>JAJJWW010009203.1:0-102577 GCA_023531295.1 Papaver armeniacum
CGTCTTGATGTCATCAAGGTTGATCGAGTTGGTATCCTCGCAAATGTTGTTCCTATTTCGGCTATCTTGGAAGGAAAACACAGTATGAGAATCAGAAGAGTGGAGCAGGTATGGGGACTTGAAGAAAGAACGGAGATATCAAGCTGGAAGTGCAGTCAATGATGCTCTCAGGAATTATAATCTTATAGATGGCCTCTTCCATTTGCTCCTTATTGTTAATGATATTTATGTAAGGGGATTTTGAGCATCTTTGCGGGGGAATAAGTGCATTGGTTTTGATTGGTAAACGAGGTTTTCATTGACACATCTCTAGATATGATTGTCAATTCGACATATATTGAAAATAAAATGCCGTATTATTGACATAATGAGATGGTAGTCGGGTGTAATATACCTTGGAAGCCACTTCCATTGATAGCGCTGGCTTATAAATACACCTTAATGATCTTGTAGTAAGCCGTCTTTGTAAGCTTGGTAGTGTTAAGGACCTTCCCATTTTGGTGAGAATTTTGGAGTGCGGACATGTCTTGTTGGATGTGTTTGTTTGTTTTTAAACCAAATCTCCACCTTTCAAGCCAGCGTGGTTTCTTGGTTTATTTATGTCTCTAAATTGATTCCTGTGTACACGGCGCGTTAACGCAACTGTTCCTTACAAAATCCGAATTATGCAACTCTGCTGATTCTAAATCAGAGACTTCCGGCCTGCCGTTCGGTGGATCCAGGATTGCTGCTGCGATCTGCAATCTGGATCCGATCTATACTTTAGGAGGAATTGCATGCTCGTAGGCGAGTGATGCAGCTGGGAGAAACTGATGGAGCTCCACAGGTGACCAATGCAGTATACCCATAGTGCATTAGTGGCCCAGTCAGCCACCATTCCACAAGTTGTCGTATGCAGATCAGGCAGTGATCCGGATCAGTATCTTGTTGGTACTCTCGGCTTACATGAATTTCCTTGAGGATATTGACAGTGGGGGCACATTTAATGCGTACTCCTCAAGTAACTCCGTACTTGCTTGTTGGCGAAGAGTGCCATTATACTGTGATAATGTGTGGAAGACCTTGTAAGAAGCGACAAATGATGTATTCTTTATTAATGTGATTATTATCACCTTAGTTCCTCGTAGGGAATAGCTCTACCCATTTAGTGAAGTATTAGTGCGGTTATGATGTACTAAATAACATCCCGATGGCGGTGTATTGATCTTCAGATAATGTCCGGTCCCCATCGGTGGGAGATGGCCATGGGTGCTCCACTTAGAATGCGGAGGGTAGAAGGCGTGTGGAAGCAGGGTTCCCATGAATTTGGCGTATGTGATGACCTTGAGGCGAGAAAGCCACTTGCATCATCCTCCATGGTGACGACAAGTATCTCTCGTGTATTTGGAGAAAAGTTTCCTCTTCGTTGATGTTCTCCTTACGTGTGTCTCGCCTTCAGGCCCTTGGCTGGATTTCTTCTCCGACGGGCATTTTGTGGCATATCACCTCCCAAAGAAAGCTTCTTGGCAAGTGTAGGATCCCTTCACGTGGAATATCGTAGGCCGCTTGGCTCTGCGCCCGTCTTAATAGCGTCCCTTTTTGGCCGTGCGGGGTTGTCCCATCCACGGAGATAGATAATGTAGGGGCTCCTCTCCGGCCCCCAAACGATGCGTTCACATTAAAAATCTCAATTGGTGTGGTGGTATCGCGCTTGGTCGGCGAGACTTACAGACGATCTAGTTGAGCCTCCATTTAAGCGATAATATGAGGCGTTGAGATCAGCCGTGCAGCGTTCCGCAGTGATTGTCCCACAAATTTCATTGTGAATCACGATCGGTATGTAGTTGTGTTTCGTCGCTTGGAACATCTTGGCGAGAGGCCATACGGGTCCAGAATGTCCCAGTAATCCATGAGCGTGAAGAGATTTCATGAGGTTTTGGGAAGTGACCTTTCCTTAGGAGTGAGTGGCACCCAGGCTCTCGAATGATCGGAGTTAGCGATAAATCGGTCTTAAGTGTCTTTGTATTGCGGTGGCCATGTGATTCTGTGGATTGCTCCTTTAACATCAAAGTTTCTTAGCCTCGAACTTCGATTTGGAAACCCGATATTGCTAGACAGCCAGGCGTATTTATTTATTCTAACTGCAATGAGCATGAGAGTTGTAAGATTTTGCATCTGGCCAAAGTAGTTGTAACACTCTATGTACAAATCGATGCAGGGCTAGTGTTACTTCTTTCAATGCATATATAAGTTCATTTGATTCACGATGGCAGAGTGCTCTTGTCTCAGACGTGTGACTCCTACCTTGTAGCTATTGAAGCCACAACAGAGAAGCCGTATTGCGGAGTTGTTTTAGTGCATTGAGTATAACTTGAAGGAATGCTTGAAAATCGCCTCGGTTGGAAGACTAACACCACGCACCTCCTCGATGTCACTGCTAGAAGGTAGCGGGGCCCAATCAAACTCTAAATATGTACTTGGAAGTAGAGATATCGGAATTCTCAGAGTTCTTCATGTAATCGTCATTACCTTCTCTAAAAAAATCTTTGCCGATAAATGCTGCCATTGCTTGACCGCCAGTAGCTCTGACGTCATGCATTATGTCTGATTACGGCATTTGGAGAAACCATTTTCCGTCCTCATCCAGAATGGCTTTAAGCAAGCTGCGGAGATCAGTTTGAATACGATATCACTTACTGTTGGAATGTGAGTAATGCCTAAACCACAGATGGAATGGATTAAGCTAAACCACGCTTTAAAAGCTCTGGGATATCGGAGTTGACGTCCACCGATATTAATTGAAATAGTATGCTGGATGGTCGATTCCTCGTCGTCTTCTGAGCGAAGTAAAGCCCTGCAGCGGCGTCCATGAAGGCGGTGTAGAGGACCGATGGTTTCCTGTCACGGGAGATTTCATGATTGGGACAGTAGTATTCGTTGGACTTCAAGAAAACTGCATTGAGTTCATGAGTCCCAAACAAAGTGGCTCTTCTTCGGCCAAAAGGGGGTGAATGAGGCGTAAGTTAGGCTAAACCCGGAGTATGAAAAACGTAGATATGGTTACCGCCCATGAAACTGGGCTCTTTCACGATTCGGGAGAAGTGACATTGTGAGGATAGCACAGAGTCTTGGGCCAGTCTGCTTTTGTCATCCTATGATCGCCAGGATCGATTTACGAGGAGACAGAAAGCGCATTTTAAGATTCATCTTTAGCATATTCCGACACCTCTAAGAATACTTTCAGTAAGGCGTTGGTGTGATCATTCAAGACCTTTGACTTGGCCAACGATATCATCCCGCGGTAGTCGCCTCTTGTTTGCATCGTCATCGTGGAAGAGATTGCCGTCATAGCCGTTGGTATGTTGTGGCATTGCTAAAAGCTGAATGGCATAACGATATATTAAAAATTGCCAAGAGGGTTGGAAAATTTTATCTTACTTGCATCATGTCTTCATCCTTGTTGATTGCTTAATGCTTTGTAGCCATCCGTAAAGAAAACATCTGGTGTCCGCTGGTGGCGTCTCTTTTAGCATGTGATGTTAGGCGGGGAAAGTCGTATGGGTGACACTTGTTCGAGTCTACTGCAAAATCATGACCATCCGAATCTGTCCAGCACTCTTTTCTACCAGGACTGCATTTGGCTACTTGGTCGAGGATGATGAATGGGTGCAGTGAGCGGCTAAACCTGAATCTCCTTCTTGATTTGTTCTTCTGCCTCGTACTCTGCAGATTGCCTCGGTTGCGGTGCTTGGATCCGGGCACTTGACGTGTAAGTGGGTGACCCGATTTTCATCTGAGCCAAGGGCGTTTCTTGTGTATCCGGGCGGAGCACGTCTTGAAGTATTCCTTGAGTAGTTAAAGACAAGGCTAAATGCGTTAAATGCCTTAGATAGAAATCCAGTACGAAGTAGGAAGGCGGCACAGGGAGATTCCTTCGATCCAGTGTGCGCAATCTCAAGCTCATCCGGTGTGGAATTGAATTAATCTTGCCTTTGCATTCATAATAGGGCGTCAGCCTCCTCTCTTATATTCAGTAAATCCTTGACATCAATTAGGCGGAGAAATTTGGATGGTCTCCTCTTGCTGGTGCTGCTTAATGGTGTTAGAGTATATTGTCTTCCTTACGATCACGGCTTGCCTCAGGAAAGGCGCTCCCTTTGGCGTGAGGATGGTGAAATTCGCGGTTGAGATGGGCAATCTAAATCGGAGAAGAGTACTCTTTCTGTCAGTGTTTGGCCCCCAGCCCGATGTAAATCAGTCTTCCTCACGGATTGAAGCCCTGTTAGGTAATGGAGTCGCTTGGTTACAGCCGGACTTTCCACTGCGGGCATCTTTTTGGCTCGAGCAGGCTGTCATGTGTGTCTGGAGACAATGATGCGGGATACAGGCGGCCTCTATCATTTTAAGCCACACGGTCTTGAATAGCAGTGATATATTGAAGGAATGACCTTGTTGTGGTGAAGCCGTCTCCTAAGTATCATGTGGTAAAATCCAGGCTCATTTTATATGACTTCTGACTTTTTGCTCGTAATTTAGGCGAGATCCTACAGATAAATTCAAATTGACATGCAGTGTGTGTGGTTTGATTCCTTAGTCCGTCATCGTGGTGGGTTTTTATGCATGCAATCTTGCATGTGGTGACCTTGTTGTCTTGAGAATCTTGAGGAGTAATTACGTTAAAGGAAGATGCTCTGTATCGGCGAGAGGCCCCTCACGGAACTCTTGAACCACCCAGTGTAATACGCATTATATGGGCTCGGTTGTGACCTTCCCTCTGCCATCATGTCATCTTAGTGAATGTAACATTATTTATGATGCTTTGCATTTGCGGTGAGACTCCTGGGTGAGAAAGAGCAGGTATTAAATCCCAGGCTATTTTATTATAGAAACTCTGGCAAAAGCTTCGTCTACTGCTAATTGATCTTTTGAGAATTACGAGAGTTACTTTAAGTCTTCATAGAACCCGGCTTACCCAGTCTCTTGGCCATAAGTTGCGTGAAAGTAAAGCTGTTGATACAGGGACTAGTCCGGTATAAAGGTCTGCGCGCGCTCATTTCCGGCGTCATCTTGATGAGGAGGTCAAGTATACGTTCTGCTTCTTTGATCGGCTCCGTGTTCACCATAAATGCAGATGCTAAGTCTATCAAGGCCAACTCGCTCATAGTTAGGATTCTGCCTCTGTTCTTTGCCTTGACAGAATCTGTGAATTGGGAAGGAGGGCATCCATCGTTGGAGGAACTTCGGCCAAGGTTGCGTTTGTTGAGAAATTAAGACCAGCCATCTGGAACTTAGCCATGAGTTAAGGTATTAGGCCCAGTTTCCATGGTAGGGGTGTCTCAACATGATCGCCAATTGTTGATGAGTGTGAAAGCTACTCCTGTGAGAATTTGGTGGGTTGGGTATTGTGGATGAGGATGAGTCTAAGCCTTCCACAGCTGCCTTCTGCTTCATGCGGAGTGAGTGCTTGTAGATTAGAGATCAATCGCAGTGCAGAGTCCGGCCTCAAAGCGAGAAATGGGCGTTCCAGGACATTATCCGGTGCACGAGAGTGGGGATGGGAGTTTGATCTTAGGGAAGGCTGAGAAGGAATGTTTGAGATTGTAGAAGGTGTTGCCCGCTTGTATGACTTTATGTGAGAGGATGAGCCGACGCTTCACGGTTGATCTGAGCGGAGCTCAAGGAGTGTTTGAATACGGTTTATCATGTCATTACTTGGTTTCTGTAAGTCGCAGACTTGTGTTTGTTCTCCATTAATTCCTTTTTTGCTGAAGTAGAGCTGGGAGAGCCTATTTATACTAAGTCATTTGAGCCTCATTCACGTTTCTCGTAGGAGTGGAGTAGTGGAATGATGGAGTAAGTGGGTTGTGTGTACGGTAACACTGCGACGATCTGCACCCTTTTCTGTTCATCTCTAACGTCAGCGGCTTCCTAACGCGTTCTTGTGATAGCGCGTTGCCGCGGCTGCTGTTTATAAGCGCCGGAGACCCATTTCCGTGCTGTATCCCCGATTTGCGACGCAGTTGATGTGGAATGTGGATCGTGGATCCCTGCGGATGTATGTAATCTTGGATTGAATATTCAAATTCGGTGATGCTTGTGATGTCGTGTATGACTGTCTGGAGTCTTGCGTTACGGTCAATATTAGTGATGCGTGTGACTCTCGCTGTAGATAACTCCCGGCCGGGGGTTGTATCGCCAAGGTAGCAGTGAAGTCTGGACCGGATGAGATGATGTTTGAGGCACCCCATGCAGAGCGGGTGGTAAGTGGGGTTTTTAAAGTGTGACATGGAAAACTTGACAGTGGGAGGCCCGAGCGTAGGAAGGAGTTTTGGAAGGGCCCAGGCCATGCGTGTTAGCCCGGCAGCAGTGGTGTAGGCGCTGTATTCGTTCTCATGAAAATGATCTAGGCCACTCGATTTGGCAGCGAGAGGAGTGGTAGAAATCGATTTGCGATAAAGTTTCAATCATGAAGCGCGCGCCATCTCTTTCAGTTTTCAGGCAGCCTGGCTCCCAAGTGGTCTTAATGCATTAATTTGGCGTGAAGATGATAGGGTGATGTTTCACTTCATATCTGCGTCCGCAGAAAGCGACGCGATCTAAGCCCGCTGAGCTAAATCAAGTGAAGTTGAGTGGTGAGATCGATTGCAATTTGATGTAATACGCATGTTTAAGCGAAGCGTTTTTGGATTGCTTGAGGGCAGTATACCTTAATGATCACATGAGGAAATGAATGGGCCCACAGTCAGTCATCTTCCAGTATGGTAGGACACCTTCGATTTGATCTGTGACCCTCCATTCATGCAGGAAGATGGTAGCAGCGTGATGGCCAGACCTAATTTTGTACCAAGCAGAGTGCGGCCATGCTCTTTCAGTGGTGAATGTGTTGTAACCAACCGTGGTTGGTTTGTGGAATAGTCAAGTGTAGCAAGCCAGTCACACATAGTGGTCTGTGTGTATCAGGAGCCCTTTGAGTCTTCCATCACACCCTCCGTCTAGCCACCTGCGAAGATGGATGGGTTGCAGAGGCCGTTTTCTTGGCTGTAATATCCGCAAACACTAATTTAGGTTTAACCCATAATGTAGTATAGACGGTTTCTTGTAAACAAAGGCGATAGTAGGCCATCATAAGGGTCGGCGTGTCGTATTCCATACCGGCAGGGTGATCGGGATTGATACGGAGTGGAAATCGATCATGCTTGTGGGGGTTGGATGACTGTGATCGAGATAAATATCCGGTTATTATTGTGGGTCTGGGATGCTCAATCAGGCTAATCCTGTAACACTGTAAGGAGAAGGCTCGATGGGCTGTTATACTTACAGGAGGGCTAGGGTGAAGTATAACACCACGAAGGAATCGGCTGTCTGAATTATTTCGTACATGGTTTCATTATAGTGTTAGAGTTGCGTATTATATTTAAAGAGTAACACTCGGTCGTCATCTTATGTAAATGTAGCTGAGTACGAAATACAAGGTGATATGGAAATTCTGAGGAAGGGGATTGTTGCTACATGCTCCAGCACAGAAGATTTCACTATTCATAGATGGGATTGTTGCTACATGCTCCATTCTTGGTAGATTAGTGAGGAGTATCATCGACATAAGCGGCTTTATCATAAGATGCCAGTGTGATTTTACGATTGCCTGATTTAACATGTGAAAATCCACCCATCAAATAACTAGATAATTCCTAAGTTATTATCTTATTTAAGAACAACTTAAGGGTTATAACGTGTTATCAAATGTTTACTCTACTTATTGTGACAATATAAATGAAACATTACTTTAACTATTTTTCTTAGTTGTTTTGGTATTAATATTTTATTAGTAATCACACATTTTATTTCTTATTTCTTAGGCTGATAAAGTTAATGTTGATCTTATTAGTTGATTTTTATTATTAATCTTAGATTTTATTGATCTACTTTATTTTCTTAGATTTTATATCATTGATAAGTAATCCTTAGTTGTCACTAGTAATTACATTTGCTATTACTATCCTTTTAATTATTATCAAATGATAGCCATCTGAATATTTTTATTTATTTATTATTTCTTTATAATATTTGTTAATTTTAACTTTACTGTAATACCATATATAGATTTTCCAAATATTATCTCTTACAAAATTCCTATTAATTTAATTACTCAAATACTTTTATCAATTGTGTTATTATTCTCATTATTCTTAAGTTGATAATCCAGTTGATACACTAAGCCTTAATCTTCTAAATATAATTTTACATTCACGTAAGGATTGATATAACATATTTTATTTATTCATATTGAACCCGTGTACTATATCCTGTTAAATATTGGCGTTAGTAATTTAATATAATTTATATCTGAGCCTGCATAAATTTTAACATGTCTTAGATTTTTTTGGTATTAATAATAAGTATCTTATTCATGTGAAAATTTATTCTCCTTTAAGTCTAATTTTTTACTATGCATTCAAATACTATAAATATCATTTCATGTGTATAATTTAGTGATTTAGTGAATCATTTACTGGACTAAAGATAATCTGGGTATAATGTTGTTAACAAGTTTAGTCTTTATTTTGTGCCTTATATGGCCTCACGTTCTTAATCCTACCAAATAAGTCTTATATTATCTATCTGGTTTGAACGCAAAACGCATAATTCTAATTTGTTATTAGTTAACTTTGCAAAACTTAACCGTAGATAAGCACTAATAATTTTTTTCCATAGTTATTTAATCCCAATCATTATTTTATTGCTATATATTTGTTAATAAGATTTTAGTTTAAGTTATGCTCAATAAAATACTAATTTAAATTCTAACAGTTTAACTTCGTCATATTAATTTTCCATTTCAAAAGATGATTAAATCTATTTACGAAAAAGGATCCTATTAATATATAAACTTATTTTCTTTTTAATACTAATACTACACTAAACATCTAAATACTAATATTACTACCTCATGTATATTTGTTTCTTTTTAGAGATTTATTGGATTATTTGTTAGACTAAAGATAATTTCGGTACAACATCTAATACGTATTATATTAACTATCTAGTTTAGACGCAAAACATATATTTCTAATTTTTCGTTAGTTTAATTTACAAAATTTAACCATATATAAGCGTTATTAGTTTTCTGTAACTATTTAATCATAATTATTATTTTTGTCGTTTTATATCCTGATTGGAATTTTAGTGAAATAAAGTTGATACTAATTGTGAAATGCTAACATTACTTTATTAAAATTAATTATAATTATTACTATTATTAGACAGGAGAAAAATGAAAAGCAAATGGGGTCATGACACTTAAATAATACTCTTATATGGTTTCTGATATTTTAACATGCTAAAATATCGAAATCAATTTAAAAGTAATCAAACAAAGCTCTTGGTTGGTAACCTAGCGACAAGCTGGGCTCCAACTCCTCTTTGAATAATATTATCCATTTAAAAGTAATCAACTATTATTATCCATAATTACTTCTATAATATTTTTTTTATTATTATTAACATTAGTCGAAGTATTATTCTAACTACTCTTACAAATATTATTAAATTCCAACAAAATTATTAACATTTATGTGATTATAAATTGTTGACTCTACATATATGTTAAGATATTCAATAAGTTTCTATGTGACTTTCAAAATTTATCAATAATACTGATTTTACTATTTTTCTAGTATAGGATTGCTTACGTGTTTACACTTTTTAGACTAATTACTTTTTAATCTCTAATAGCTAAAGTTATCAGTGTACCCTACAATTTTTATTTCATTACACATACAAACAACCAAGCACCCAATCAATCAATCAAATAAATCTTTTAATTATTGATAACTTTTAGTGATTAAGATTTATCTCACAACCCAACCCAGTTCTAAACTAATCTAGTTCACTCTGGCACTGGCTAATTCCTATCATTTGCCATATAAGATCTAATAGTGAGCTCTGATACCAACTTTGTAGCGCCCCCTAAGCTAGCAGCTGACTAATCCAAGAGATTAACTAACTAAAGAGGCACTAAAAATCTAAAGCATTTACTTAAACATTCAAATAAGAAATATGCTACAAAACTTAACCCAAAAACTAGCCCCGCTCTGAAATATATATATACAAGAACTTCTCTCAAATGATACATATACAATAGTCATTTAGATTACAAATAGAATATACAATGAGAATAAACATAGCATAAGTTAACCAACTACGGACTCGACTCCTCGAAGCTTTACATTTTCGCGACTCGTCTGTCTCAAAATCGAAAGTGGGAATGGGTGAGCACATCATCCCTAAAAGGGGTGCCAGTAGGAATAACATTTAACTTTCATGTAATCATTGGAAATGATTTGAAAACAATTCATGTTTTCCCTAACACTAAACACAACCAATTCACAGAGTAAACATTCATGTATATGGAACTAACTCCTTCCAAATAATGTACTAATATGGTTATTCAACCTCAACCTATATAGCTAATATGGTGATTCAGCCTCCACCTAGTTATTGCATAAAAGCTCGAATTCATGTAGATATAAATGAAGGAGAAGTGTCCTATATACCACGGATGGAAATTCTCATTTCCAAGCAATCAAATGGAAATTCTTATTTCCCAACCAATTCATACAGACAAACAAAACATTACGATTCCTTTCCAAACAATGGAAAGATTAACAGAACTTTCGGAACTGAAAATAAAACAATGCATGGAATACACAATCAGACTATGCATGAATTTGTTAAACATAAACTCTTGTAAAAGAAAACAATAATAATCACAAAAGAGCTAAATATAAATTCCCACCTCTTTTGATGACAAGCCTCGCCTACCTCGATATCCACGATCCACCGGTTCATCCTTTGAATCGATCGTTGTTAATATAGACTAACTGTTAATCATACAAGCACTCTAAGAGTTTAGCCAAAAGGCTCACACAAGGCTCATAACATAATTCATATAAGTTTATCTAATCATTCTAAGCCCACTTATGGTGCTATATCTTTTATTTATCTATCTTCAACAAATCTAAGGTTTACTAATTCAATTAAATTGGTTCTATAGTCTATAGCTAAGTCTTATGAATATCTACAACCTTATAAAAGAAACCAAAGGCTAATTTAGACTATAAGAATCCAAAACATCAAAGAATACATGACACTTAGCCCAAGTCCACTAGACTCGACCCATTACACAAGTGCTGACCCAACTGGGTCAACTAACGGTCAATGATGGTCAAATGGTTCAACTAACAGCGTCAGTCAGCGTCTAGTCAAAGGTCAAAGTCGAGGGTTAAGCGGTCAACGAGTCAAAATCCACCGAAGTCAATTCGGGTCAACTGAGTTAAACTGATTCAACTCAGTCAGAAAACCGAGTCAGCTAAACTAATTCAAGGCCAAAGCCTTTGCAAAGGCCAAAAGCTGAATTGCACCATAATGGTGCATCACCAAACTCAACATACTAAACTAAGTTCAAACTGAGGAACATTCCTCCCTGCCATAACTTCATTTCTAACTCTACTTCATTGACACTTCAAATCTACTAAACTAAAATTATACATTTATTCTTAAACAAACTTTGAATTTCATTTACAATTAAGAACTCTTATTACCTGCAATTGCAGTTCCAAGCAACATTCAATCTACAAATAGTCCATCAGTTGCGGCCAAGCTAATTACTACTTCAACTGAAATCAGTTCAAATCAAATAACACAATCATGACCAGTTCCCTACACTACAAATCTATAACTCAACATCACCCCATGGCCTTGACATACACAGCTTCATCACTGCTAGTTCTTCTCTGCAACAACCAACAAACATAACCTTTACAACCCATTAGTTATAACTGCAACATTCTTCCACGCTTCTACATCAACAGTTACAGAACCAGCACCATTACTAAATCAATCTCCAATAGCTCGTGTGTAATTGCAGGAAATCCTACAATACACACCTCACAAGAATTCATAATATCTAACACATATTTAGAATCAATAACCAATTTCTTTATTAATTGAGTTAGAAATTTTACAAGAAGGAAGTGAAATCAAGAATGTTACTACTACACTAGACTCTCTCTCCTCTAAACTTTCTCTTCACTCTCTAAACAGATCTCCCTTTCATAAGCCTATTCAGCTCTTTATATAGGACATTACATAATGGATGACAGCTAAGTTGTCCTTTATTTTTGGATCTGACTTGCGACATTCTCGCAAGTGTACAAATATAAAACCTCGCAACACTCCCAAATCTTGCTAGGTCTTCACGTCTTTCTCTTGTTCTGGCTGTCGTCATCCGTTGCGTCATTTATATTACTCGTCCGCGATATCTTTGCAATATGTCGTTTATGGATTTCGCAAGGGCATTGGTGTTCCGATATTCTGATCCTACATCTTGCCTCTTCTCATGTCTTCTCTGCGAAGGAGAGAATGTCATGAGAACTAATCTTTTCAAAATGCCGCAGTTGTCCATTCCTTTCTGCCGACAAGATTCCGTAAATTAAGTATAACCGCTTACACGTGTTAAATTTTGCCCTTTTCCACCGGCACTTTAAATGCTAACCGGTCATCATTTTTTGCCTATTTAAGAAGAGATTCATCGTAAAAATGTCTTCTTTCTTTTAATTCGTCTTCTTCATCTGTAAATCTTCTTTTTGTCCTCTGCAACTTTTTCACGTTCATCTTTTCATAAATCCTCTTCGTCTCTCTGCTACTGTTCCCATGGAGCCATCAAGGTTTGTTTATTTTGCTTTGGCTTGATCTTCTTAAAATTGATTTTTCTCTTTGAAATTATTTTATTTGATGTTGTTCATCTTTAGATAATTCCCATCTTGTTTTGTTTCAAGTGAAAACACTTCCAGCACCAAGTTTACAATTCAGAACCCTAACGTTCCCAAGAGTTCGCAGCAAAAATTCGTTGTGAACAAAAGGAAGCCTGCGAATAACAAGGTATTAAGAAATACTTATTCTTATAATAACAATATTGTTGCCTCTATTTCTTATATAATTTGTAATTCGCAGGGTGAATCAAATGTCGAGAGGCCCCCCAAAAAACCTCGCCATCCTAAAAATGTTGAAACAGTTGTTTCATTTCCTTTGTTTAAACTTTCAAAAACACCTCCTGCGACATCTTCATAGACGGAATCCCCTATTCTTATTTGCGAAAATGTCGCTGCAGATTCATCCCCTGTAACTAATCTTTCTATAAATGAAAGTCCTGACAATAATCCTGTTGCGAATGAAACCTTTCCTTCTTCTACTGTCCATGCCTCTTCTCTTAACATTGCCTCAACCCCAGTCATTGATCCTCATCAAATCTCGTCTTCCGATGACATACCTATGGCAAAAGATGATTCAACTGTCCCATCTTCTGCCATCATCGCTTCATCATCTGAATCTTCCCCTTTTACTAAAGAAAATTTAGAAGGGATGGATATTGCTTTCAAGGTTTTATCCGCTCTTCTCGATGATGTCAAGAAAGCTTCCATTTGATCCTATCAAATTTGGTGTTTGCGAGGTTGCGTGTAAATATTTTGGCTCTGATAGAATGGTTTCGCAAACATCTTTGGAGAAGGAAATTGAAGCTTTGAAAGATAATCTCCAAGCTATGACCTTGAAATGTGACACTCTTCATCTTGAGAATCAAAAGCTTCAAAACGTTTAGCTGGATCGTGATAATCTTCGCGGGAAGAATGAAGAATGAGGAACTAAAAGGTGAAATATATATATATATTTTAAATCTCTACTCCACTTTTAAGCTCTAAACCAGAAATGAAAAATGGAGATATATCAATCTGAATCCGTCGCCGAGGAAGCCCGCATGGATAGAGTTGCTTGGATGAATCAATATAACCAATTAGATAATATTCATACATATTTTGTTGATCAAATAGATAACCTTACCAAGGAGAATGCTCAATTAGTCCAAAAGAAAAATTTATTAAGTAATGACTTGTCTCGCCTCTCTTACTTTTTGACTAAAGCTAATCTGGAGTTGGAAACTTTATCAGATGAGAATCAAACCCTTTCTCAGGAGAAACGAGTTCTTTTGAATAAGGTGGCGATCTCTTCGCAAGAACTTAGCATTTGTCAAAAAGTATGCAATGATCAAGAACGATCTCTCTGCTCATTGAGAAATAAACTCAAAGAAGTAACGGAATCATCTTCTGCGAAGAGAGATAAACTTATTCAAGGTAGAATAGCTTTAAGCATAAAAACAAGTCAACTCAAGGATCAATATTCCAAGTTAGAAGAATCATATTCCTCTCTTGCGAAGCAAAACACCTTACTTATTTCTAATGAAAGAAATTTGCGATCTCGGTTGAAAGGCTTGGTTGGTGATAAGTTTGACAATGCCATGGATCACTTGGAGAACAGTTGCCTAGCTTTAACTCAATATCTTATCTCACAAAAGGAAGGTAGTCATGAAATTTGACTGCCTCGACCATTTTTTCTTTGATAAGTCTTTTTACTACCTCTTCCTTGCGAATCTTTCGCCTATATGATTTTCTTTATTCTTTGTTTTTGCAGAATCTGAGAAGGATCTTCGCTCCTCTATTTCTACTTTGGAATCTAACTATGCCAAGATTCGTAAATAAAATGCATTATTTGCTACTTCTTGTAGTTGCAGGAAATCCTACACTACACCCCTCACAATTCCACACAACTAAGACATTTGAAGATGAATAACAATGATTTTATTGATTAATTCCTTGAATGTTTACAAGATAAGATAAGAAAGAGCTAAAGAAATTACAATCTCCACACACTTTCTCTCTACTAATGACTTGTCTAACACTCCGAAAAAGATCTCCCCCTCCAACAGGCTTATTCAACTCTTTATATAGGGTAATATACAATGGATGACAGCTAAGCTGTCCTTTATTTTCGGGAATGACTTGCGAAATATCGCAAGTGTATAAACGTATAATCTCGCAGCTCTCCTAAACTTTGCTATGTCTTCACACCTTTCTCGTGTTTTGGCTGTCGTCATTCATTGCGTCATTTATATTACTCTTTTGCGATACTTTCGCAATGTTGTCGTTTACTAATCTCGCATGGTATAGATGTTGCGATATTCTGATCCTACATCTTGCCTCTTCTCATGTCTTCTCTGCGAAGAAGAGAATGTCATGAGAACTAGTATTTTGAAATGCCATATTGCTCATCTTTATACATTTACAATCCGTACTTTTACAGAATTTATTACACATGTTTCTTCTTCCACTCTTTTCTTGACACGTCTCTTTCAACCGTTTTTTCTTGACCATTCACGTCCCCTCTCGCATTAAATGCATTTGTCTTCTCGAGAATTCTTTCTCTGTATATAGTTTTCTCACCCTCCTCTTCTTCTTTTTACTTTCTCTCTGCAACTTTTCTTCAACTTTCTTCTTCCGCAATTTGCGCTTACACTCTTGTAAATCTTCCTTTTCTTCTTTCTCTTGATCTTCGATTCTCTAATCATTCCCATACTCTAAAAATGGCTCCACTGGTCGTAAATATGAAACCCTTTTAGATGAAACTCAAAAGAAACTACAAGAGAAGGGTTTCACTTTGTCTACTATTCCCAATCAAGAATCTTCATCTATTCTTTCTCCGCAAAGTTGTTTCTGCGATCATCGGTGTGATGATCGAGAAAATCATAATCTCACTAGGTCAAATCCTCTGAGTCTTCCCATTCCTCTTTACAATCCCGAACTGCCCTTGTTCTATGAAATTCTTGCTCATGAGAAATTCTCGCGAGCTATTTATCAATTAAGTGGTGATTGCATCCGTCTAATGCTTGAATTCACCAATCGTGGTGCTGGTAAGGTGTCTCTATATCGATAATGTCAAAGATCCTAATTTGCAAACTTAGAGATAGTCATTTGAAAAGTACACGGTAGAAAACTTTTTGAAAATTATGAATTGATAAATATGAAGAATGATAAATCTCATTTGGGGTGCTCGATTGAAAAGAAAAGAAAACATTTCCGATGATAAGATACTCATGTTAGATATTGATTGGCACTCTGGCAAGAACAATGTTCCTCGCTACTCTAAAGATGAGAGGTGGTCTGTCTTTCCACTATTTTTGAACGGACCTTACAATTCTGGTTCCCATGTACTCCCTGCGAATCTCGCAAATTATTATCCTTGGGTATAATTGGCCCGAGAAAGCAAAAGAGGTACATTTTCTAATTTCCGTTCGCTTTGCAATGTTTCCTTCTTTTTACATCTACTGAGTTTGCGAAATTTTCAGATCATTAAATTGAGAAAGAGTTATGAAAGAAATCCAAAGCCAAGTACTTTAGCGATACTTCGCTCAATCACGGATGAAGTAAGAAATACTTTCTCTTGTTATTCACAATATTGTTGCCTCTGTTTCTTATCTTCATTCGTGTATGTAGGTTGGTGTTGAAGTTGTCGGCGAGGAGGAAACCTCAAAAGCTGCGAGAAATAAAAGAAAGGGTAAAGGCCCTCTTTACAAGAAAAAATCTCTTTGCTCCGCCTTCTAAAAAGCAAAAGACCCATCCTTCTTCTCATTCAAATCCTCAATCTAGTGAAAGTTCTGATGAAGAAGACGATGATGCAAATACTTCTACTGCGAAGGAGGATCACCCAATTTGAATCTCCTATGACGTTATTGTCTAATATCTTTTTAGACTCCATGCAAGGACTTGGAGATGATCACCTTTACAGTATATGCGAAGCTCTCGCAAGTATATGTGATGCTTCTTTTTGGAGGGTAATGAGTCTCTTCAAGGGATCTCCGGATCATTGACTCCCAATTTCTTGAATGCACTCGGTGCCTTGGTATGTCTATGTTTCTCTATTCCTTATAATTTTTAATTTTAGACCATATATTAATAGCTTCTTCATCTTTCTTTATAGTCGGAAGAGCTTCCTTTGTTGTTGCCTCGGATCTTGAGAAGAGGCGCAACAACCTTGAAAAGAAAAATCTTGGCTTAAGGAGAAGAATAAAGAACTAGAAGTTGAATCTCGCAAGAAGAATGAAAACGAGATTGTTGCTCTTCGCGGAAAAATTCAGCAATTGGAATCTGAATCTTCTACTCAAAATAATAAAATTTCTACCCTTCAAAGTGCTAATCAACAACTTTATGGTACAAAACTCTTCTCTTTTCCTCGTTTTTATTTTGTCATTTATTTTTCTTTGCCTGACTTATCATTTTCGTGAGACATTTATAATCTTTCGAAGAGGCCATCCTTCTCCATTCATTTCTGAGCCTATGGATAATGATGCTCTTCTTGCTCATCTCAACGAATCTTTAAGTAGTTTGTCGGACAAAATTAACTCTCTTTCAATAAATGAACTTCGAACCAAATTCCATCTTTTAGAAATTGAGCATAGATCTAGTTTAGGTTTAGCCAACCGATTTAAACGTTTATATCTTAGATCCCACGAGAATAATAATATTCTAAGGAAGAAAATTAGTAGCCTTATAGATGACAAGGATCGCATTACTAATCAAGGTGCACAAGCATTAGCGAAGTTCCAAAAAATCCTTCTTGAAGTCCAAATTGAACGAGATGAATCTCTTCGCCAAAACAACATACTTAATGAGCGATAAAATCAAATTCGTTCGCTTCTTGTCATATATAATGATGATGAATTCGCTTGGGCTGCGAAAGTTCTAGATAATGCCAGAAATAACTTAGATGTTAACGTCAGTCTTCATGCTAATCATACTACCTTGGTTAAATATATGATTTCTGACAGAGAAGGTTGTTAACTGTTCTTCTTTTTTTTACCACTTCTTTTTTTTTGTGAAATTGTTATTAGGTTACTGACTCATTATCATACGCTCGCAGAAGCTGAGAAGAGATATCAAACAAGGATTTAAGAGATTGAATCTGAAAAAGAACAACTTGCAAAGAACCTCTCTCTTCGCAACGACAAGTATTCCATGTTGAAGAAGCAATTACAAGCTACTGTGGCGAATTTCAATAATAATGCTGTTCGTTTTCGCAATCAAACTATTAAGACAGTTTTCGATGACCATAGTATTCCTCATTCTTCATATCCTTGTCTTCTTGATGAAATTCTGAAGATATACCTTCCTTTGATGTTTACGATAGTGAAGCTAGCGAAGAGGAAGAATCGATAAAGAATCGATGACAAAAGAAGAATGAAGCGAGAGATAGCTCCATTTTTCTTTTTCTCTTCTTGTGATATATGTACATTTATCCTTTTAACCTTCCATCTTTGTAATTTCTTACTGTAAACCTATCATATGGAAATAAATAACAAATTTCTACTGTAATCATTCCCATACTTGCCTCTGTTATTTATTTTCATATGAGAGATTATATCGATAATCTTTAAGTAATAATACTTCTTATCTTCGCAATTACTGTTGCTAACCCTTCACAAATAAATGAAGAAATATAACCGTATTTGCAAGCTTATTTGCTTATTCGATTCATTGTGTTATATTATCTTCATTTATGTTGAAATTCATCATTGCGACAAGATCGCAGGACGTCTTTATATTTTCATGTAATGACCCGTTGATCTTGCCTTAACATTGTTTTTGTGTGGTCTTATTTTGCCTTCCTAGTTAAAGGTCTTATTTTGCCACCCCTCATTTTGCGTCAATATGACAGGTCTAAATATTCTTACGAACATAAAGTCCCATGACATTGCCGTCTTGCGACAAAATCGCAGGACGTCGTTACACTTTTATATAACGACCCATTGATCTTGTCTTATCATTTCTTTAGTATTTTTGCCTCTGCAGGATATTTCTTTTGCGACAATATGACAGGCTTAAATGTTCTTGCGAACGTAAAGTCCCATAACATTGCCGTCTTGCGACGAAATCGCATGACGTCTTTACACTTGCATGTAAAGACCCATTGATCTCGTCTTACCCTCGCGTTAGTATTATTGCCTCTGCAGGATCATCGCAAAAATATGACAAGCCTAAATTTCCTTGCGAAAATAAAGCCTCATGACATTTGCGTCTTAATAAACTTATCAGCTCCCTAATGGAGGGTGCCGCCCTTATCATCTCCCTGGTTGCCCCTTGAGGAGGCGTACATCGGCCATACAAGACTAGCTCCTCCCATCCGGTCTTAACAACAACCGGTTGTTTTCGTGACCTCTTATCCCTTATACCTATAGGGTTTATGGTTCGAGGCGCACCCTAAGTGGAGTTTTCTTCGGGTCGAGTGCAGCATGTGCCAAGACTTGCCAAGAATGGCCGAGACACTTCAAATGCCCCAGGCACTCTTGGCTAAACCGTGTACCTCGGCGCCTTGGTCATACACTGACTCCTTGGAAGAGACCCTCGGTCGTCCAACCAGGGTATAACCTTATATATATAGTTGGAAATCCAAGGTATCTCCCGGATGGGCTTTATTGACCCCAAATTTTCATGACTCAGGTTCCAGGGGCGGTGTAACCTTTTCCTTGAGCCATGTCAAGAGATACCCCCTTATATGACGCACTTTAGGTCTTACATTTGCCTCTTACGAAATATCATTCGCGAACTAGGGTGTACGCCATAAAGGTTTGTCACATTCACTCATTCTTTTATTTCTATCAATTCTTGCGATCATTCATTGATTTTTGATTATTTCTTCTCATTATCTTTGCGAAATTATCGCATAGTCTTGCTTCATTTCTTTGTGATCTTCTTTGTAATTATTTGACCAAATTTTCATTATATTCATGAATCGCGAGACTTTCGCGTACTCCTTCTTCGATCATCACATCCTTTGTATTTTTGACATTTTTTTGTCATTTTTTTTTTAATTTTTTTTTAATTTTTATTTTTATTTTTACACAACTCTAAAATCAATTATTTACTTCTTGCACTTCTTACTCCTGTTGCTCTCTGTTTCTTCATTCAAATTCCCTGATATTTCCTTCCCTTTTGCGAGAGCATCGCAATTTTCAATTATCTTTAAGCACTGATTTCGCAATATATCTTCATCTCTCACTTCTATTGTGTCCACCATCAGTCTTTCTCTTCTTTGTTCTTCTTTGATATTCCTTTTCCAATTCTTCTGTTGAACAGCCCTTTCCTCGCAAGACTCCACATCGACTTCATGGCATTTTTGTCCCTCATCCCAATCTCCTTTTATAACTCCAACACCACTTTGGGATGTGGAAATTTGATCTGCTGGTGGTAAGTTGATGCTACACCCAAGATCTCATGTAACCAAGGTCGCCCAATTAATGCATTATAAGGGATTCCACATCGACTATACAAAACAAGATTTCAGTTGATAATCCATTCAATGGTATTCGCATGCGAGCTTCTCCTTTGAGTTTATTAGCAGTACCATTAAAACCATAAATCTTATAGGTTGAAGATATCAAATCTTCATCTTTGCCCCCCATAGTCTTGTAGGTGTGGTAAAAAAGGATGTTTCTGAGCTTTGAAAGTATCAATTAAGATTATATTTATTGCCCATGAATTTTACGCACCATCACTTTCATCATCAACAGGGTTTTGGATTAATTTCTAATCTTACCACTAATGGACTGTCATGCAACTCGCCACCTTGAGTACTTCTTCTGCGGTAAAAGAAATAATCTGCACTTGCCATTCTTTCGATTGGCGATGACTTGCGATATTCATTACTTCTCTATTGTCAACATCTCTTGCGAAAACCCTACGAGAATACTATCATTAAAATCTTCAATTGTCTGTCCAGATATGCGATAGAGTTCTGAGAACAAGTTTTGGCCTTTGCTCCAACTTCCACTACAAATGTTTCTTTCCCTTTTGTCGTACTTACTCTGTGATTTTCTGGAGGTGTTGGTAATGGTTGAGTCTTCTCTTCACACTTTAAGAATTGGTTTAGCTTCCCTTGATCTATCATTCTGAGGATGATTCTTTTTATATTCCTACAATCATTCGTTAAGTGTCCATGGAAATGGTGATAGGAACAGAATTCATGACTTCTGTCACCTGGAGGTGGTTCATTCCCCATGTTCCATGGTGCATGTATATTTTCCATCAGGATTATAGCTTCCCATATCTTCTCCACGCTAGCGTTTAGTGGTGGCCTCTTGATTTCTTCCCATACGACTCTATGACCTCGCTGTCCACATGATAATTCTGCCTCTGGCCTCCATAAGTCTCTTGTAAATTATGCCTCTGTCCTCCATAGGTTTCTTGCGGTTGATCAAGTCTTTGAATTTTATTATTTATACGGTTGTAGAAATTTCTTTCTCTTTCAAATTCTTCCGATCGCGACTCCCATAGCTACCAATTTTCTTTGACCATCATTTGGTATCCTCACTCCTTGTTGACCTTGCGAGGTACTCACCACGGTGTTTATCAATTTGGGTAACAAACTTGCATTCATGACTCCCGAACTTGTATTCGCGACATGGTATGATTCCATCTCATTTTGCTTTTCCTCTAGAGCAATATACTCCTCTGAAGCTCTGCAACTCGGTCATTGTGATTGTATTTTTGACTCTAAAAATTTGAATATATAGCGGATTTGTCGCAAACATAGCATTAATGAATGATAAGATGAGATATCTCTCTCTCCACTCGCTTGGAGGGCTTGACCATTTCGCTACACATTGTCTTCCATCTCACGGTTAGATGCTTCAAACTTTCACCAACCCTTTGTTTTAACCCAAATACATCTTCAATACGGTCGCGAGGAATTATTACTTATATATGCCCCTAAAAATATAGCACTGCAAGTGATTGAAAGATGTTATTGTATTTTTCGGTAGCCCTTCAAACCATTTCAAAGCTTCTCTGTCAGGACTTGATGCAAAATATTTGCACAATATAGCATCATGATTCTCCCATTGTAGCATACATCTCATATAAGCTTTGATATCTTTGTATCGCACAAGTTGTTCCATCGAAAATCTTTGGTTAATATCGGTAAATTGCACTTCGGTGGTATTCCTCTTAATTGTATCTCTTGTGTGAACGGAGTTTTCGCAGCTTCTTCTATTGCTTCATCCAACTGTCTCTTTCCTCCTCCCCTTTTACTGTTCATCATTCCTCTCATTTCTGCCAATTCTCTTAAAATTTGTTCATTTACATCAGAATTTGAATCCACTGGTCTTTTTAGTTCCGCTTCTCTTCGCCTGCGTTCATGTCTACT
Source organism: Papaver armeniacum (assembly GCA_023531295.1). Classification (NCBI taxonomy): domain Eukaryota; kingdom Viridiplantae; phylum Streptophyta; class Magnoliopsida; order Ranunculales; family Papaveraceae; genus Papaver; species Papaver armeniacum. Next base: position 22,063 of record JAJJWW010009203.1, read on the forward strand.
TTGACTTTCTTGTTCATCATTCTCTTCTCGTATTTCTCTGCGATCTTCTCCTTCATTTCTTTCGCGAATTCGCACACCATTATATCTATCGATTTCTCTTCTTTGGTGCCTTTCATCTCTCCTTTGTGTTCTTTCATATTCTTCATTAATATTATCATTGTTGCGATTTTGTTCTCGCCTTCTTTCTCGATTATCATGATTATTCTGGCGAATTGCCTCTTCTAACTCATGTTCTTCCATTTCTGCTCTCAATCTTTCTCTCTCGCGAGCTAGACGTGCTTGTTGGCATAGTGTCTTTCAATTTCATCTTCAATTTCTTTTTGCTTCCTCCGTGCTTCTCTCCCATGCAATATTCTTCTTCCTTCTTCTTGATTTTCTTCATCCATTGGTTGATTCTGCTCCTGACGTTTCCTATTTCCTTGGTTTCCACCATTTTGCTCATTTTGAAGAGTCTCGGGACGTGGGATATAACGATCTTCCATAATTTCTCTTCTCTCGCAATATTCTGTGCCTCGATTTTGCGCTTCTTCTTGGTTTTCTTCATCAGCATTTTCTCGTAGGTAAAATTCTCCTTCTTTCCTCTCTAGCGATCTTGAGCTTGACCTTGTAGTGCTTCTCGACCTTCATTTTGTAATCTCATATTTTCCATCCTCGGCTCATGATTCTGTCTTGTCAAGTTTGCATGTTCCTCTGCCTCTAATCGTCTCTCTTCATGTATTGTTTGCCTCAACGCCTCTAATGTTGCGATCTCTTCATTTCCATGAATTATTTCTCCATTCCCTTCTCGGTCTCTCCCCTCTTGTCCATTATTTACCAGTTGTTGTTCTTCTTCGCGTTCGTCCACAGAGTCTGATCTCCAAGTATGCACACTTACTCTATCATAATCCACAATTCTATCCACTACTGGTTGAATTGGTGATTGAATTTGATTTTCTTCATCATTCCTTATGTTCCTTCTTGAGGATTCTCCCATTTCATTTCTCTCTTCTCCCCCAAGTCTCCTACTTCTCCTAAGGTTGTTGGTTGCTCAGATGCATTTCTCCTTCTAGCCATTTCTTAATTTTGGTAAACTGTTGAAAATTATATCAAATTTCTTCTCTACTACTCCAAATTCTTTCAAATCTCGATGTCAATCCTTACTCAAACAGCTGTTTCTAGCGCCAATATGTAGTTGCAGGAAATCCTACACTACACCCCTCACAATAATCCACACAACTAAGACATTTGAAGATGAATAACAATGATTTTATTGATTAATTCCTTGAATGTTTACAAGATAAGATAAGAAAGAGCTAAAGAAATTACAATCTCCACACACTTTCTCTCTCCTAATGACTTGTCTAACACTCCGAAAAAGATCTCCCCCTCCAACAGGCTTATTCAACTCTTTATATAGGGTAATATACAATGGATGACAGCTAAGCTGTCCTTTATTTTCGGGAATGACTTGCGAAATATCGCAAGTGTATAAACGTATAATCTCGCAGCTCTCCTAAACTTCTCTATGTCTTCACACCTTTCTCGTGTTTTGGTTGTCGTCATTCATTGCGTCATTTATATTAATCTTTTGCGATACTCTCGCAATGTTGTCGTTTACTAATCTCGCATGGTATAGATGTTGCGATATTCTGATCCTACACTTCTCTTGCTCGTTCTCGTGATCGGGCAGAAAGAAGACTTGACTATCTCTCTTACTCCAAAGATATCCAAAGTAGGAATCATCAGAAGGCACTTCTTCGACAAGTTCATCTTAGGGCTGAAGTTATTGTGAATGAAATTTTATTATCCATATCTCTTTCTCCTGTATCCATCGAGCCTTTGGAAGTAGATGATGATGAAGTCCCTGGTACTCCGGACAACGATTATTATTATGAAAGTGGCGAATATTTTGCAAATGAAAAAGAAATTCTTCCAAATGATGAAGGTGTTGATAATAATCCAGATGGAGGAGAAATTGAAACAAACCAAAATGAAGGAAGAACTGGCGAAGCTGGGATAGCAGGCGAGATCGAGAAAGCTATCGAGAGTGAAAAATTAATGAAGAATGTCCATTATCTCCTTCTTGCGAAAAAAATTGATGTTGAGAGTTGAACTTCTTTTGTAATTTTATTTCTTTGAACCTCTTCATCTACACAACTTCTTGCATATGATGTATTTCAGTCCTCTCTGAGGTGCACTTATTTCCTTATTATTGTGTATATTTGCGAGAAAGATAATGTCCATTGTTGAACAATTCCCATACTGCCTCTCATTATCTTTCTTGTGAAGAATGACCTTCATAAATGATAATTAGTTTTTATAAATCTGTTATTAAATCATGTGGTATTATTTTGCCTTCCTAGTTAAAGGTCTTATTGTGCCACCCCTTGTAATTGCGACAAAATCGCAGGACGTCTTCACACTTTCATGTAATGACCCCTTGATCTTGCCTTATCCTTTAGTATTGTTGCCTCTGCAGGATAGTTTTGTTGCGACAATATGACAGGCCTAAAAATCCTTGTGAAAATAAAGCCCCATGACTTGCCGTCTTGCGACGAAATCGCAGGACGTCCTTACAATTTCATGCACTGACCCATTGATCTCGTCTTATCTTTATTTTTTGTATTATTGCCTCTTCAGGATTGTCGCACAAATATGATAAGTCTAAATTTTCTTGTGAAAATAAAGCCTCATGACATTTGCGTCTTAAGACACTTATCATCTCCCTAATGGAGGGTGCCGCCCTTATCATCTCCCTGGTTTCCCCTTCAAGGAGGCGTACTTTTTCCATACAAGGCTAGCTCCCCCCATCCGGTCTTAACAACAACCAGATTGTTTCGTTGACCTCTTATCCCTTTTGCCTATAGGGATTATGGTTACAAAGACTGCACCCTAAGTGGAGTTTTCTTGGTCCGAAAGATATGCCGAGACTTGCCAAGAATGGCCAAGAAACTTCAAATACCCCAGGCACTCTTGGCTCAACCGTGTACCTCGGCGCCTTGGTCAAATGCTGACTCCTTAGAAGAGACCCTCGGTCGTCAATCTAAGTCTTAAGCTTAGATTGAAAATCCAAAGTATCTCCCCTGGATGGGCTTTATTGACCCCAATTCTCCATGACTCAGGTTCCAGGGGCGGTGTAACCTTTTCACTGAGCTATGCAATAGGTATCCCCTTCTATGACGCACTTTAGGTCTTACATTTGCCTCTTACGAAAATTTAATTTCGCGAACTAGGGTGTACGCCATAGTTGGTTTGCCTCTGTCTGATTAATTTGTTGATTCTCTTGCATGTAAATTCTTTTGTAATTTCGCAATCATATCTTTATATTTTATAGTATATTCTGTTCTTCTGCATATCAACTTCCTTTCGCAACCTCATCTCTGTTATTCATAAGAAAGAAATTTTTTTTTTTAAATCAAACTTACATTTCTCGGCTTCCTCCACATTTTTTCTCTGACAATCAACAACTGCATTTATTCTTTAAGTCTCTTACTTCTGCTACTTTATGCCTCTGCATTTTTGAATTTTCCTGTCATTTTCTTGTCTGTTGCGAAACCTTCGCCACTTCCTATCTTCATCAATTTTTGGCTTCACAGCATTTCTTATTCTCTTTGCTCTATTACATCTACCATTAATCTTTCACCTCTTTGTTTTTCTTTAATGTTGTGTTTCCAATTCTTCTTCTTCGCAGCTCTTTCTTCACAGGATTCTATATCAACTTCATAACACTTCTTTCCTTCAACCCAATCACCCTTTATGATGCCAACACCAGTGGGATGAGGGAATTTGATACATTGATGGAAAGTCGAAGCCACACCTAAGATCTCATGTAACCATGGTCGTCCGATCATCGCGTTGTATGGTGATTCCACATCAACTACACAGAATAAAATTTCAGAAGATAATCCTTTCAGTGGAATTCGCATATGAACTTCTCCTTTTGGCTTATTTGCAGTACCATTAAAACCATAGATTTTGTACGTTAAAGGTATTAGATCTTCATCTTTCCCTCCCATAGTTTTATATGTATGATAAAAAAGAATGTGCACGGAACTCCCCGTATCAATCAAAATTCTGTTGATTGCCCAAGAATTCTCAGCTTCATCATCCTCATCCTCGCTAGGTTTTGGGTTGATCTCCAATCTTACCACCAATGGGTTGTCATGTACTTCTCCACCCCCAGGCACTTCTTCTGCAGTAAAAGAGATAGTCTGCTTTTGCCATTCTTTCAGTGGCGATGTCTTCGCAATGTTCATTATTTCTCTAACATCGGCATCTCTTGCGAAAACCCTACTGAGAGTGTTATCATGAAAATCTTCAATCGTCTTGTACGAGTGTACGATGGAGTTACAAAACAGATTATTTGCCTTTGCGCCAACTTCAATCACAAATGTTTCTCTTTCTTTTGCCGTATTTGTCTTGTGAATATCTGGAGGAGGTGGTAATGCTTGAGTTTGCATTTGTCCTACCAGAAAGTGATTTAATTTTCCCTGATCTATCATTCTGAGGATGATTCTATTTATATTTCTGCATTCATTTGTTGTATGTCCATGGAAATTATGATAAGAGGAAAATTCATTACTCCTATAGCTTGGAGGTGGTTCACTCCCTATGTTCCATGGTGCAGGTATGTTTTCCATTAGGATTATAGCTTCCTATATCTTCTCCACACTAGCATTCAAAGGTGGCATTTTGATTTCTTCCCATATTATCTTTGGATTTCGCTGTCCTCTATGAAAATTTTGCCTCTGACCTCCATAAGTTCCTTGCGGCTGATGACCTCCGTACGTTTCTTGTGGATGATCAAGTCTTTGGATTTTGTTATTTCCACCACGGCTATAGAAGTTTCTTTCTCTCTCAAATTCTTCTTGATCACGGCTCCCCATAGACACTAACTTTTGCTGTCCATCTCCTATTACCCTCTCTTGTTGCCCTTGCGAGGTGCTCGCCACTGTATTTATTAACTTGGGTAATAAGCTTGCATTCGCTGCTCTTGAATTTGTGTTCGCAATGGGGTATGATTCCATCTCATTTTGCTTTTCCTCAAGAGCAATATACTCCTCCTATAGTTCTCGCAACTCAGTCATTGTGATTGTATTTTTGATTCTGAAAATCTGAATGTATAACAGATTGGTTGCAAACATAGCATTGATGAATGATAAAATGAGATATCTTTCATCCACACGACCAGCCATATCACTACACATTGTCTTCCATCTCACAGTTAAGTGCTTCAAACTTTCGCCAACCCTTTGCTTCAGCCCGAATACATCTTCAATGCCAGGTCGCGAGGAATTGTTACTTATATATGATCCTAAAAATATAGCTTGCAAGTGGTTGAAAGATGTTATAGTATTCTTTGGCAAACCTTCAAACCATTTTAATGCCTCTCCTGTTAAACGTGATGCGAAATATTTACATAATATTGCATCATGGTTCTCCCATTGTAGCATACATCTCACATAAGCTTTGATGTGTTGGACTGCACAAGTTGTTCCATCAAAAATGCTAGTTAACGCAGGCAAATTGTATTTTGGGGGTATTCCTCCTAATTGTACTTCTTGTGTGAATGGAGTTTTCACAACTTCCTCTATAGCTTCATCTAATTGTCTCTTACCTCCTCCTCTTTTATTATTTACAAGCATCTAACCCGGTGCATACGCACCGGATGTTTCGATAGTGTCTATATCGTAGGGCTTAAAATGTAACATTATCATAGGGCGTCGTTAAAAATGCATATGAAACTGAAAAAGTTATAAGAACTATCCAATAAAATCATTAACACGACGGTGATCAGGATCTGCTAATTTGTCAATAAAAGCATTGGCACACTTAATTTTCCGTGAGGTTATAGTCTATTTTTCATAGTCTATTTGGGTCCACTGATTGCAAAGGAAGGTTAATTATTTGTTGGATCCACTGATTGCTTCGTTTTATGGCCTATTTCCTAGTTCGTTGTTATAACCGCAATTTCTTAAAAAACAGTTCTTAGCTTCATCCCCATTAACCCCACATTTATCCCAGTATTCATTAATGGTTGCCGAATGAAATCCAGAATTTTCTTTCGGTCCACATATTGAAACCATGAAAAACCCAAATTTCCACTTTTCTCTCCTAAAATTTCATAAATCAATTTGGTCTGAATTTGGAAGGCGGTGATATTCATCTAGAATTTGCTGTATCGAAGATTATAATTTAGAAATCATACGATCAGGTAATTCTGTCTAAACCCTAATATGTGTTGGATCCCAAATTATTGAATCAGTAGATTTAAATTTTTTCATTCAGTAGCTAAATTATAAATTTACAAAGAAATCAAAGGGAATCTTCGTCTGTTACATAATACATTATCGTCTCAAAAATCAAATTAAACTAAAATTACAAAATATATAGGTTCCAATTTTAAACTTTGCATACATCAAACCAAAACTCAGCCGATAGCAGTAATTACCAACCATTTAAACTTAACGTACCCAGACACCGTCTGAAAACATAAGGTCATTTTCCGTCATTAATTTTTTTGTCAACTGTTCCACCCATCGATGTGAAAGCAAACATCGAATTGTATCTTCTGATATTGTTTCTGAATCTGGTTGACCTTTGTCCGCCCCTGTGATCCAATAGTTCCTTCAAAAATTGCGGAGGTTCTTTCACCGGCGGTAATATAACCTTTCCATCTTGACAGCATATCGAGAATTTCGGATTGCATGTTTGCTTGCTCTTATCGTTTATTTCTTCACACCATACAATTGCCCCGCAGTCGGAACATATCCGGTCGGGTGGTCCAAAATAAAATATTTCGTCATCATGATTTCATATTAAAATATCAAAAAATATGTTATTTCCTACATGGGTTCGGTGTTTTACATTATATTAAGATTAAAAGATAAATTTATTGTTTTTACAGGTACAATCTTTTTTTTGAACATTCATTAACGAACCTTTTTGCGTAGCCATTTGAATTTCCATTTCGTCATCATTAACTGTTTGGTATGTATTCGTCTGTGTTGAGTAATCGCCTTGCGATTTTGGCGATTTTGTTTTACTTGTAACCATGCCATTAGCGTTAACAATTTGATGAGAAAATATATGATTGACTGTACCTTGTGCCGTGCCCCTTTTTTTCGGTAATAACGTTATTCTGGACTCCCTTGCCTTTGCAGCATGTTCTCGATTTGTTATTTCTGTTCGTACTGCTTCACCAGAAAATGCAAATGTTATATACATATATTTTAATGTGGTATTGCAAATTTCATTTCTAATAGTTACCTTTTAAGTCTGCAATCATCATCGGTTTGTTCTTTTGTCTTTCCGATAGTAACAATCTTCGTTCTTCTCTTCGTTGCTTAGCGCATTGCTTCTTCGATGTATTCATTATGACTTTGAGAATTTTCTATCCAGAGCAGAGAGCTTTTCAATATTAGAGTTGTGTGGATTCAGTGGTTAACTGGTGAAATCCTTTTTCTAATGAGGCACCTGTTGGTTATCACTGGTTATATTATATTTTCAAAATTGCACCTTTTGGACATGTGAGAGTTTGATGAGGCACCTGTTGGTCATCAATGGTTATGATATCAAAATTGCACCTTTTGAACATGTTAGAGTTTGCAACTGTTGGTGGTCAATGGTTATGTTATCCCTATGTGAAATTTGCATCTGTTGGACGTTTGAGAGTTTTGGTGGTAGGCAGTTAATTATTTTTACCTCATAAAATTCATCGTGATCATATAAAGATTACAAAAAGGACTGATGTTGGAACAAATGGTGATTTTTAATTACTTTAATTTGTGTTCTCTATGTCCTTAAACATCTACTGGTCAATTTGTAGACAATAGTATTTGTTATATTATTCCGTAAAATGTTTCAAGATAGCTTATATAATTTGAGCAGACTTGTGCAAGAGGTGTCTAGATGGTCGTAGATACGGTATTTGTGTTTTTACGTCTTAAAAATATACCGGTTAATAAACAAAATTGGGTTATTTCAATTACGCTCTTGTTCACCCTTATTCCTCGACGAACATATTACATGTTTTCTCCCAATTTAAGAAGACGTGGATCAATTGATTTTCCCAATATTTACTTGTGCAGGCGTCTTGATGCTTGTAGACACTGTTTTTTTGCTGCCTTCATGCGTAGGGATTTACTTGGTAAGCAGTTTATGTCTCCCTAAAAATGTATGTCTATGGTAAGAAATAATGAGCAAAATGGTTTTTTCTATTTCGGCATTTGTAATATTTAACTGCAACCGATATAATTATTTTATAGTTACAAATTACACAGTATAATTAGTTCCAAACGTTATTTATAAACTTAATACATAAACATAATTATCAGTTTTAATCCTTCAAAAAAAAAACATAATTAAATGCAACGGCTATATTTTTATCCTTGCAACTCTGACGGTCAATTGTATTTCTGCAGCATTCATGAGAGTTTCATTATCCTATCCCTGCAATTAAAGATTTCGTGTTGTAAGTGTTTATGTACAAATATTCATATAGGTGTGAGTTATGTATGCTTAATATCTCAAATAGATTACCTCGATGATGAGGGATTTGCGTCTCTTTTTGGATTGATATCCCTTATTTTCCTCTTCCGCATGTTTGGCGGGTGCCTTTCCCTTCCTTTTTTTGGTTGATTCAACGGTGCTTTGGTTCCGCTGTTCCACATGCATGTCATTAGATCCCTCGTTTGCCTGCACAAACATTACCTAATGAGATTGTCTATCATAAGGGCTGTTACCTGGGGGCAAATTATTGAAGACCTCTTTGTATACAATATTTTGTGTGAAACCGAATGGTTGTTTATCGCTTTTTTTTATCATAATCTTCAAACCTTCTCTCGATGTTGTTCTAGACACTGACATATATAACTATCCATGAGTAAAAAGTGGTGTCGGCAAATAGATGCCCACATGTTGTAGGGTCTGACCTTGGCTCTTGTTGATTGTCATAGCAAAACATACTTTTACTGGAAATTGCTTTCTGTCCACGACTGGTTCTTTTCTTACGTCGAATAAGATTCGTTGATAGAACATCTTTCAGAAGTTTGATGAACATGGAAAACTCGTCCTTTTCAAGGCATTTTTATTGTGAAATTCGGCTACTTTATATATATCAATGATTCTTGCTTGCTGGGGTTTCCTTAGAGGTTTCTGAAATTGCAGTTGGTACCCCTTATGTTTCACGCAATCCTCATCTGGAACGATTAGGTACTCATCGGGTATTCTGATCCAAGTTTTGTCTTTCATATCGGTAAGTGCAATTGCTGGAAGATTTCCATTTCCAAGATTTAGTACCCATTTACCGAATTCTTCTTGTTTTTTCGTTGTAGGGGAAACTCCGGAAATTAGGCGCATATTCTCATCCAGGCTGAAGATTCTGAAATCTCTCCACAAATTCGATGTATTTATCGATGCTTCAATAGTCGTTTTCCTGGTTCCTTCAGGAGTCAACGGTAATATATGCCTAAAATCTCCAGCCAAGACTATAGTTTTTCCTCCGAACACCTTTATCCGAAAGCATGTCCTATCCAGTTGTAGGATCATAATATCGCAATGTACAAGGTTAAAACGCGACATCGGATTAATAAAGTGTTTTTCCCGACCCACGCTTCCGCTTTTTGAGGGAGTCGCTAAAGACGTTTCTTTGTTGACTAAAATAAACCCATAAGAAATCTTCGTAAAGTTGTGTTGTGTTGTAATGGATATGGATGATTCCCTTTTCATTTTTTGGTCGAACTAAACATAAAGAAGACGTGAGAATTTCGGCGAGGGTTAAGAAGTGTCGCGAGAGTGAATGTTTGTGCGCGGGATTAATGCGACACTTCGCGAGGGATATTAAACGAAAATAAAGGGTAGCTTATTTGTCATCCACTATGTATTACCTATATAAAGGGCTAAATGAGTATAAAGGGTAAATGAGAAGGAGAGATCTTTTTAGAATTGTTAAGCAAGTCGTTAGGAGAGAGAAAGTTGAAAGAGCATTTTAATTTCTAAGTGTAATTCTATTATCCTGTGTAAACATTTCATGAATTCAATCAATAAATATTCTTGATCTTACATCTTTCAATGGATTAATTAAGCAAAATCGAGTAAGGGGTGTAGTGTGGGAAATCCTGCTACTACATATGCGCTAGAAACAGGGAGCGAGCAGAGATTGACGTAGAAATTGGAAGGAATTTGGATTAACGAGAGAAAAGATTTGGAGAAGATACTCAAGAATTCATTGGAAAAGAAAAATGGCTAGAAGAAGAAATGTACAAGGGCAACCAACGATTGTAAGAAGAAGTGGGAGACTTCTTTGGAGAAAGGAGGAATGAAACAGGAGAATCGTCAAGGATGAATATGAGAAACGATGGAGAAGATCAAAACCAACCACCAATCTCCCCGTAGTAGCAAACGCGGCTGTGGATTATGATAGAGTAAGTGTACATACTTGGAGGTCGATTGAAGACGAGAGAGAAGAGGAGCAAGAGTTGGTGAACAATGGACAAGGAGAGCAAGGAATGAATGGAGAAAACGAAGAAATCGCGACGTTAGAAAGATTGAGACAAACAATACACGAAGAGAGACGGTTAGAGCGAGAAGAACGAGCAAACTTGACAAGACGAGAATCATGAATTGAGGATGTAAAATATGAGGTTGCAAAATAGGAGATCTAGAAGTAGCGTGAGATCAAGTTCAAGATCGAATAGGGAAGAAAGAAGGAGAGTTTTACTGTGAAAGTACCGAGGAAGAAACACAAAATCCGAATATAGAGCATGGCGAGAGAAGAGGGGAAATAGAAGATCGTTATATTCCTCAACTCGAAAATCTTCAAAATGAGCGGAATAGGGAAAATCAAGGAAACATGCAACTCAAGAACCGAATGACCCAATTGCCAGAAGGAGAATAATCTTGCGGGAGAGAAGAATTGAGAAGAAAGCAGAAATCGAGGATGACATTGAGAGACACTACATTGAACAAGCGCGGCTGGCTCGCGAGAGAGAAAGGATAAGAGCGAGAAATGGAAAATCAAGAGATGGAAGAAGCAATCCGACGAATAACCATGACAACCGCGAAAGAAGAAGGGAACAAAATCGTACCAATAGAAATATTAATGAAGAATATGAGAGGGTGCAGATGAGAGCCGAGAGACAGACCAAGAAGAGAGAACAACCGATATAATGGCGTGCGAATTGTGAAAGAAACGAAGAAGAGCGTCGCGAGAGAAAGAAGAGGAGAAAATAACGAGCGGGAAGGTCAAAACAGGCACGAGCGAAGAAGGAGAGAAGCGAGCTAAAAAGACCGGTAGAATCAAATTCGAGGCAAATGAACAAATCTTAAGAGAAGCCATTTGAAATGAGAGGATTGCTGAACAATAGAAGGGAAGGAGGAAGGAAACAATTGGACGAAGCCATCGCAGAGTCTGCGAAGAATCCTTTCACGCTAGAAATGCGAGATGGGAGGAATACCTCCTAAGTGCAATCTACTGCATTAACCAACATCTTTGATGGAACAACTGTGCGGTACAACATATCAAGGCTTATATGAGGTGTATCTTTGCGGTGAGAGAACCATGATGCTATCTTATGCAAATATTTCGCATCAAGCCTAATTGGAGAAGCACTAAAATGGTTTGAGGGTCTACCAAGGAACACAATCACATCATTCAATCATTTACAAGCCACATTCTGGGAGCATACATAAGTAACAACTCTTCACGACCAGGTATTGAAGATGTATTCGGGTTGAAACAAAGGGTTGGCGAGAGCTTAAGGCGGTTGACAATAAGATGGAGAACCATGTGTAGCGAAATGGCAGGACGGGTTGAGGAAAGATATCTCATCCTCTCATTTGTGAATGCTCTTTTCGCGACTAACTTGTTATACATTCAAATTTTTAGAGTCAAAAATACAATCACGATGGCAGGAGCTGCGAGAGTTACAAGAAGAATATATCGCCTTAGAAGAAAGACAGAATGAAATGAATTTTATCCGGTCGCGAACACAAATTCGAATGCTGCAACGCAAGCTTGTTACCTCAATTCATAAATACTGATGGCGAGCACTTTGCAAGGACAAAGACAGCGGGAAGGCTGATGAGGGACGGCGGAAGATAGTAGCTATGGGAAGTCATGACCGGGGAGGAGTTTGAACAAGAAAGGAACTATTACAACCGTAACAAACAATAATAAGATTCAAAGGCTAGATCATGTGCAAGAAACTTACGGTGGACGAAGGCAATATAATCATGGAGGGCAGAGAAGTCGCGAGAATAATATGGGAACCAATTAAGATGCCTCCACCTTTGAATGCTAGTGTGGAAAAGATGGGAAGCTATACTTGTGATGGAAAATGTACCGGCACCTTGGAACGTGGGAATGGAACCACCGCCAAAGCGATAGAAGTCATGAATTTTGTTCTTATCATCGTTTTCATGGACATCAAACAAATGATTGTAGAAACATAAAGAGAATTATTCTTAGGATGATTGATCAGGGGAAGCTAAATCACTTTCTAAAGGGAGAATAAACAGGCCAGACATTACCACCACCACCAGAGATGCACATAACAGTGTCAGCGAAAGGAAAGGAAACATTTGTTATAGAAGTTGGAACAAAAGCTAAAAATTTGAATTGCAACTCTATCGTCCACTCCTATCGCACAATCGAAGATTTTCATGACAACGTGCTCGTAGAGTCTTTGCGAGAGATGCTAAGGATAAAGAAATAATGAGTTTGGCGAGAACAGCGCGACTAGAAAAGTGGCAGTGAAGACCATTTCTTTCTCTGCAGATGAAGTGCCAAAAGGAAGAGAAACACATGATAGCCCGTTGGTTGTGAAACTAGAGATTACCCGAAACCAGTTGATGGAGAAGATGATGAGGCAGAAGCTTGTTGGGCGATCAACCGAATCTTAATCGACACCGGAAGTTCGGTGAATATTCTCTTCTACCATACTTACAAGACGATGGGAGGAAAAGATGAAGATTTGATCCCCTCTACATACAAGATATATGGCTTTAAGGCACTGTAAACAAACCAAAGGGAGAGGTTCGCATGAGAATACCTCTACAAGGATTATCAAGCGATATTTTATGCTGTGGTTGACGTGGAATCTCCATACAATGCGCTGATTGGGAGGCCATGGCTTCATGAGATCTTGGGAGTCGCATCAACATATCATCAATGTATAAAATTTCCACATCCAAATGGCATTGGTATTATACAGGGAGATTGGAAGGAGTCGCAACAATGTCATGAAGTAGATGTAGAAAGTCTGCGAAGAAAGAAATGCCAAAAGAAAAGGTTGGAAACAACATGTGAGAGATGAGCGAGAGAAAGGAGAAATTGATGGTGGATGCCATAGAAGTAAGGATCGAACATACCTCGCGAGGTGAATGCCTAGAGACAGCGAATATTATGGTAATAAAGAAGCAAAGGATATGAGGAACAAAAGGCATAAGAAGTGAATAATCAACAAAAACAGGAGAAAAAGTATCAATTGAAGTAATGATGTGCGAGAATCTCATGAGACAAGAGTATATGGGAATTCGAGTTAAGAAAGAAAAATGAAAATACGAATTGTGCGAATACTTCGCAAACAAGTATCGCAACAAATAATGAAACATGAATGATTGAATGATTTAACAAATATGAATGAGTAAAAGAATGGGACGAACCTTTATGGCGTACACCCTAGTTCGTGAATAACATTTCGTAAGAGGCAAATGTAAGACCTAAAGTGCGTCATATAAGGGGGTATCTCTCGACATGGCTCGGTGGGGAAGGTTACACCGCTCCCGAAGCCTCGAGTCATGAAAATTTGGGGCCCATGAAAGCCTATCCGGAAGAGGTACCTTGGATTCCCAACTATATATGTAGGTTATACCCTGGTTGGGCGACCGAGGGTCTCTTCTTAGGAGTCGAGTGTATGCTCAAGGCGCCGAGGTACACGGTTGAGCCGAGTGCCGGGATGGATGAACCTACCTGGCCATTCTTGGCAAGTCTTGGCATATGTTGCACTCGCCAAGAAAACTCCACTTAGGGTGCAGCCTTGTAACCATAAACCCTATAGGTATAAGGGATAAGAGGCTGCGAAAACAACTGGTTGTTGTTAAGACCAGGATGGGAGGAGCTAGTCTTGTATGGCCGATGTTTCGCCTCCTTGAAGGGCAACCGGGAGATGATAAGGCGATGCTCTCCATTAGGGGAGTATCAAAGCAGACGCAAATGTCATGAGGCTATGTTTTCGCAAGAGAATTTAGGCTTGTCATATTTGTGCAATTATCCTGCAGAGGCAATAATACTAACGCGAAGGTAAGGCGAGATCAATGGGTCTTTACACGAAAGTGTACGGACGTCTGCGATTTCGTCGCAAGACGACAATGTCATGGGGCTTTATGTTCGCAAGGATATCTAGGCCTGTCATATTGTCGGAACTAAAACATCCTGGAGAGGCAAAAATAATTGGAAAATGATAAGACAAGATCAATGGGTCTTTACATGCAAGTGTAAAGACGTCCCGCGATTTTGTCGCGATGAAAGGTGGCAGGGGAAGACCTCTAATTAGGGAGGTCGACTTGGAAGACCACACAAAAATGATAAGGCAAGGTCAATGGGCCATTGCATGAAAGTGTAAAGGAGGCTTGCGACCTTGTCGCAACAAGAAGAGATAAAATAAAGACTACCGAAATGATAAGGCGAGATAATAAGGAAACCCCGCGACCTCGTCGCAACGATATATTTCAATAACAATAAAATAATTATCCAACAACATACATGATGACAACTAAAATCTTCCATCTGAAAATAAATAACAGAGGCAAGTATGGGAATGGAAAAGATGAAATATTGTTATTCATCTTCTGATGAAAGAGTTATACATCAATAATGTTAGCCAATTATATTACAAGGAAGAACTACCAAAAAAGGGGAGTGAAGATTGAATTCAGGAGAAAAATCCAAGAAATACACTATAATAAGGATACGAAATGTACGAGATATTACAAGCAGAGAAAGAAAACAAAAAGAGTTATCTCTTTGGTGATTCTTCTTCTTCATCTCGATTCTTGATCGATTATTCTCATCGCGAATTTTTTCTTCTTCCGGACCTCGCTTATCGAAACGTCCGAGACAGGCAGATTCTCAGGAACCTTTTCAAGGAGACAGGATATGAATGCAGAGGGATATTGTGGTCCTTACAAACATACTCCATGCCTCCATTCTAAAACGAACAAACATCATTATTAAAGTTCTCCACCTGCCGTTAGAAATTGTTTCTTCAACTTGGAATATCTATTCTCGCGAAGGGAGAGATTCTTTGCGAGTTTGTTCTTTTCGGTTTCGAGTTCTTCAATTCTCATTTGGAAAATTCTGGCGAGTTGTTCTTTTTCGATTCAAGCTCTCTAATTCTAACTGAAGCCTCTTCTCAGTTCCGCAAATAAGAAACAACAAGTTAACAATTTACAAGCAATACTACGAGTAAGAAGCAATAAGGTATAATAAGTAACCTTCTCTATCAGATATCATATCTTTAATCAAGGAAGTATGCTCGGCATGAAGACTAACATCAACACCTAGGTTATTCCTGGCATTATCTAAAACCTTCGCAGCCCGGCGAATTCATCATCACTATTAATAACGAGAAGAGAACGAACTTGCTCTTCTACCGCATTTTAACATGGTATTCGATGAAGGAGTTCATCTCGTTCAACTTGCACACCAAGAAGAGATTTGTGGAATTCTCGCTAATGCTGTGCACCTCTGTTAGTAATGCGATCGTTCTCATCTATGAGGTCACTAATTTTCTTCCTTAAAGTCTTGATATTCTTCTCGGAATCAAGGTACATTCGTTTAAAGCGATTAGTTAAATTTAAACTAGATCTGTGTTCGATCTCCAAGAGATGATATTTGGATTGAAGATCCTTTAATGAAAGGAGGTTAGTTTTATTGGAGGAACTACTTAGAGATTGATTGAGGTGAGCGAGAAGAAGATCATTATCCATAGGTTCAGGAAATGTATGGAGAAGAATAGCCTCATCGGAGAGATTATATACATCTGCGAAGGTAATAAGTTAGGCGGCAATATGCAACCGATAAAATAGAAATGATAAAAGGAAGTAAAATCTTATACCATAAAGTTGTTGATTAGCGTTCTGAAGAGTGGACACCCTATCCCTTTGGGAGTCAAGTTCGGTATTTAACTTTTGAATTCTCTCGTCTTTATCGCGAGATGACGCAGCCTTCAATTTCTAATTCTCGAATCTTCTTGTTCAATTGTGAATTCTTCTTTTCAAGATTGTTGCGTCTTCTCTCGAGATCGAGGCGACTACAAAAAAGAAGTTCTTCCAACCTATAAAAGAAAATAGAAAAATCATTAATAAATATATGTTTAAAAATTTAAAATTAACGGGGAAATATGGTCGCATACGTACCAAAGATCCAAGTGCATTCAAGAAGTCGGGAGACACAATTCTAGAGGCTCCATTGAAAGAATTATTGCCCTCTAATAAAGTAGCATTACACACGTTTGCGGAGAGCACCGCAAAGAGAAGCTAGGGAGCATCTCCCATTCCTTGGAAACTTGATCGAGAAGATGCTAGATAAGCTGATCCATAGAAGAAGCCGGTCGACGGAACCTTCTTGGCGAGAGAAGGATTCGAGTCATGGTCATCCTCGTCGGAAGATTGAGCTTGAGCTAAGGCGAGAAGAAGATTGGACCTTTCGCTTCTTAGTTAATGGAGCAGAAGATTTACCCTTGCGAACAGCAGTTTTACCCATACTTTTAATCTTGCGACTCTGACTTCTTCAACTTGAAACCTTCGCATACGGTTAAAGATAAGAAACAGAGGCAACAATATTGTTTCAAATAACAAAGGAAATGTTTCTTACTTCACTCGTTAGCGATCGAAGTATGGTCGAGTACTCTCCAACGGATTATCCTTGTACTTTCTTCTCAATTTGGCGATCCGAGAAATTATACAAACTCAACATATGTAAAAAGAAAGTTGCAAAGGCAAGATTTAAAATGGGAAACATACCTCATTTGCCTTATCGAGGCCATTTGAATTCCCAAGGATGATACCTGCGAGATTAGCGGGAAGAACATCTTGGCCCGCGATATAAGGACCATTTAAAATCAAGGGTACAACCCACCATTTCTCATCTTTGGAGTGGCGAGGAGTAGTATTATTACCGGGTGCCAATCAATATCCTGCATGAGCAATTTATCCTCGGGGACATTATCCTTCTTTTTTGAGGCGAATGCCCCAATGCGAGATTTCGCATTAACCATCTTTATCTTTGAATAGTTTTCAAAAAAGTTCTCTACAAAGTGTACTTCTCGAAGCCTTATTTCCAAGTCTGCGAAATCGGGGGTGTCTAACGGTTAGGGTATAAAGATCCTTTTGCACACCACGATTCGCGAATTCAAGCATTGGCGAATGCAATCGCCACTCAATTGATAAACGGCAGAGAGAATTTTTCATGGGCCAAGATTTCATAAAATAAAGGCATCTCGAGATTGTACAAGGGAATGGGAAGTCCCGAGAAGGTGACCTAGCGAGACTATAATCTTTTGATCATCACATTGATGATCGAAACAAACTTTGCGTAAAGAATAGATGAAGGTTCTTGATCGGGAATGGTTGATAGAGTAAAACCCTTCTCGAGCAACTTCGTTGAACTTCTTCAAAAGAAGCTTTGTATGCACGGCGATGAAAGCCATTTATCGGTATGGGAATGGATGGGAGATTGGAGATTAAGATCAGCGCTAGAAAGGACGAAGAAAAGATTTGCGGTAGCGGGAGCGCAAATTGCGGAAGGAGAGAGTCAAAGAAAAGTTGCAGAGAGAAACTAAAGGATGAAAAGGAGGGAAAAGAAAACTATATATAGGAAAAAGATCCTCGAGAAAACGAGGTCATTTAATGCGAAGAGACATGAATGGTCAAGAATAAGCGGTTGAAAGAGACGTGTCAAGAAAAGACATTAATAATCAAAATCAGGTGTAAAAGTACAAAATCTGAAACAAGATAAAGATAAGCAGCCGCGGAAACAATATTGTAAAAATCTCATGATACTCTTCCCCTCGCAGGAGAAATATGAGGAGAGATAGGAGACGATACTTCGTATATATCTCAAAGAAGCTTCGGAACTTTGCAAAAGAATAGAGGCAAGTACGTACTTTTCAAGGAAAATATTCTTTCGCTCGTTCCTTCACCAATTGAAACCAAGGAATATGACAACAATGGATTTTTCCTTCAAATCGCTCTTCAAGCGATATTCAAGGAAAAAGAGGCAAGATGTAGGATCATAATATCGCAATGTACAAGGTTCGCGGGATTAATAAACGACGGCGTCGCGAGGGAGTCGCAGAAAGCTAAAATAAACGACGCAATGGATAACGACAGGCTAAACATATAAAGAAGACGTGAGAACCGGCGAGGGTTAAGAAGTGTCGCGAGAGTGAATGTTTGTGCATCTGCGACACTTCGCGGGATATTCCCGAAAATAAAGGGTAGCTTAGCTGTCATCCACTATGTATTACCCTATATAAAGGGCTAAATGAGTCTGTAAGAAGGAGAGATCTTTTTAGAATTGTTAAGCAAGTCAATAGGAGAGAAAGTGAAAGAGCATTTTAATTTCTAAGTGTAATTCTATTATCCTGTGTAAACATTTCACGAATTCAATCAATAAATATTCTTGATCTTACATCTTTCAATGGATTAATTAAGCAAAATCGAGTAAGGGGTGTAGTGTGGGAAATCCTGCTACTACACCAGTGCTTCGAAAGCATGTTTGTGTATCATAGTCGCTTCATCCCATATTATTAGGTCAACCCTACACATCATCTTTGCCCAATATGTTCCTTTTCGTATGCCACAAACAGAGTCTTTATCAAGTTGTAAGGGCATTTTGAACAATGAATATGTTGTCCTCCCTCCAGACAATGAGAGTGATGCTATTCCTGATGAAGCCACTGTTAAAACATATTTCGACATCGATATTAATTCGGTTGCCAACACATTGAGCAGATGTGTTTTTCCCGACCCACTGCTTCCAAAGATAAAAAATGCTCCTCCTTTTTTGGCTTCGACTGCCTCTTTTACAGCCCTAAAGACGTTTCTTTGTTGGATGTTCAAACCATTGTAAACCCATAAGAAATCTTCAGAAAGTTGTGTTGTGTTGTAGTCTGGCTCTTCATGGATGATTCCCTTTTCATTTTTTGGTCGAACTGGGTAAGGAAGTATCGGGAATTCTTTGAGAGACCTGTTGATCGGGCTCACTGATTTCTCTATTTCTAATAAAACAAAGTTTTTGAGTTGTTCATCATCGATTTCAAGATCTTTATTACATGTTTGTTTTGTTTGTTCATGCAGAATATCCTGAGATAGTAGTCTCCAATGTGTTCTCCACATTTCCGATGGGTTTTTGATTTCGCAAAACAATATCAGTGTGATGAACATTTCATGTAGGGACTTGCTGCACCCCCCAAGCACTTGCCTCTTCAATCACTTCTCGCCATTCCTGGTCGTCTTCCATTTTTCTGAGATTTGGGAATGCAAACTGAGGTTTCTATTTCTGTAGTGAAGGTTGTTGGTCTATGTATTTAAATTTCGTGAGGCACTGTGAAATTAGAGATGGTGATTGTATCTGAAGGGTTACGACTATAGCTGTATTGTTTGTGACTTGCGAATTTTCGTTGATCTTGTAAGCCCTAATATGAAGAGGCACGTTTTGTATTTAACTGGTTTCTTTTCCTCGTGCAAAAGTAACCCTTCAATTTGCCCAATGGGAAGCGGCCAAGTAAGTTGTGCCTGTTAGAGTGACTGACCAATCAGATGTCAATGACAGGGAAAGTTAATGCTGATGTGGCTGTACCAGATTCAAGTTTAATTGTGAGGGCGACATGTGGCATTTTGGGGGTCCCTTATTATAAAGAAAGATCATTCCCCTCATCTCCGCTAACTCTCTCAAAATTTGTTCATTTATACCAGAATTTGAATCCATTGGTCTTTTCAACTCCGCCTCTCTTCTCCTGCGTTCATCTCTATTTTGACTTCCTTGTTCATCATTTTCCTCTCGTCTTTCTTTGCGATATTCTCTTACACTTCTTTCATTAATTCGCACACCGTCATATCTCTCATTTTCTCCTCTTTGCCGTCTTTCAGTTCTCCTTTGTACTCTATCATACTCTTCATTGATATTAGCATTATTGCGGTTTCGCTCACGCCTCCTTTCTCGATTATCATGGTTATTCTGTAGGATTGCCTCTTGTAGCTCTTGTTCTTCCACTTCTTCTCTTAGTCTTTCCCTTTCGCGAGCTAAATGTGTTTGTTCAGTGTAATGTCTTTCAATTTCATCCTCAATTGTTCGTTCATTTCTTTGTATTTCTCTTCCATATAAGATTCTCCTTCCTTCTTCCTGATTTTCTTCGCCAACTTGATTATTTCGCCCCTGACGGTGTCTATTTCCTTGAATTCTATCATTCTGCTCGTTTTGAAGAATTTCAGCACGTTGAATATAACGATCTTCCAATATTTCTCTTCCTTCGCGATGTTCTTCGCTGGGATTTTGTATTTCCTCTCGAGTTTCTTCGTTAGCATTTTCTATAGGTAAATTTTATCTTATTTCTTCTCTAATTGATCTTGAACGTGATCTTGTAGTGCTTCTTGACCTCCTATTTTTCAATATTATGTTTTCCATCCTCAATTCGTGATTTTGCCTTGTCAAATTCGCACGTTCTCCTGCTTCTAATCGCCTTTCTTCATGTATTGTTTGTCTCAATGCTTCTAATGCTGTAATCTCTTCATTTCCATGAATTATTCCTCCAATCACTTATTGATCTCTTTTCGCTTGTCCATTGTCCCCTAAGTGTTGCTCTTCTTCCATTTCATCTACGGAATCTGATCGCCAAGTATGTACACTCACTCTATCATAATCCACAGTTCTATTTTGTATTGGTAGAGTACGTTGAATTGGCGGTTGAACTTGATTTTCTATGTTGTTCCTTGTATTCATTTTTGAAGATTCTCCCATCTCGTCTCTCCTTTCTCCAGCAAGTCTCCTACTCCTTCTAACAGTTGTTGGTTGTTTTGATGCATGTCTTCTTCTAGCCATTTTTCAATCTTAATGAATTGTTGAAAATTATATGAAATTCCTTCCCAATTACTCCAAATTCTTTCAAATCACAATATCAATCTTCAGTCCATGTTTCTAGCGCCATATGTAATTGTAGGAAATCCTACAATACACACCTCACAAGAATTCATATCTAACACATATTTAAAATCAATAACCAATTTCTTTATTAATTGAGTTAGAAATTTTACAAGAAGGAAGTGAAATCAAGAATGTTATTGCTACACTAGACTCTCTCTCCTCTAAACTTTCTCTTCACTCTCTGAAAAGATCTCCCTTTCATAAGCCTATTCAGCTCTTTATATAGGACATTACATAATGGATGACAGCTAAGTTGTCCTTTATTTCGGATCTGACTTGCGACATTCTCGCAAGTGTACAAATGTAAAACCTCGCAACACTCCTAAATCTCGCTAGGTCTTCACGTATTTCTCGTGTTCTGGCTGTCGTCATCCGTTGCGTCATTTATATTACTCGTCTGCGATATCTTCGTAATATGTCGTTTATGGATTTCGCAAGGGCATTGGTGTTGCGATATTCTGATCCTACACCGTGACTAACAAAACCACTACCATCTCCAATAATTTCTCCACCAACTCAACACCAACAACATTTCCACATTCATTCCTACAATTCAATATCGCATACATTCAATTGCATCTCCACCAGTTCCATTAACCTCAATCGCAATACACAACTAACCATCTTATTCACCTACAACACTTCATTCCTCAACCTCAACTGAATAAACTCACACCAACTCATAATTGTCTCAGCTCAAGCAACAATCTCTAGCATCCATCCATATTCTTCTCTGACACATTTCATAACAACAACAACATCATTACTATCTCATTTTCTGCATCTAATTATTAAAATTCTCAAGAACAGACCCAACCAAGGAACTTAAATCTCAAACTCAAAAATACACAACATAAGAACAAATGAATTCTGAGATATTAAATTCAACTTACCCTTTCCTCCCGAGTCTTGGATCATTACCAACAATAGCTTCAACGCCTTCTTACTGACATAATCGATCCCTAGCCTTCATCAGCAACACTAAATCTCAGAAACCCCTAAATAATTCTCAATCCTCTATTTTCTAATTCGAATTCAAGACGTAACCCTAACTTCCATATCAATCATACCCATATCAGATCTTCCCCTTAAACTCTTAATTTCATCTTCGAATTCATCTTTGAAATTCTTATAGAAACCCTAACTCTTCAATTAATCATCAGAACAACTTCAGAACTTCAATTAAACCCTAACCCGTTCGTTCTTCATCTAACAACAACTCAATCACTCATCAATTTCCTGAAATTTAACATAGTCACAAAAACCCTAACTTAGTACTCTCTGTTCTGATTCATCAACCTCTGATCGGTTTTCTTCATTAATTACCATCACACCATCTCCTTCATCATCCAAACATACTCATCATTCAAATCTCTTCAATTAATTCTCTCACTGATCCTCGATCAACACGGCAGAAGAAAAAAAAAAAAGAAAGAGAAAAGAAAGAAAGAAGAAGAAAAGAAGAGAATGAAATATTCTCGAACCGGCTGGGGATAAGGCCGTCCCAAAATGCTAAAGGCACACGAGAAAAGGATAAGGGCTGCCAGGCGGCTAAGATATATCTTCTTCGTCCGGTGTCCGATTGACACGTTCGAGTAGTCCATCTCGCCTAACTTTTCGAGATCTATCCAACGGTATTAGTCTCGTATCTATATCGTTGTTAGATTAGTTCCTATTAAGTAATGTTCATGTTAAACTAATCGAGTTATTATCGGCTAATTCGTCACTTGACTGGTCTAATAGCGTTGACGAGCTTGAGGGTCTTTACAGTACGCCTCCTTGAAGGGGCAACCAGGGGGGAAGATAAGGGCGGCACCCTCCATTAGGGAGCTGATTAGTGTAGGATCAGAATATCGCAACACCAATACTTCGCGAGATTAATAAACGACTACATTGCGAAGGCGTCGCATGGAAGTAATATAAATGACACAATGGATGACGACAGCCAAAACATGAGAAAAGTGTGAAGACTTGGCGAGATTTAGGGGTGTCGCAAGGACAGACAGTTACACACTCGCGAGGAGTCGCGAGTCATTTCCGAAAATAAAGGACAGCTTAGCTGTCATCCACTATGTAATACCCTATATAAAGGGTTGAGTAAGTCTGTTGTAAAGGGAGATCTTTTTCGAATTGTTAAGCAAGTCATTAGGAGAGAGAAAATTAAGAGTGATTGTAATTTCTTTAGCTCTGTTCTACATTTCTTTGTAAATCTTTGAAGAAAACAATTAATAAAACACATTATTATTCATCTTCAAATGGATTAAATAAGCGAATTCGAGTGAGGTGTGTAGTGTAGGATTTCCTGCAACTACATATGCGCTAGAAACAGGGATTGAACAAGATTGAAGATCGAAGAGTACAATTAAAATCGTTTAAATCAAGAAAATGAGAAAGGAAAATGTTAAATCAGATGAGATAGAGGAGTTAAGAAGTAAGGAACATAATGAAGATATGGAATACAATTCAATTACAAAAGCAAAGGTTAATGAATTCCACGAAAATATTAGAGGAAGGATACATAAACGAGATTTTGAAGGAAAGAAGATTATAGATGAGGAGAGGACATCGTCTTTGAAGGAATGGGAAAAGCGTAAAATAACGTTCACAGCCAGTGAAATACCTAGAGAAAGTTTGAATCATATATCTCCACTAGTGATCACGATAAATGCAAGCAGAAAAAAGAGAAGAATCAGCAAAAGCAGCAGAAGAATGGGAAATAAACAGAACTTTGGTGGATACAGGGAATTTGGTGAGTATCATGTTTTACCATACATACAAAAAATTAGGATATAAAGATGAAGAAATGAGTTCTCCAAGATATTATATTCATGGTTTTGGAAAATCTATAACAATACCTAAAGGGGAGATAAAATTACAAATTTTACTTGGAGAAATTGAAACACAAGTAACATTAAGTATAGTGGATATGGAATCGCCGTACCACATATTGTTAGGGAGACCTTGGGTACATGCAATTAAAGCGGTAGCGTCAACACTCCATCAGTGTATCAAATTTCCTATGCCGAGTGGAATTGGTGAGATCAGAGGAGATATTGATAAAGGAAGAATATATCATCAAATCGAGGTAAAGCATTATGAAGAGCAAGTGAGGAAGCGAAAATATCGCAGAAAGATGATAAAAGCAGCTAAGAAAGAAGAAGAGTTTAGAATTTACATGATAAGAGCAAAAGAGGGAAAAGGAATACCTGGCGAAATCATGGAAAAAGGGAGTGAGTTCGCGAAGGAAATAAGAGGACCAACTCTATGGGAGAGCCGAAGTCTAGCTATGTCGTAAAGAACAAACAAAAAGAAGTGAATGTTGGAACCGAGGAGGAGCCTAAAATCTTAAAAATTGGGACTAAAATGGAAGCGGATGAAGAGAAAAGAACCGTTGAGTTGTTGCGAGATTACAAAGACATTTTCGCATGGGATATGGATGAAATGCCCGGTATAGATCCATCTTTGGCTTGCCATAAATTGAAATTGACAAGAATGTAAAACCCTTTAAACAAAGAATTAGAAAGATCGCGACAAAGATATCATCCTCAAATAGAAGAAGAATTGCAGAGGAATTATTAGACAAGCAAAATATCCCGAATGGATAGCAAATATGGTTATAGTTCAAAGAAGAAAAAAGGAATAAGAATTTGTATAGACTTTTACCGATCTAAATAAAGCTTGTCCTAAAGATAGTTTCCCGTTACCGGATATTCCGCAACCAGTCAAGCAACGAGAAACGAAAGGATATCTTCTCTTGATGGATATAAGGGTTATAATCAAATTCCTCTCTGAAGAAGACCAAGAACATATCGCTTTCTTTGCTCCAAGAGGATTGTCTTGTTATACAAAAATGCCATTTGGTCTGCGAAATGCTGGTGCGACATACCAAAGGATGGTGGAGAAGGTGTTCGCGAGATGGATACATAAAACTTTGGAGGTATACGTAGATGATATGTTAATAAAAAGTAGAAGAGCAGAAGACCATGTACAGGATTTGAAAGAAATTTTTGAACAAATGAGGCAATTTAATATCAAAGTAAACCCAGAAAAATGCACTTTTGGAGTTGCCTCTGGAAAAATTTTAGGGTATATTGTATCCAAAGAAGGTGTAGTAGCAGGAAATCCCACACTACACCCCTTACTCAATTTTGCTTAATTAATCCATTGAAAGATGTAAGATCAAGAATATTTATTGATTGAGTCCATGAAATGTTTACACAGGATAATAGAATTACACTTAGAAATTAAAATGCTCTTCAACTTTCTCTCTCCTATTGACTTGCTTAACAATTCCAAAAGCTCCCCTCTTACTGGACTCATTTAGCCCTTTATATAGGGTAATACATAGTGGATGACAGCTAAGCTACCCTTTATTTTCGGGAATGTCCCGCGAAGTGTCGCAGATGCACAAACATTCACTCTCGCGACACTTCTTAACCCTCGCCAGCTCTCACGTCTTCTTTATGTTTTGCCTGTCGTTATTCATTGCGTCGTTTATTTTAGCTTCCTGCGACTCCCTCGCGACACCGTCGTTCACTAATCCCGCGAGCCTTGTATGTTGCGATATTATGATCCTACATCTTGCCTCTTTTTCCTTGAATATCGCTTGAAGAGCGATCTTTAAGGAAAAATCTGTTGTGGTGGTAATCTTTGATCTTTGTTGATAAAGGAACGAGCGGAAGAATACTGGACTTGAAAAGTACGTACTTGCCTCTATTCTTTTGCGAAGTTCCGAAGTTTCTTTGTAATACACATACGAAGTGTCATTTCTTGCCTCAGAAAATAATCAATTTCGCAAGCTATTCTCGCCTATTAGGAAATATGTTGTATATTTGGATTCTACTAAAGTTCTTTTCATCTGGCTTCCTTGGATTTAGTAGTGACCGTTTACACGTGTCCATATTTACCTCTTTTACCGGTGCATTTAATGTTAACCTGTCATAACATTTTTTCTCGTCTATTTATAGGAGCATCCCCTGTGAAGAATTTTCCTTTTCCTTTTCATCTTCTTCATTGTCTGCAAGTGTTCTTCTTCTTCATCGTTCTGCAAGTGTTTGCTTATTATTGTCTCTTACCGTCTTCTTCACCATTTTTGCTATTCCCTAGCAGTTGTTGCTCTCATGGCGTCCAGGTTTGTTAATTTTGCCATATCTGGCTGATTTTGTGGTTGATCAAATTAGCTTTTCTTGTTGAAATCATACCAGTATGATTAACTTTGTAGTTCTCTTTCTGCCATTGTTGTTTAGCAAGAACCAATCCAGAACTAAGTTTACCGTGAAGGACCCTCTTCTTTCTTTGGGCTCGCCACCGAAACCTACTTCGCAACAAGAATCCCTCACGCAACAAAAGCCCTCTTCGCGAGCAAAATCTATGGCTTCAAAAAGACAGTCTGGGAGTGACAAGGTATCTGAGAAACATTTTTTTTTTTATTAATAATGCATTGTTGCCTCTGTTTCTTATTTAATTTGTCATTCGCAGGATGATAAAACTACTGGTAATACTCCCAAAAGGCTTCGCTACTCCAAACCTGTTACTCCCGACGTTCCATTTCCTTCATTCACACCTTCATCTCCTGCTGCGAAATCTTCGCAAGATAATTTTGTGCCTCTTTCTTCTGGTAACATTACTGGCGACAATATTTCTATACCTCAACTCCTCATAGACCAAGTTCCTTTCAATTGTCCTACTACAAATGATATTATACCTCCTCCTGCTATCAATGTCCCTGTTATTTCTCCAATCACTTCTCTCCCTGAAACCTCCTCCTCTCATGAGGTTCCTTTGACAAAAGACGACTCGTCTTCTTTGTTTGAACAAATTCCTCTAACTTCGGAAAATTTAGAGGGGATAGATGTGGCCAAAAAGACTTTTCGATCTCGTGAATGATGCCAAAAATCCAATGTCAAATCCAATGTCTGCGAGATTTTAAGTAAGCATCTTGGTCCCGATAGGATCTCGCAAGCATCTTTAGTTCAAGAGATTAATAAGTCAAGGATGATCTCCAAGTTATGGTCGTGAAATGCAATAATCTCCACCTTGAAAATCAAAATTTCTCAAGTATCTCACTTGATCGTGATAATCTTCGCAAGAAGAACGAAGAATTAAAAGGTATGCTCTCGCCATCCCCCCATCTTTTTTTTTTTTTTTTTTTTTTTTTTACAACTCAAACCCTTGCTCGTCCTCAAAGTATTAAACGTAAACGAATAATGGAGATATATCGGGACGGAGTCTATCGTTGAAGAAGTTCGAGTTGAAAGAGATGCTTGGATGGAGCAAGTATAATCTCTTAGATAATCTTCATACCTATGCAGCTGATCAAATAAATAACTTGTCTAAAGAGAATTTTGATTTATCGCAAAAGCAAGTCTCATTAAGTAATGACTTATCTCGCCTCTCTTATGCTTTGACTAAAACTAATTTGGAGTTGGAAACTTTATCAGATGAGAATCGAACTCTTTCTCAAGAGAAACGTTCTGTTGAATAAGATGGCGAGCTACTCGCAGCAAAGTATAATGCTTGTCAAAAGTTATGTGAAGAACACGAACAAGTTAAACATACTTTGAAAAACCAACTTGAAGAAATTATCACGAGAGAGATAAACTTATTCAAGGTAGAATAACGTTGAGTGTAAAAGCGAAGCAATTCCAAGAACAATGTGTCAAATTAGAAAAATCCAACTCTACTCCGCGATCGAAAACTCCATACTTGTTTCCAATGAAAAGAATTTGCGATCTCGATTGAAAGGCTTAGTGGGAGATTCATTTGATGATGTCATGGACCGCTTGGGGAATAATTTGTGACTTTAATTCAACATCTTACTTCTCAAAAGGAAGGTAGTCAAATTATTTGACTATCTTAATTTATGTGTTTATTCCATGAATGCTTTATTACCCTGAAAATGCCAATAATGTTCGATAAGAATTTTCTCTGATCTTGTGTATTTGATATGCAGGCTCTGAGAGAAAGCTTCGCTCCACTATCTCCAACCTCAGGTCTGATTATTCTAAAATTCGCAAGGAAAACGGACTACTCTCCGCGTCTCTTGCTCGTTCTCGCGACCGTGAAGAGCGAAGATTTGATTATATGTCTTATTGTAAGGACATTGATAGTAAGAATCGTCAAAAGGCATTGCTTCGCCAATTCCCTCTTAAAGCGGAAGTTCTTGTGAATAATATTTTGCTGTCCAAGTCTCTTGATCCTATTCACGTCGATCCTTTGGAAGTAAGTGATGATGAAGTTCCCAATGCTCCAGATAGTGATTATGAATATGAAAGCTGCGAAGATCTTCCTGATAAGGAAGTTGTCGATGAAGATCCGAATAGGAAGACTCCTGATGAAAATCCAGTAACTGGCAAGAACGAAGGTGATGAAAACATTTCTGATGAAAATCCACCAATTGAAGGAGGCGAAGCTGATAAGGGCGCAGAAAAGTCTCAACCATCCTCTGTATTTGATAATGCCGGTGTAGAGAGTTAAATTCTCTTTGTAATTTGCCAGAATTCCTTTTTGTGTGAATGTTTTAACTCTTTGATTGAGTAATTCCCATATTTCTTTCTTCCTTTTTGCAAGCATGTTCGCTTATTGAATTTTTTATTAAGTAAGTCCATCACAATCATGGATTTGATTTTAATTCTTCTCATTTGCGACAAAGTCGCAGGCCGCCTTTACATTTTCATGCAGAGGCCCATTGACCTTGCCTTATCATTTTTGTGTGGTCTTCCAAGTTAGACCTCCCTAATTAGAGGTCTTCCCCTGCCACCTTTAATCGCGACAAAATCGCAGGACGTCTTTACACTTGCATGTAAAGACCCATTGATCTTGTCTTATCATTTTCCAAGTATTTTTGCCTCTGCAGGATGTTTTAGTTGCGACAATATGACAGGCCTATATATTCTTGCGAACATAAAGCCCCATGACATTCTAGCCGTGCGACGAAATCGCAGGACGTCCGTACACACTTTCGTGTAAAGACCCATTGATCTCGCCTTACCCTCGCGTTAGTATTATTGCCTCTGCGGGGATCATTGCACAAATATGACGAGCCTAAATTTTCTTGCGAAAACATAGCCTTATGACATTTGCGTCTGTTTTGACACTCCCCTATTGGAGAGCGTCGCCCTTATCATCTCCCGGTTGCCCCTTCAAGGAGGCGAAACATCGGCCATACAAGACTAGCTCCTCCCATCCGGTCTTAACAACAACGGTTGTTTTCGCAGCCTCTTATCCCTTATACCTATAGGGTTTATGGTTACGAGACCGCACCCTAAGTGGAGTTTTCTTCGGGCGAGTGCAACATATGCCAAGACTTGCCAAGAATGGCCAGGGTAGGTTCATCCATCCCGGGCACTCTGGCTCAACCGTGTACCTCGGCGCCTTGAGCATACACTGACTCCTAGGAAGAGACCCTCGGTCGCCCAACCAGGGTATAACCTACATATATAGTTGGGAATCCAAGGTACCTCCTCCGGATAGGCTTTCATGGGCCCCAAATTTCCATGACTCAGGCTTCAGGAGCGGTGTAACCTTCCCCCTGAGCCATGTCGAGAGATACCCCCCTTATATGACGCACTTTAGGTCTTACATTTGCCTCTTACGAAATGTTATTCGCGAACTAGGGTGTACGCCATAAAGGTTCGTCCCATTCATTCAATCATGTTTATTCATTCATTCATTTTTTGATTATCTCTTCTCGTTATCTTTGCGAAATTATTGCATGTCTTATTTCTTTCATTCATTCTTTCATTTATTTCTTCATTTCTGTCATTTCTTTCACTCATTCTCATAATATCATATCATTTGCGGTTTGCTGCTGTTGTTGTCTCTTGCGAAGTATATGATTTGCTTGCGAAGCTATCATCCTTGAAATGTATGAACGTCGCATAAAATTAAATATCTCGCAGCAAAAAGAATTGTGAGAAATGAGATTTGAACCCTTGACCTGCCTCTTGCATATTCTTGCACCATACCAACTATTCTAACTCTCTCTCGCGAAATTCATTTACGAGATAATCATCAACTTTCTTCTTTGCGAGATAAGCAAAGTCTGTGCGAAATTTCGCATAACAAAAATAAGTGTGCGAGAGCAAGAATTGATCCCGCGACCTTCCGCTTGAATTCATGCCTCCTAACCAACTGTGCTAGCCTTGCCTCTGCGAAGTATTTCTGCGAAATAATCACCTATTTTCTTCTTTGCGAGATTAGGAAATCTACAAACAAAAAATTATGTGCGAAGGAGGAGACTCGAACTCGCGACCTCTAGTTTGCATTCCCCCTCTCTAACCATCTCGTGCCACTGTTTGTGGTGCGAAATAAACGCATACTGCTGTAATTTTATTCACTCCTTTACCTTTATGATCTCAAAAATGTGCGGAAAAATACACTTGATGAGAGATTCGAACTTGTGGTCTATATTTTCTTCTTTTTTTTTTTTTTTTTTTTTTTTTTTTTTTTTCAACTCGAACCATCCGTGCGAGTTCCTGTTTGTGACTGGGAGATGCAATTTTTGTAACTTATTGTTATTTAATCGCTCTTTGTATAAATTTTTGTCTTTTCTTTTCTTCTTCTCCTGTATCTTAGCTAGTTGCGAAGTTCGAACAAGCTTTAAAAGTTTATTCTCTTTGCCGAACTTCTCTTGATCTCCTTTCATTCTTTTCTTTCCTCTTCTTTGTGACCTGATATGCTTATTACTTATATGAATTTCCGTCGTGTTTGCTTATTGTCTGGTTCAAGCTAACTTGCTGATAAAGTAAGCTACTCAGGTGGCCTTCTTGTTGATGGTTTAAGCTAACTTGCTTATTGTCTTCTCTTTGCCTTCTTATTGCTTATTTATGCTCTTCATTTTCTCGCCAATTAATCTTTACTGAGTTGATGGTGAGCTGCGTCTGTATTGAGAGTTCTTCGCTCGTAGCCGCTATCGGTTCACATGATGGGCTAGGGCTGTCATTTAGTCTTGTCCGGTTGGTTCCTTCTTTTACTTTGACAAAGAGGCGGTGATCAATTCCAAGCACTTCTTCTCTGTCTCGCAAATATTTCTTTATGTTGTCCGACATCTGTTTTGGTCTGGACTGATTTCATCTTTGCTGAGGTTTGGATCTTCCAATTCGTTGTCTTTGCGTTTTTCTTCGCATGGAACTGGCATTTTATCTCCTCATGTGCTGTTCCTCCCTGTTCGTCTTCATTTTTTACTCTACATGTCTTTTTCATGAAATCTTAGCATGTAGCGTCACTTCTTTTGCTGTATGGTATTGCACTCCATGTCTCTGTGGATGGTGAATTAGGTTCTTCTACTATACGTTCCTCCTTTGCACATTCTGCTATTCCGATGAGATTGGACTTGACTTGATGACTACTTCGCAAGAAGGACCTACCTACTTCGCAAGCTGTCTTGGAACGTCTCTGGAGGATTCTTACTATGGAAAACATTTTATGATATTTGTTTATTTGGAAAATATTCTTTTGTCCCATCGTGTCTTTCCTCTTCGCCTTTGTTCCTCGAATACTTTCTCTTTTGGTGATACTATGAAGATAATTCTTCGTTTTTGGTAATGTTAGGGCGTTACCTTTCGTAGAAATCTTTGAAGTCTTCTTCGTTAACTGTTCCTTCATTCTTTTAGTTCATCTCTTCATTTGGAATTAATATTAGTTGCCTTGAATCGAATGTTGCGAATTGATATGTTGTTGCGAAGTAACCATCACGAAGTAGTTTGCTGTTTATGTTACTCTCAGTAAAACATTTGCGAAATATTGCGAAGAATATACTTACGAAGAGAATTCTTGTGTAGAAAATGTTTCCAAAGAAAACGTCTGCGAGGAGAAATATTGTCTGAGTATTTTTAGCTGCTGCGGCTTCAAATTCCGTCTTTTAGCTCTTTCTTTCCTATGCGTTGATTTTGCTTTGTATTTCTTTGTTCTCCCATTATGCTACTTTGTTGTTGCTGTGACGAGATAGCCTTGTTGTACGCGAATGATACTTTGTACACTGTGAATATTCTTCGCAGAATTGATCTCCTATTCGTTCATCATCTGCTCGGTGTGAACAACCAACTAAATTAGTGAATACTCTATGTAAATTAAGACAATTACTATTATGCGAAGAAAGCAAATTCGCCTGGGTTTATTCTTGAAAACTCTTTCAAACCGATTGAGCATTTTTACACTTCATGTTTTTTGAAATCCAATGATAGAGTTTGTAAAGCAAAACTTAATAGGTTCAATTCTGTAATCACAATTTATTTTAGTGAAAGATCTCGTAAAAATAATCTTTGGTATTAAATTTCAAATGGGAGCCGAATTTTGTGAAGAAGAAAGCTTAATAATCAAATTAATTTTCCCCAAAATTCCGGATCTAAACAATTAAGCATAAAACAAGATAGATTGGTAAGGGATTTGTCCTTTTGAAGCTGGCAGCTGATGTAGATTCCACTGATTTTCATTTTGGTTGCATTCTCTTATCTCACATCGGTTGTTCGTCTCCTGAAGATGTAATACTCTAATCTCTTGGTAAGTCCCTGTTTCTAGCGCATATGTAGTAGCAGGAAATCCCACACTACACCCCTTACTCAATTTTGCTTAATTAATCCATTGAAAGATGTAAGATCAAGAATATTTATTGATTGAGTCCATGAAATGTTTACACAGGATAATAGAATTACACTTAGAAATTAAAATGCTCTTCAACTTTCTCTCTCCTATTGACTTGCTTAACAATTCCAAAAGCTCTCCCCTCTTACTGGACTCATTTAGCCCTTTATATAGGGTAATACATAGTGGATGACAGACTAAGCTACCCTTTATTTTCGGGAATGTCCCGCGAAGTGTCGCAGATGCACAAACATTCACTCTCGCGACACTTCTTAACCCTCGCCTTGACTCTCACGTCTTCTTTATGTTTTGCCTGTCGTTATTCATTGCGTCGTTTATTTTAGCTCCCTGCGACTCCCTCGCGACACCGTCGTTCACTAATCCCGCGAGCCTTGTATGTTGCGATATTATGATCCTACAATATTCTTGCGAAAATAAAGCCCCGTGACATTGCCGTCTTGCGACGAAATCGCAGGACGTCTTTACACTTGCATGTAAGGACCCATTGATCTCGCCTTACCCTCGCGTTAGTATTATTGCCTCTGCAGATCATTGCACAAATATGACAAGCCTAAGTTTCCTTACGAAAACAAAGCCTCGTGACATTTTGCGTCTTTGGCACTTATCGGCTCCCTAATGGAGGGTGCCGCCTTATCATCTCCCCTGGTTGCCCCTACAAGGAGGCGTACATCGGCCATACAAGGCTAGCTCCTCCCATCCGGTCTTAACAACAACCAGTTGTTTTCGCAGCCTCTTATCCCTTATACCTATAGAGTTTATGGTTACAAGGCTGCACCCTAAGTGGAGTTTTCTTCGGCGCCGAGGTACACGGTTGAGTCAAGAGTTGTCAAGAATGGTAAGGAAGTTCCATGCTCCCCGCACTCTTGACTCAACCGGGTACCTCGGCGCCTTGATCATACGGGCCGACTCCTTGAAAGAGACCCTCGGTCGCCCAACCGGGTATAACCTACATATATAGTTGGGAATCCAAGGTACCTCTTAGGATAGGCTTTCATGGGCCCCAAACCGCATGACCCAGTTCCAGGCGGTGTAACCTTTTCCCTCGAGCCATGTTAAGAGATACCCCTTATATGACGACTTTAGGTCTTACATTTGCCTCTTACGAAATGTAATTCGCGAACTAGGGTGTACGCCATAAAGGTTCGTCCCATTCATTTACTCATTCATTGTTGTTAAATCATTCAATTATTCATATTTAATTGCTGTCTGATATTTAATTTGCGAAGACATCGCACAATGCTGTTTCATTCATTTTTCTCTCGGATTCTTGTACATTCTTCTTGTCGAAATTCTCACATATCATTTCTTCTTTGTCTTGCCTTTGATATATCTTTGTCGATTATTTATCACAGACCATTCAGTTTACTTTTTATGCCTTTTGTTCATTGTACTCTTTGCCTCAGCGTTATCCCAATCCTTGAAGTACTCCTTTCCATCGTAACGTTCGCCTGCTTCCATGCATTCATCTGCGGCACTTCGCGATGTTTCTATGGCACTTCGCGATGAACTACAACCAATTATTTTTGCAGCATCGTAACATTCGCCTATTCTTGCGACACTTCGCGATGCTTCTTCATTTCTTATCTCTATAGTATCCACCATCAGCTTCTCTTTTCTCTGTTCATCTTTGATATTCTGTTTCCAACCTTTCCTTTTAGCATTTCTTTCTTCGCAACTCTCTACGTCAACCTCATAACATTTCTGACCTTCCTTCCAATATCCCTTTATAATTCCAATACCATTTGGATGGGGAAACTTTATACATTGATGGTATGTTGATGCTACTCCCAAGATTTCGTGCAGCCATGGTCGCCCGATTAATGCGTTATAAGGAGATTCCACGTCAACCACGCAGAATAAAATGTCAGCTGATAATCCTTGTAAAGGTATCCTCATGTGAACCTCTCCTTTAGGTTTGTTCGATGTGCCGTTAAAACCGTAGATTTTGTACGTTGAAGGAATCAAATTTTCATCCTCTCCACCCATAGTCTTATAAGTATGGTAAAACAGAATATTTACCGAACTTCCAGTATCTATTAGGATTCTATTGATTGCCCAACAATTTTCTCGCTTCTGTCATCTTCTCCATCAACTCGGTCTTGGATTAATGTCTAGTCGCACCACCAACGGGCTATCATGTGCTTCTCTTCCTTTGGGTACTTCGCCTCATGTGGAGAAAGAAATAATTTTTAGTCGCCAATCTTTCAATTGCGACTTTCTCGCCAGGTTCATCACTTCTTTGTTATGAAAATCTCTTGCATATACTCTACTAAGCACGTTATCGTGAAAATCTTCAATTGTACGATATGAATGAACGATAGAATTGCAAAATAGATTTTTGGCCTTTGTTCCCACTTCTATTACGAATGCTTCTTTTCCCTTCTTCAAACTGTTCTTTGCACTTCGATGGTGATGTTGTTAGTACTTGCTTCCTTTCTCTTCATCTTTTAGAAAATGAGTTAACTTTCCCGATCAATCATTCTCGAGAATGATTCTCTTTATGTTTCTGCAGTCATTTGTTAGATGTCCATGAAAGCGATGGTAAGAACAATATTCATGACTTCGTCACTTGGTGGTGGTTCACTCCCCGCATTCCATGGTGGTGGTACGTCCTCCATTACAAGTATAGCTTTCCAAATTTTTTCCACACTAGCATTTAGTGGTGGCATTCTCGATCTCTTCCCATACCACTGCGATTTCTTGGCCCTCCATGGTTATTATGCCTTCGTCCTCCATAAGTTTCTTGCATATGATCTAATCTCTCCGAATTTTATTATTGTTGCCGCGGTTGTAGTAGTTCCTTTCTCTATCAAACTCCTCCCGATCTCGGCTCCCCATAGCCACTATTTTCTCGGCTGTCCATCATCGCTCTGTTTTCCGGTTGCCCTTGCGAAGTGGTCGCCACCGAGTTTAAAAATTTTGGTAATAAACTTGCATTCGCAGCTGCTCGAACTTGTATTCGCAATCGGGTATGATTCCATTTCATTTTGTCTTTATTCCAAAGCAATGTATTCTTCTTGGAGTTCTCATGACTGCCATCGTAATCGTATTTTTAATTCGAATATTTGAATGTATAACAAACTTGTTGCAACAGAGCATTTACAAATGATAAAATGAGATATCTTTCCTCTACCCTTCCGGCCATTTCACTGCACATTGTCCTCCATCTCATTGTCAAATGTCTTAAACTCTCGCCAACTCTTTGTTTCAATCCGAATACATCTTCAATTCCTGGTCGCGTGGAATTGTTACTTATATACGCTCCCAAGAAAATAGTTTGTAAATGGTTGAATGATGAGATTGTGTTTCTCGGTAATCCTTCAAACCATTTCAGTGCTTCTCCAATTAAGCTTGATGCGAAGTATTTGCACAATATGGCATCATGATTCTCCCATTGTAACATACATCTCATATAAGCCTTGATGTGTTGTATCGCATGTGTTGTTCCATCGAAAATGTTGGTTAATGCAAAGATTGCATTTAGGTGGTATTCCTCCCATTTGTACTTCTATTGTGAAAGGAGTCTTCGCAGCTTCGCGATGGCTTCATCCAACCTGTCTTCTTCCTCCTTCCTTCCTACCGTTTAACAATTTTCTCATTTCTCGCTAGTTCTTTCAAGATTTGCTCATTTTCCTCGTGGATTTGATTCTCGCTGGGTCTTTTTAGCTCGCTCTCGCCTCCCCGCGTTCATGCCTGTTTTGACCTTCTTGTCCACTATTTTCTTTCTCTCCTTTCTCTGCGACTTTCTCCTTCGTCTCTTTCATCAATTCGCACACCATTATATCTATCGTTCTCTCTTCCGGGTTCTCTATCAACTCTCCTCTCGCATCCTTTCGTATTCTCCATTGGTATGTCTATTGACACGATTTTGTGCTCGCCTCCTTTCTCGGTTGTCGTGATTATTTTGCCGGATTGCTTCTTCCAATTCTTGGTTTTCCACTTCTGCTCTTACTCTCTCTCTCTCGCGGGCTAAGCGTGCTTGGTCAGCAAAATGTTTCTCAATGTCGTCCACGATCTCTTTTTGCCTTCTCAATGCTTCTCTTCCATGCAGTATTACTCTTCCTTCAGCGGCTGGATCATTTGGCCCCTGAAATCGCCTAGTTCCCTGATTTTCTTCACTTTGCTCATCTTGGAAATTCTCGGGATGGGGAATATAACGATCTTCTCGCGTCCTCTCTTCTTTCGTGATGTTCGAGCCGAGATTTTGTGCTTCCCGTTGGTTTTCTATCTCTATAATTTCGTTGGTAAGGCTCTCCTTCTTTCTTCCCTAGTCGATCTTGAGCTCGATCTCGCAGTGCTTCTCGATCTTCTATTTTGCAATCTCATATTTTCCATTCTTAATTCATGATTCTGTCTTGTCAAATTTGCTCGCTCTTCTGCCTCTAGTCGCCTTTCTTCATGTATTGTTTGTCTCAATGTTTCCAATGCTGTGATTTCTTCATTTCCTAGA
This sequence comes from Papaver armeniacum, assembly GCA_023531295.1. NCBI lineage: Eukaryota > Viridiplantae > Streptophyta > Magnoliopsida > Ranunculales > Papaveraceae > Papaver > Papaver armeniacum. Next base: position 59,298 of record JAJJWW010009203.1, read on the forward strand.
TTCATTTCTTGATCTCCTACTTCTTGTCCGTTATTCATCAACTGCTGCTCTTCTTCCCTTTTATCCTCAGAATTCGACCTCCAAGTATGTACACTTACTCTATCGTAATCCACAGTTTCATTTGCTATCGGAGGAATTAAACGTTGAACATGATTTTCTTCCTCATTTCTCATATTCATCCTTGACGATTCTCCTTGTTCAATTCTCCTTTCCCCAGCAAGTCTCCCACTTCTTCTCACAGGTTGTTCAAGTACATTTCTTCTTCTAGCCATTTCTCTTTTAGTAAATCTTTTGAAAATTATCGCCTTCAAATTCCTCCAAATCTCTATGCCAATCTTTTTTTTAGTTCACAAGTTTCTAGCGCCAATATGTAGTTGCAGGAAATCCCACAATACACCCCTCACTATATTTTGTTTAACTAATTCATTTAGAAGATAATAGATGAACAATCATGAATATTTATTAATAATTTTCTTAAAAATGTTTACACAGGATAATGGAATTACACTTAAGATCTTACTACATTCGCTCTGTTTCTCTCTCCTAATGACTTGCTTTCCAATCCAAAAAGAACTCTCCCTTCAACAAATTCACTCATCCCTTTATATAGGGTAATACATAGTGAATGACAAGCTAAGTGTCCTTTATTTTCGGAATGTCTCATGAAGTGTCGCAGACGTACAAATATTCATACTCGCGACACTTCTTAACTTTCGCCAGATTTCATATCCTCCTATCGTCATTCAGTGCGTCATTTATATTTATCCCTCTGCGACTCACTCGCAATGTTGTTATCCGTTGTCTTCGCGAATTGTTGTTGTGGCGATATTATGATCCTACAGTTAGTAACAAGATAATGCGAAGAACATGCAATATATTGATTTGGTTTATGTTTCATGGTCGAGAATGATTCCTTAATCAATTCCATCTCATATATGAATACAACTTTACAATTTTCATAATTTCTATAACAAAAATCTTCTTTGCTAAGAGTATTTGCGTAACAACTATTACTTCATACCTCCCTTGGGACGAATCTGCTTTCATATATTACTTTCTAGTGTAAAGAGAAGTAGAAAATATTATTTGCGAGTCTGACACCTCGTCAAGAATCATGGATGTAGATCACATTGATCGAACCATGTAAAAAATCCTTGTGTCCATTTTATAATTTTAGCACTTTAATCTTTATTTTGATTATGAAATAGATTTAGATCTAGAAAATATTATAAGGGGTGTGTTGTAGGAAATCCTGCAACTACAAATGTTATTGTCATCACAGACCTTCTTGATAGTTTGATTGCGAAAGAGAATAGCGTCATTCTTAAAGTTCGCAACAGTAATCTTTAATTGACTCTTCAAATCTGGAACATTTATCATCATGAGAAGAAAGATCCTTTATGAAATGTTCCTTTTCAGACTCAAGTTCTTCAACTCTTTTACGAAATCTCTCTTCAACTTCTACGAACATATAACAATGAGTCAGCAACTTGATAATAATTTATGAAAGACGAACAACTAATAAAGAAGAATAATTAACAACCTTCTCTGTCAGAAATCATATCCCTAACCAAGGCCGTGTGCTCAGCTGGAAGACTAACATTTACATCTAAATTATTTTCAAGCGTCATCTAGAACTTTCGCAGCCCAAGAGAATTCATCATCATTATTTATGAGAAGAAGTGAGCGAATTTGATTCTCTCTTTCGCTAAGTATAGCATTTCATAAGTTAGAATCATCTCGTTCAATTTGAACCTCAAGAAGAGTTTTTGGAATTTCGCTAACGCTTGAGCACCTTGACTAGCGATGCGATCTTTATCATCTATGAGATCACTGATCTTGGTTCTTAAAGTATTGATTTTCTCTTTAGAATTAAGATAGAAACTTTTAAATTTGTTGGCTAAGCCCAAGCTGGATCTATGGTCAATTTCTAAGAGGCGAAGTTTGGATCTGAGTTCATTTATGGGAAGAGATTTAATCTTATCATTTGAAAAACTATTCAAGGAATTATTAAGGTGTTCAAGAAGGGCATTATTATCCATAGAATTGGGGAATGTGTGAAGGAGAATGGCTTCATCAGAAATACCATAGACGTCTGCGAAAATGATAAATTAAGATGAGGGAGGATAATGAGAAAATAAAATAAAGGAAAAGGGAAAAATTTCATACCATAAAGTGGCTTATTGCCATTTTGAAGAATAGATATTTTGTCCTTTTGAGTAGAAGAATCAGCTTATAATTGTTTGTTCTTTTCACGAAGAGCAACAGCTTCAGCTTCTAATTCTTCATTTCTCTTGCGAAGTTGAAGATTCTTCTTTTCAAGAATCCCACGTCTTTTTTCCAAATCGAGGCAACAAATAAAGAAGCCTTCCCGGTCTGAAGGAAAATGAAAAAATTATCAAGATAGTATAACTTTAAATCATAATTATGAAGAAATAGAGAAACGAAGGCAATACCAAGATACCAAGTGAATTCTGAAAGCTAGGAGTCACTGATCTGGAGACTCCATGAAGAGAATCATCACCATCCAGTAAAGGGGCATCACATATATTCGCAAGAGCTTTGCATGTACTAGTGAGATGATCATCCCCAATCCCTTGCATGGAGTCAGAGAAGATGCTAGACAATTGTGCCATAGAAGATCTGTAGAAAATCTTCTCTTGCGAAAGAAGTATCAACATCATCATTATCATCATCATCAGAACTTTCGCCAGACTGAAGATTTGAAGGAGAAGGAGGGTGAACTTTTCGCTTCTTTGAAGGTGGAGCAGCAGACTTCTCCTTGCGAAGAGAACTTTTACCCTTGCCTTTGGTATTCGCAACCCTAGACCCTTCTTCTTCAACAACTACAACACCAACCTTCGCACACGAATGAAGATAAGAAACAGAGGCAACAATATTGTTAAAAATAATAAAATAAAGTATTTCTTACTTCATCCGTGATTGAACGAAGCGCTGCTAGGGTGGTTTCCTTCTTAGTCCTTTTGTAGCTTCTTCTTAGCTTGTTAATCTGAAATTTTCGCAAGGTTAATAGGTGTAAAGAGGAATGAAGACTATACACTGAGCGAAATTTAAGAAATATACCTCTTTCTCTTTCTCGGGCCAATTAAATACCCAAGGTTGATAATCAGCGAGATTCGCAGGAAGCACATTTGAACTAGAAATATAAGGCCCTTTCAAAACTAGTGGAAAGACACACCATCTGTCATCTTTAGAGTGACGAGGAGTATTATTATTGCCAGAATGCCAATCAATATCTTGCATAAGTACTTTATCATTAGCAATGTTATCTTTTCTCTTCAAGCGGACACCCCAGCGAGTACTATCTTTCTTCATGGGTATTAATTCATAATTTTCAAAGAAGCTTTCTACTGTATATTTTTCAGCGAATATTTCCAAATCCTTAAAATTTGGATCTCTAGCTTCTTTTTGATAAAGAGACCCTTTACCAGCACCACGGTTAGCGAATTCAAGGATTAAACAAATGCAATCCCCACTCAATTGGTAGATGGCTCGCGAGAAGTTCGCGTGAGCAAGAATTTCGTAAAATAAAGGAAGATTAGGATCATAGAGAGGAATGGGAAGGCCAGCGAGAATCTGACCAAGCGAAATTATGATTTCTTTATCATCACAATGATGATCAGAAAATAGTTTAGCAGAAAGAATGGATTTGGCTCCTTGATCGGGAATGGTGGCTAATGTAAAACCTCTCCCTTCGAGATCTTTCTGAATTCCTTCAACAAAAGTTTCATATTTAAGACTAGCTGGAGCCATTTTCAGTATGGGAATGAAGAAAAAATTAAAGATCAAAAGAAGTAGAAACAAGAAAATTTACAGCAGCAGGAGCGGAATTTACGGAGAAACGGTGAAGAAAGGTTGTAGAAAAGATAAGAAGGAAAGTAAAAAAGAAGAAGAGAAGAATATATATAGAGAGAAGAATTCTCGAGAAGATAAGCAAATTTAATGCGAAGAGTAGACATGAACGGTTGAGAAATAGCGGTTGAAAAGGACATGTCAAGAAATGGATGGAAGAAGAGATACGTGTAATAAATTCTGCGTAAAAGTACAGAATCATGTCAATACAGAAGAATATGGAAAAATGAACGGCTGCGGCATTTTGAAGCACTAATTCTCATGACATTATCTCCTTCGCAGAGAAGACATGAGAAAAGGCAAGATGTAGGATCAAAATATCGCAACATCAATACCTTTGCGAAATCTTTATACAACACACTGCGAAGATATCGCAGACTGGTTACAGAAATGACGCAACAGATGACGACAGCCTAAACACGAGAAAGATGTGGAGACCTAGCGAGATTTAGGAGTGTTGCGAAATCTAACACTTGTATACTTGCGAGAATATCGCAAGTCAGATCCGAAAATAAAGGACAACTTAGCTGTCACCCACTATGTAATATCCTATATAAAGAGATGAACAGCCTTAAGGTGAGGGAGATATCTTTTTAGAGTGGAGAGAAAGTTTTAAGGAGAGAGAAAGTATAGAACATTAGTTGTATTCTTGATTTCATTTCCTCCTTGTAAAATTCCTTAACTCAATTAATAAAAAGTGTGATTGTTGATCTTAAAGATGGGTTGATTATTATGAATTCTTGTGAGGGATGTATTGTGGGATTTCCTGCAACTACACAAAAGTCAGGCCTTTGTGAATAGTTTTACCAAGAACATAAACAAGTCATGAGCAGTTATACTAATTACAAATATTGGTAGTTCAAAAGATATGCAATGAATAACAATACCAATAATGCCTGACGATTTCTCTTTCGATTCACAAAACAAGTTTATGAATTTACTTCCTTAAAACAAATGTAAAACATTGTTTCCTAGGATGAAATCTTCACCTTATACCCATACATAATCACAATAGCATTCAAACGATTATGTCGATGTCTTATTTACAAAGTTTAATGGTTAAGCAATAAACCTCGTATTGTATTCCTTAATACTATGTCTAACTAGAGTATAATCATTCATGCTTCGCAGTTTTGTTTTCAATATGCACGACTTAAAACATATGTTAGGGAATGAAACAGTTCAAGTCAAATATCACTAACCTCAAGTGGAAGGATGATGTTGTCATTGTAGCTCCTTACTTCTTCACTTCTTCAAGTCTTCGCAATACTTGTAATGTCTCATATCCTAATACTTTCAAGATAACCTATACGAATTTGACTCTAGTACATAATCAAACGACTCTTAAAATGAGTTTTGGCTCACTAAAATATGACAACCAAACTTGACATGCCAACGCTTGGTGGGTTCAACCGAGCTATGCTCTAACAATCTCCCCCTTTGTCAATTTTAGTGACAAAACTCTTACATCATATGGATAAACAAATTACAAGAATTCATTACACATACGCTTGATTCCCGAATTCAACAGCACAATAGCCTGTATACATTCAATCCATAAATGCTGTTGACATCATAATAACAAATCTAATACTCCCCCTAAAGGTGAGATAGGTATATTTTCAATCCGCACGTCTTTGTTATTCCCTTGTAGTCCATATAACTACAAGTATCATATGATGTGTTACTCCCCCTTAGTCTATGCTTTTACTCTTTCGTTAGATAAACGTTTAAGCACCAATGTCCTTTCCCTTAGTGATACCAATCAATATAAATAAATACCAGTACACTTGTTTACTCCATGTATTTCTCCCCCTTTTTGTCACAAAATGACAAAGAAACGAAAAAAATAAAGGACAAACCGAAAGGATCTTACAAATCTCAAAATAGATTTGCAACCTATAGAGTTAAGCACGAGGGTTCCACACAACATTTTTGATAACCAATATCAAAACTGAAACTACAAAGTAATTATGTTTTGATATGTTACCAAGGAAATAATTGCCCGAAGCAATTTTCCCTAATAGTTTAGCAAACCAAAAATCAACTAAGCACCTTAGTTCCTTTGCTAAACCGATTGTAAAAATACAATCGCTTGTCTGATAAGACCAAAATAAAGATAACTCTATTTTTCTCATAAGGTTCTAATTATCCATATAACTTAGACCTTTAACTTTTAAACAAGACAAGCACTAGGTTAGTTAACTAGCATTTCTTGTTAAGGCATTCGATTAGACTTGAATAACCGAAACCTCCACTTTGATAAGTCTAACTAAGATCAGAATTAACTTAGTTTCTCTTATCCGGAATCGAATTGGACTAAACAATTCATATCGTAAACCTTTTCTTTCGTTAAGCCATAAACAATTCATACAAACCAAATAAATCAACTTGCATAATTATTCACCTCAACCGGAAGCAATTGAAACAACATAGACATTAAAGCACCGCAATTGCACCAAAATTTTGTAAGCCTAACCGATTGATACCACATAATAAAGCAATATAACAATAGTTTTTCTTAACCGGAACCAATTGAATCACACACACATCCATACACAAATAATGGAATAAAACATCAATTTTACCGAAATTTTGTTAAGCAAAAGCAATAAATATATGAAATAAAATCAGGCTTTTATTAAAAAAGAAAACGATTAACTAACAAACTCGTTACCTCAAATTTCGCATCCTCTTCTCCAATATGTTTGCATCTTCTTCCAGGGAGAATTGATATCGAAATATCATTATGTTGTCATCCTTATGGAAAATAAAAGAATAACAACAACCAACCTTTACCAGTGAAAGGTTGAAAACCGGTTTTAACTATTGCAAGAAAAAGTTGAAAACCCCGAAACACATATACTTTTATGCTAAACCAAAACCGATTCAACATATTGTGACTTTTTCACATATTGTTTCTATCAGAACCCCTTATGATCCTTTGATAAAGCCTACCAGCATGGGCTAGAACTTAATCCTGCTAAATCAAAAAGTCACCCAAAACAAAAGGGTTCACAACATTATGAGATCGAATATCAAGGTAGTAAAACCGAAATCAAACATCCCATAAACATACATAGCAATAAGATAAAGCATTCGAGCACAGGCTATGTAAATCAAAAACTATCACAAGAAAAATTATAAATCAAATAATTTTATTCATAATAAGATAATTTTATTCATAATAGACCTAATACAAACATTGAAAGAAATCAAAAATTGATGTCTGTTTTCCAGCAGATTTTTCAAAGATCATCTTCAATTTCCTCAAATTTTTCAGGATCTTCATCAACATCATCTCGACTGATATCTCAGATTCTGCACATAGTACCTTGATTATGATCACATGCTAAAGTATTAACCTTTCTATTAATATTACGAGCATACTCCCTGTTACCTATTCCAAGTTTAATCAGCTTTCTTTGATTACGGATAACAGTTCTTAGTAGTGCAGCCTTTCTATGATGAGTTTCAATAGTGTTAGAGCATTGCTCGGTCGAACTCGCATGCGTTGCTATCTCAAGCATGTTTGTCAATGTTAGTGATCAAAACTATAAGTCTTGATTTCTATCCTATTTTAGCTAAAGGTCTCGGACTAGGATAGAAAGTGTAGTTGAGCTCAAGACTCCATGGCAATCATCATACAAGACGAAGGACTACTCAAGGAACTGGTGGAACTTCATCGGCTAAAAGGTATGTGGAGACTTGAACTTATCTGTCACTCAAAAGTCTATTTACTCTATCTCCTACTCTTGAGACAAAAGTCGTTTTGATATCTAGACTTTCATTATATATACACATTTGCTATTTCGAGCCCATTTTAACTCGCTTATCTATTTCTCGAAATATGTGTTGGTAAGCTTTCGCTTTGGCCAAATTCATATTTACCTAGTGACGAAAGTCATGTTATGTTTCAATCACTTTGAAAATTTCTTTGACAAAAAATGGTCTGTGAATAACGGCTATATAACGTTCTCTGAGAATGTTTCAATGATTGAAATGAGAGTTTAGATTACATAACCATTGGTAGGTGTTGATGGTGGATTTTCGTTTAAGGTTAAATTTGTAAAAAACCATAAAAATCATGCGCTGACATCTTGTAAAAGATAAAGCCATTTATAAGTGTTGGATACTCCCTCACTTAATTCACCAAGAATGGAGCATGTAGCAACAATCCCATTCTCGTGAATACATGAAATTCCTCCAGGTTGGAGCATGTGGCAACAATCCCTTCCCGTGAATTTCATATCAGCCTTGTATTTCAAAGACTCATTATCGGTGTGGCATGACGACCGAGTGTTACTCTTGGCGTAATAACACGAACCTCCAAGCACTATAATGAAACCATGTACGAAATACCCGTACATGTGATTCTCGGTGTGTTATACTAGCCCGAGCCCTCTCGGTGTGTTATACTAGCCCGATTGAGCCCCTCTCGGTGTGTTATACTAGCCCGATTGAGCATCCTGACCGACCGATCGGTCCGGATATGATCTCGATCGTATCTGTCCGGGATGATGATCGATCGCAGTCATCCAACTCCATAAGCATGATTGGATGACCCCAGATCAATTCCATCACCCCCAAGGGTATGGAATACCCACGGCCGACCCCGCATGGTCGGTCATTGGCCTAGCCTCGCCAAGAAACCGCTCATACCAAGCATTATGGACGGAAAACCCTAAATTAGGGTTTGCGGCATATTACATGTGTCGCAAAACAGTCTCAACCATCCATCTTCGCAGGTATAGATGGAGGGCGTAGATGTAGACTTAAAGGGCCCAGAGCATGTCAACACGATCACCGTGGGACCGCCTACACACGTGACCAATCGGTCAAGACCAACAATGTTTGGCCGTGACAAAATCGTCACCCAAACAAGAGATGGCGCATGGCTTGAAAGCCAAAATTAGGGTTTCAAGTCATCACGCGCGTCCATCTTCTCCGGCACGAATGGAGGGTCACAGATTAGATTAAATAAGGTCCGGTCATACCAGCATGACCACCGTGAGCCCATCTACCCCCTCATATGTTCGGCCAAGGCATATCACGCCTGGTCAATCCAAAACGTGCGTCCAAACTAGCATGGCCACGCCTCCCAAACCACGAACTGATCTCGACCGCTCAACTTCACCGGATGATTTGAATGGCTTAGATCACATTTTCATGGGATATTCAGGTATAGGCATGATCACCAGCCTGCCATCTTCCCGTCAAACCCATCGACCAAGACCGACCAAGATGTGTCGTCTTGAAACGCGTGCCCGAACTAGGGATCTCACGCCGGTTTCCAACTCCTTTGCGGCAACGGATTTCTGCCGCAAACCGATCTCAACCACTCAACTTTATCGGTTAAATTGAGTGGCCTAGATCACGCCTCCATGGGACGGTGAGGTGTAGGCGTGTACACCGGCATGTCGTCTACACACATGCCCGGTCCGCCCTCTCCAAATCCCTTCCATGCTTGGTTTCGACCAAGCTAAAGAGTGATGCTTGCGCACCTCTTCAAAAACCCTAATATCCATTAACGGTCGCAGATGAGTGTCTCAAAGATCATCTCATCCGTTCAACTTCACCAACTTGGTTATACAACCCTGGTCAGGAGTTATTTGGTTAAGTGAGGTGTCATTACCCATCACTTTACCACACCATAATGCAGTACCTGCATAAAGTACACACGATACTTCACAAGTATCGACTTCCTGAATAACACGGTTATTCAATTCAGCATTACATGCTATCTTTCGTGGATCCACGATCCACACATTCCAGACATCAATCATGTCACAAACTGGGGGATACATACTGGGGTATTGGTCTGGCGGTTTACAGCGTGCAGCGTGCAACGCGCCATCACAAGAACATGTCAAGAAGTCATGGACGGTTAGAGATGAACAGGAGAAGTGGGCAAGACTGGTCGACGCACAACTCCACTACTCCATCACTCCACTTCCTCCACTTCCCACGAGAGACGTGAATGAGGCTCAATGACTTGTATAAATAGGTTCTCCGCCCTATTTCAAACAACAACACAAGTTCAGACGGAACAGAAAATCAAGTGTTAATACAAAAATCGTATTCAAACACCCAGAACTTGCTTGCATCAATCACAAGCCTGTTCACCTTTCTGTTACAAGTCATAAGCAAGCCAACACCTTCACAATCTCAACACCTTCTTTGCTTCCCTCCCTAAGATCAACCCCATCTCCTTCACTTTGTGACCAAACAAGTCCTGGGAACGGCCATTTCTTGGTTTAGGCCGGACTTGCAAAGATTGATCTCTCGAATCTACAAGCACTCACCGCGCAGTGCATTTGTTTAAAGGTTTAAATTCATTCCTCATCCACACCCCAAATTACCAAATTCTGCAGGAGTAGTTTTCACCCATAAACAATTGGCGACCACAGTGGGAGGTTGATCTCTCGGTTACAAAAAATTGAATTCTCAATTTTTCAATTTTTATCCCACGATGTACCCTCACTCGGAGTCTGCAAGTGGTTCAGATATCAGGAGGAGCATAGCTATAGCTGGAATGTTGGAGGATGTCTTGGCAAATCAAGCTAGTATCACCAGAAGGCAAAGCGAGACATTTCGCCTTTTGAATGATATAGCAGCACAACTACAAGAAGGGTCGATAGACATCAACTCATGACAAAGGCAAGAAACGTTGAATCCTCAGCCAGGAGTCACACCTTTACCAAGAGAGAAGCAAAAAGAACACGCAATGAAAAACGAATTAAGAAAGATGGACAACATGGTCCCGACAGAGGAAAAGACTTGTCCGGAGTACTACAATGTCTGCCGCGATAAAGAAAGGGAGCCTGCAGCTCTATGGAGCCCCGCTAGAGGATTTATATCTCAAAACTCTTGCTGAAGCCCTAAGATGTCCAATCCGCGCTCGACTTTTCAACCGATCAAGAAATGCTTGATGAAGGAGAAATCAATCAGGAAATACCTGAATACAGAGGATGGGAGCGTTCAAACCGATCACTCAGCAGTGACATTACGACACCTTCCACATCCCTTTACCTAGGCAAGCGATCCGCAGATATGATGGCACTCGCAAATATTCCAACTTCATCTCCTGTTCCACATCAAAGCCACGGAGAGACATCACAATGCCCACTAACACAGGAAAAGCCAGACTCAAGGTACTTACATTTCCCCTTCCCGATGAAGAAGATTCTGGAGCTACTGGAGGCGTGGGTACGAAATGGAGAGGTGGAGCTACCCCCGGTATGGCGTCCGCCACCGATCAAGAAGTAATGGACCCAAGGTACTGTCATTTCCACCGGTTCCTCCATCACCCCACTAAAGTGAATGCAACGCTTTGAAGCGCATTGTTCAGGAGAAGCTTGGTCCAGAACGATAACTCTGAGAGATTGGTGCGGAGGGTTTTCTTAGAAAGGCTACTCCGGTTCGATACAAGTGAGGCTTCGAAAGCAAGTAAGTCTTACTCAACAATTTTACAAGAAAGATAGTTTAGAATTCACTGGGGACTTAACATCCCACACGCGGAGAAAGAGGCTCGGTGATCAAACGCCATGTTTGTTTCCATTCGTACCTCCTTTTACATAACATTTGCAATTTCATGTGCAATCATTCATGACCAAGATGCAAATTTCATTTAACATAATCCCTTTCAAAAAGGTTGTCCACAAAACTATCTCAAAATAAACCAATTCAATTACCTATTAATTCAAAACCGGAGGTCAAAGAAAATCCTCACTATCACTCAAAAAGAAAAAAAGCATCTAAAAGAAGAGGCAAGTATATAACACGAATACTTAAAGGAAAGTCCTTCAAAGAACAACTCTTCCTTCTCGGGGCAAGAGAGACCTTCATCCTTTGAAGCACACCGCTGCCAGCTCCAGTTCTTAGACAACTTCTCAACCTCTTCTTCCTGGCGAGCAACACAGTCCGCGGAAGGGACTTCATCCTGTAATTTCTGGAGCTCCTGAATCTTGGAGAACCCTTCGAAGAACCAAGGAGCATTGAAGCTGTACTGCGCAAACACGTCCCGATGGCACCTCCAATCTTCAATCATCTCCTCAGAAACTGTTCGACCAGTCGTGACGCTCATCCCATTGATAGAAACTAAAGCTTCTTGGACGCGGTTGACCAACGCAAGACGACTTTTGAGTTTCGTGGTGGTAGCAATGTGACCGTGCTTCTCCCATATCGCTGTGTACAACTCTTCGAACCGAACCTAAGCACGCTGAATCCACCAACCAACACATGACCCGGATAAGGGACAAGTAAAAGGAGGATCGAACAAAGCCCTAGGTTGCATCACGGCAATTCACCAACCGCAGGAGCCTTGTCAGTTGCAGGAGGCCTTTCCGAAGGGGTCACCACAATAGCCATATTGATTGGAACCTGTTCAGGATGGATCTCAAGGGGAGACGCCTCAACCATAGCAGGAACTGCCTCTCTCATATTCCTTCCAAGCATCTATTTCGCTCTGGGTGCTAATTTCCATCACGACCCCGTCAACAAGATCACTAAGGGAAGCGCCTTGTTCAACCGAGCTTGCATCATCTCTGTCATGGTCTGGAAAAGGAGCGGTTTCTCCAGACTTCTCAGAGATGAAGGTCAAGACATCGCCAGACTTCTCAAAGATGAAGATCAAGACGCCAGACTTCTCAAAGATGAAGACCAAAGATTACCAGCTTTCTCATTTTGAATGCGCGCCAACCTTGTGAAGACATTCTCTTTCGAAATTCCCTGATTTCAAGCAAGGATCGTTTTTAGAAGAATTTACACTAGAGAAATGAAAGAACCGAGGGGAAAAGATTTAAATACCTCGCATATTGGAGGAATTGAGGACTACCGACCGCATGCTTGCCTCTTAGGTCTCTCTCCTACTTGGGGACTGCAATCCTCGCCTCCCGGTCCGTTTGGCTGGGAGCGGCTTCAACTGAAATGCTTCGTCAAGACGTCAGAAGATGGTTCACCACGGGATCTGTCACAACACTCTCCGAAAATTTTCGAAAACCAACAGTTGTTTCTTCCAAAATTCCTTATACTTATCGGTTACCACCGGGTTTCTCCCAATAGGCCGTAAGGGAAGGCTCACCCGTTCCAAAAACACGTCAAGATTAAGAATATTCGGGAGGAATTCTCTCGGAACCCCCGGTGGGCGGATAAATGGGACACCCCGATCAAACCCCATTTGACGAGCCGCCTGTCAATATTGTACGGAGTCACATAAATTCTTCGTTGAATAAAGACGGACATATCTCGGGATGCACTGCGCATGTAAACAATTTCCCGGATCTCATAGTCTTAACATCGCAGACGCAAAGACAACATCGTGGCCATCAAGCAATAGCAAAAGTCTTTGGCTGAACAACGGAAGGATGGACGGGCCCCCATGGACGGAAATCTACAGAAGACACATTGTCAAATGCGTCCACAAGTCTCGCACCGGCTCTGGGGCGCTTCTTATTCCAGCGGAGTATTCTCGATCCACCATACAAGTTGGTGAGCAAATTTGTAGGGGTAGGAGCATAGCTTTTGAAGTGTTCCCATAAGAATGCCTGAAGAAAAGCGAAGTGAACGTGCGATTCCACCTTCTTGTACCCGTTAGAAACATGCATGTCCATTGCTAAGGCGTCCAGATGAGAATACATCGATCCAAGGAACAAGGCACCCAGGGGAAGAACTTTACCTTTTGCCATCCTTATAGCAATCTTGACAAGGTCACCTCTAATGGTTTTCTTTCCAGAACCATCGTCGAACATATCTCTGGATAGCCATAAAGACAGAACGCAATCACACCGAGCTCATTTTCCAACTCTTGATCCGGCCGGGTCCGCGGAGACCACTCCGACACCCACCCAGGTGTAAAAGCATCTCATATCTTTTTCTCCTCCTTGTCCAGATTGTCGAATTCCGCCACCTTTTGAAGTATAGCATCATAGTCACGTTGCTCGTATCAGAGAGATCGTAAGAAAGACTTAAGCAACAGGCAGGTTCATTAATGCAACTACACTCTCCAGGGTAATAGTCATCTCTCCCCATCTAGATATGGCTGTATGAGTAGAAATACGCCACCGAGAAATGAAGGTAATCAAACCCGCGACGTCTTTCTTAATTTCAAGAGCAAAGCAGATGCCATGACCGCATTGAGGATTTGCGCAGAAAGAAAATTATCTTTAATGCCCTTATTACTCAACATGCGTCTCATCCATCCTTCATAAGAACCCAAAGTGGAGTATGGCAAATCTTGAAGTCAATAGGGAAGGCGGATATTCATTTCTCTAGAGACAAAATCTCACCACAAGTGTCAAGAAGAAAACGGATCGGCCTCCATATTTTCTCGAATCGGAAAGAAGGACTATCTTATGAGAAGGATGCCTTTTCGGGTGTTTGGAAAAGGCAAGGTGAACAACTCATCATCAATGTTCGGCATATCTTTGAAGTCGTCAACACTTCCCGACTTGGTACCAAAGATTATCTCCTAAGACATCTCGACAGAATTCTTTTCTTCATTCCATAATGAAATAAAAGACAGGAGTTAGAACTTGTATGAAAAGCACATGAGAGATGTAGTCACACGGCAAGACATAACTCACGTCGGAGCACACAAAACCGGCCCAAACACTGGCTTAAGTCAGGCACAACTTTCAGTCTGGTATTGATTTCAAGTCAGGTGCAAGTTTCAGTCTGGTACAAGTTTCGATCGGTATTGATTTCAAGTCGTACAAGTTTCATCCTAAGTCACAACTTTCAATCCTCGGTATTGGTTTCAAGTCCGGTACAAGTTTCAAGTTCGGTGTAAATCTCGGTCAAGCATATATGAGTAAGACCCACGTTCTAAGCATACACGGCGGGCCCACGTTCATTCTCACGCATCATGACACGATTTTCTTTATTCATGGGAATCGTGTATGCGAGATTTCAAGCCAAGGTTTTTCCTTTTCAAGATACAACCTAAAAGCTAGGTTTTGCATGTGATGGTGGAGAGACTAAGCATATACACATATTACCAAAGGTGTTTACCTAGCAAGCTAAAAAAAAAAAAAAAAAAAAAAAAAAGTGCGAAACTTACCTTGGACGGCGGCAACTCGGCAACGGTGACGGCAGCAAGCTCCGGCGAGTGGCGGCGGTTGGTGACGGCAGTGAAGACCCGAACGGGAGCTGCTCAACAACAAGAGAAAATTCTCGTGAGAAAAATAAAAGGAGCTTGGTCTCTTTTATAGACAAAAATTAGAAGAATCCCAATAGAAGAAGGATTCCTCTCTTGTTTGGTTTCCTCTTTTGATTCAAATACCCAAAGAAAGAAACTGGCCCCACCAAGGATTCCATACAAGCGTGACGGCGTGGGAAATTAGCGGTTGGCCAACACTCTTCCGGGTAAACTCCTTTTATCCTGTCTTTCTTACATATGTATGTCACCATCTCATGCCTACCACACAATAGTGTAACCATTATGTGCTAGGCATGGGACTTAATGTTGATGGTGGATTTTCGTTTAAGGTTAAATTTGTAAAAACCAGAAAAATCATGCGCTGACATCTTGTAAAAGATAAAGTCATTTATAAGTGTTGGATACTCCCTCACTTAATTCACCAAGAATGGAGCATGTAGCAACAATCCCATTCTCGTGAATACATGAAATTCCTCCAGTTGGAGCATGTGGCAACAATCCCTTCCTCGTGAATTTCATATCAGCCTTGTATTTCAAAGACTCATTATCGTGTGGCATGACGACCGAGTGTTACTCTTACAGAATAACACGAACCTCCAAGCACTATAATGAAACCATGTACGAAATACCCGCACAGCCGATTCTCGGTGTGTTATACTAGCCCGAGCCTCTCGGTGTGTTATACTAGCCCGATTGATCCCCTCTCGGTGTGTTATACTAGCCCGATTGAGCATCCGGACTGACCAGTATCGGTCCCGGATATGATCTCGATCGCAGATCATCCAACTCCATAAGCATGATTGGATGACCCCGAGATCAATTCCATCACCCCAAGGTATGGAATACCCACGGCCGACCCCGCATGGTCGGTCATTGGCCTACCTGCCAAGAAACCGTTTGTACCAAGCATTATGGACGGAAAACCCTAAATTAGGGTTTGCGGCATATTACATGTGTCGCAAAACAGTCTCAACCATCCATCTTCGCAGGTATAGATGGAGGGCTTAGATGTAGACTTAAAGGGCCCAGAGCATGTCAACACGATCACCGTGGGACCGCCTACACACTTGACCAATCGGTCAAGACCAACAATGTTTGGCCGTGACAAAATCGTCACCCAAAAAAGAGATGGCGCACGACTTGAAAGCCAAAATTATGGTTTCAAGTCATCACGCGCGTCCATCTTCTCCGGCACGAATGGAGGGTCACAGATTAGATTAAACAAGGGCCGGTCATACCAGCATGACCACCGTGAGCCCATCTACCCCCTCATGTGTTCGGCCAAGGCATATCACGCCTGGTCAATCCAAAACGTGCGTCCAAACTAGCATGGCCACGCCTCCCAAACCACGAACTGATCTCGACCGCTCAACTTCACCGGATGATTTGAATGGCTTAGATCACGTTTTCATGGGATATTCAAGTATAGGCATGATCACCAGCCTACCATCTTCCCGTCAAACCCATCGGCCAAGACCGACCAAGATGTGTCGTCTTGAAACGCGTGCCCGAACTAGGGATCTCACGCCGGTTTCCAACTCCTTTATGCAACTGATTTCTGCCGCAAACCGATCTCAACCACTCAACTTTACCGGTCAAATTGAGTGGCCTAGATCACGCCTCCATGGGACGGTGAGGTGTAGGCGTGTACACCGGCATGTCGTCTACACACATGCCCGGTCGGCCCTCTCCAAATCCCTTTCCATGCTTGGTTTCGACCAAGCTAAAGAGTGATGCTTGCGCACCTCTTCAAAAAAACCCTAATATCCATTAACGGTCGCAAATGAGTGTCTCAAAGATCATCTCATCCGTTCAACTTCACCAACTTGGTTATACAACCCTGGTCGGGAGTTATTTGGTTAAGTGAGGCGTCATTACCCATCACTTTACCACACCATAATGCAAGCACTCGTGATAAAGTACACACGATACTTCACAAGTATCGACTTCCCCGAATAACACGGTTATTCAATTCAAAGATTACATGCTATCTTTCGTGGATCCACGATCCACACATTCCAGACATCAATCATGTCACAAACTGGGGGATACATATCGGGGTATTGGTCTCAGCGGTTTACAGCGTGGGGCAGGCAACGCGCCATCACAAGAACGTGTCAAGAAGTCATGGACGGTTAGAGATGAACAGGAGAAGTGGGCAAGACTGGTCGACGCACAACTCCACTACTCCATCACTCCACTTCCTCCACTTCCCACGAGAGACGTGAATGAGGCTCAATGACTTGTATAAATAGGTTCTCCGCCCTATTTCAAACAACAACACAAGTTCGGATTTAAGAGAGAAAATCAAGTGTTAATACAAAAATCGTATTCAAACACCCAGAACTTGCTTGCATCAATCACAAGCCTGTTCACCTTTCTATTACAAGTCATAAGCAAGCCAACACCTTCACAATCTCAACACCTTCTTTGCTTCCCTCCCTAAGATCAACCCCATCTCCTTCACTTTGTGACCGAAACAAGTCCGGGAACGGCCATTTCTTGGTTTAGGCCGGACTTGCATGGATTGATCTCTCGAATCTACAAGCACTCACCGCAGACTTTTCAAGTGTATTTGTTTAAAGGTTTAAATTCATTCCTCATCCACACCCCAAATTACCAAATTCTGCAGGAGTAGTTTTCACCCATAAACAATTGGCGACCACATCAAAGACACGGAGAGACATCACAATGCCCACTAACACAGGAAAAGCCAGACTCAAGGTACTTACATTTCCCCTTCCCGATGAAGAAGATTCGGAGCTATTGGAGGCGTGGGTACGAAATGGAGAGGTGGAGCTACCCCGGATGGCGTCCGCCTACTGATCAAGAAGTAATGGACCCAAGGTACTGTCATTTCCACCGGTTCCTCCATCACCCCACCAGTGAATGCAACGCTTTGAAGTGCATTGTTCAGGAGAAGCTTGGTCCAGAACGATAACTCTGAGAGATTGGTGCGGAGGGTTTTCTTAGAAAGGCTACTCCGGTTCGATACAAGTGAGGCTTCGAAAGCAAGTAAGTCTTACTCAACAATTTTACAAGAAAGATAGTTTAGAATTCACTGGGGACTTAACATCCCACACGCGGAGAAAGAGGCTCAGTGATCAAACGCCATGTTTGTTTCCATTCGTACCTCCCTTTTACATAACATTTGCAATTTCATGTGCAATCATTCATGACCAAGATGCAAATTTCATTTAACATAATCCCTTTCAAAAAGGTTGTCCACAAAACTATCTCAAAATAAACCAATTCAATTACCTATTAATTCAAAACCGGAGGTCAAAGAAAATCCTCACTATCACTCAAAAGAAAAAAGCATCTAAAAGAAGAGGCAAGTATATAACACGAATACTTAAAGGAAAGTCCTTCAAAGAACAACTCTTCCTTCGGGCAAGAGAGACCTTCATCCTTTGAAGCACGGCTGCTTGACTCCAGGTTCCTTAGACAACTTCTCAACCTCTTCTTCTGGCGAGCAACACGGTCCGCGGAAGGGACTTCATCCTGTAATTTCGGAGCTCCCGAATCTTGGAGAACCCTTCGAAGAACCAAGGAGCATTGAAGTCCATGCTGCGCGCAAACACGTCCGATGGCACCTCCAATCTTCAATCATCTCCTCGGAAACTGTTCGACCAGTCGTGACGCTCATCCCATTGATAGAAACTAAAGCTTCTTGGACGCGGTTGACCAACGCAAGACGACTTTTGAGTTTCGTGGTGGTAGCAATGTGACCGTGCTTCTCCCATATCGTTGTGTACAACTCTTCGAACTGAACCGGCACGCTGAATCCACCAACCAACACATGACCTGGATAAGGGACAGTAAAAGGAGGATCGAACAAAGCCCCAGGTTGCATCACCGGCAATTCACCAACCGCAGGAGCCTTGTCAGTTGCAGGAGGCCTTTCAGAAGGGGTCACCACAATAGCCATATTGATTGGAACCTGTTCGGGATGGATCTCAAGGGAGCCGCCTCAACCATAGCAGCCACCGCCTCTCTCATATTCCTTAGGCATCTATTTCGCTCACGGGTGCTAATTTCCATCACGACCCCGTCAACAAGATCACTAAGGGAAGCGCCTTGTTCAACCGAGCTTGCATCATCTCTGTCATGGTCAGAAAAATGAGCGGTTTCTCCGGACTTCTCAAAGCATGAAGGTCGGGCACCGCTGGACTTCTCAAAGATGAAGATCAGATCGCTGAGACTTCTCGGCATGAAGACCAAAGATTACCAGCTTTCTCATTTTGAATGCGCGCCAACCTTGTGAAGACATTCTCTTTCGAAATTCCCTGATTTCAAGCAAGGATCGTTTTTAGAAGAATTTACACTGGAGAAATGAAAGAACCGAGGGGAAAAGATTTAAATACCTGCATATTGGAGGAATTGAGGACTAGGACCGCATGCTTGCCTCTTAGGTCTCTCCTACTTGGGGACTGCAATCCTCGGCTCTGGGTCCGTTTGGTGGGAGCGGCTTCAACGGAAATGCTTCGTCAAGACGTCGAAGATGGTTCACCATGGGGGATCTGTCACAACACTCTCCGAAAATTTCTCGGAAAACCAACAGTTGTTTCTTCCAAAATTCCTTATACTTATCGGTTACCACCGGGTTTCTCCCAATAGGCCGAAGGGAAGGCTCACCCGTTCCAAAAACACGTCAAAGCATTAAGAATATTCGGGAGGAATTCTCTCGGAACCCCGATGGGCGGATAAATGGGAAACCCCGATCAAACCCCATTTGACGAGCCGCCTGTCAATATTGTACGGAGTCACAGTAAATTCTTCGTTGAATAAAGACGGGACATATCTGGGATGCAGTGCAAGCATGTAAACAATTTCCCGGATCTCATAGTCTTAACATCGACGCAAAGACAATATCGGGCCATCGAAGCAATAGCAAAAGTCTTTGTTTGAACAACGGAAGGATGGACCGGCCCCATGGACGGAAATCTACGAAGACACATTGTCAAATGCGTCCACAAGTCTCGCACCGCTCGGGGCGCTTCTTATTCCGGCGGAGTATTCTCGATCCACCATACAAGTTGGTGAGCAAATTTGTAGGGGTAGGAGCATAGCTTTTGAAGTGTTCCCATAAGAATGCGAAGAAAAGCGAAGTGAACGTGCGATTCCACCTTCTTGTACCCGTTAGAAACATGCATGTCCATTGCTAAGGCGTCCAGATGAGAATACAGCGATCCAAGGAACAAGGCACCCAGGGGAATAACTTTACCTTTTGCCAGCCTTATAGCAATCTTGAAACACGTGCCCGAACTAGGGATCTCACGCCGGTTTCCAACTCTTTTGCGGCAACGGATTTCTGCCGCAAACCGATCTCAACCACTCAACTTTACCGGTTAAATTGAGTGGCCTAGATCACGCCTCCATGGGACGGTGAGGTGTAGGCGTGTACACAGGCATGTCGTCTACACACATGCCCGGTCGGCCCTCTCCAAATCCCTTCCATGCTTGGTTTCGACCAAGCTAAAGAGTGATGCTTGCGCACCTCTTCAAAAACCCTAATATCCATTAACGGTCGCGAGATGAGTGTCTCAAAGATCATCTCATCCGTTCAACTTCACCAACTTGGTTATACAACCTCAGTCGGGAGTTATTTGGTTAAGTGAGGCGTCATTACCCATCACTTTACCACACCATAATGCAAAGACTGATAAAGTACACACGATACTTCACAAGTATCGACTTCCGAATAACACGGTTATTCAATTCAAAGATTACATGCTATCTTTCGTGGATCCACGATCCACACATTCCAGACATCAATCATGTCACAAACTGGGGGATACATACTGGGGTATTGTTCTGGTGGTTTACAGCGTGCAGCGTGCAACGCGCCATCACAAGAACGTGTCAAGAAGTCATGGACGGTTAGAGATGAACAGGAGAAGTGGGCAAGACTGGTCGACGCACAACTCCACTACTCCATCACTCCACTTCCCACGAGAGACATTAATGAGGCTCAATGACTTGTATAAATAGGTTCTCCGCCCTATTTCAAACAACAACACAAGTTCAGACGGAACAGAAAATCAAGTGTTAATACAAAAATCGTATTCAAACACCCAGAACTTGCTTGCATCAATCACAAGCCTGTTCACCTTTCATTACAAGTCATAAGCAAGCCAACACCTTCACAATCTCAACACCTTCTTTGCTTCCCTCCCTAAGATCAACCCCATCTCCTTCACTTTGTGACCGAAACAAGTCTGGAACGGCCATTTCTTGGTTTAGGCCGGACTTGAACAGATTGATCTCTCGAATCT
The DNA here is from genome assembly GCA_023531295.1 of Papaver armeniacum. Lineage (NCBI taxonomy): Eukaryota > Viridiplantae > Streptophyta > Magnoliopsida > Ranunculales > Papaveraceae > Papaver > Papaver armeniacum. The sequence goes on from JAJJWW010009203.1 coordinate 80,607, forward strand.
ACAAGCACTCACCGCGCAGTGCATTTGTTTAAAGGTTTAAATTCATTCCTCATCCACACCCCAAATTACCAAATTCTGCAGGAGTAGTTTTCACCCATAAACAGTAGGATATAAGCATTGTTGTGGAAACACATATATGTATAAGTCCTTATTCCTTGAACCAAAGTTTGCGAACTTTTTTGATCAAGAGAAACGAAATGTGGCGTGAGCCAAGTCCGCGAACTCAGTCCACGAACTGGCAGAAGTTCTCGACCCGAGAATTTATGCTTGAGTTTGTGAACTCCTTCCGTGAGCTTAAGTCCGCGAACTTGAGTAGGTTATATCTAAAATCGGTTGTTCTTGAACTCATGTTTATATAAACTAAGGAATGCTTTTGCAAACCGTGGCTATAAAGTTCATGAACCGATTCGAGTGAATCAAACCGTTTTTCCTTCGATTGTGTCTTGTGTAGTTATATAAGATCTAAGCAATTGAACAACTCTCTAACTAGTTCATTTGAGTCATTTGAACTAGTTATGGTGAAGAATAATATGGTTGATATGAAATTGCTCATATGGCTAACCATTTGGTTAACTATTGTTGAACCAACAAATGTTAATGTTTGGGAACAGTTACATAAACCCAAAATTGGACATTTCATTTGTGTGTAACAAGCTAAGGTTTCAATCCAACGGTTGAGAAATATTAGCTTGAATCCAATCAGGTTTTCATCTAACGGTGAATATTGAATGCTTTGTTACTAAGCTAACATTGATTGCAAACCCTGATTTGAAAGACTATATAAGGGAGAACTCTAGCAACTGGGAAACCTAATCCCCACACATTCTGTGTGATACTAGTTGTGCTAAGCTAGAGTCGATTCTCCTTTAACCTTTGGTTTCTTCTTCTAAACTAGGTTAACGACTTAAAGACTTCATTGGGATTGTGATGCCAGATCGATACTACTTTCTTGTAGTTGTGTGATCTGATCTTGCTGTTTCTATCGTACCAGTTCAATTGGAATAATTGGCTTGAGATTTATATCTCTGATAGGCAAGTGTTGATGGTGGTTTTTAAACAAAGGGTAAAATCGTAAAACCCCAAATAACCTAATGTCACCGGTGACACATTTATTAGAACATTTAATGCATGTAGTCAGTAATTAATAGGGGGTATTTTTTCAAATTAGGGTTACAACGAACAAAACCCTAATTCCCCTCCGTGCCAATAGCAAATCATGCCAGCCACACCTAACCCAAGCTAGCCGCACCTCTGTGCCAATGGAAAATCATGCCAGCCACACCAAACACGCCAAAGCATGCCAACCATGCTAGCCGCACCCATGTGCCAATGGCAAATCATGCCAGCCACACCAAACGCGCCAAAGTATGCCAACCATGGTAGCCGCACCTCTGTGCCAATGGCAAATCATGTCAGCCACACCTATCCCAAGCTAGCCGCGCCATGCCAAATGCACTCTGCCTTGGCCCTAGCTAAGTTGGGCACACCACGCCAAGCCAAACACCCTTACCTTGGCCCTAGCCGCACCTCTGTGCCAATGGCAAATCATGCCAGCCACACCAAACGCGCCAAAGCATGCCAACCATGCTAGCCGCACCTCTGTGCCAATGGCAAATCATGTTAGCCACACCTAGCCCAATCTAGCCGCGCCATGCCAAATGCACTCTGCCTTGGCCTTAGCTACGCTGGTCAAACCACGCCAAGCCAAACACCCTTACCTTGGCCCTAGCCGCACCTCTGTGCCAATGGAAAATCATGCCAGCCACACCAAACGCGCCAAAGCATGCCAACCATGCTAGCCGCACCCCTGTGCCAATGGAAAATCATGCCAACCACACCAAACGCGCCAAAGCATGCCAACCATGCTAGCCGCACCTCTGTGCCAATGGCAAATCATGCCAGCCACACCTAGCCCAAGCTAGCCGCGCCATGCCAAACGCACTCTGCCTTGGCCCTAGCTATGCTGGTCACACCACGCCAAGCCAAACACCATTACCTTGGCCCTAGCCGCGCCATGCCAAAGTAGCGCCCGTGCCTAGGCTTGCAAACCATGCAACCAAGGCCAAACTGGCCACGCATGCCATTGGCACATTCCAACACGCTCGCTGGTAGATTTTCTTACCAGGACGTGGCCCTAATGGCCGAGCATGCCATTGGCACATGCCAACACGCTCCTTGGTAGCTATTCTTACCAGGACGTAGCCCTAATGGCCGAGCATGCCATTGGCACATGCCAACACGCATCATTGGTAGCTTTTCTTACCAGGACGTGGCCCTAATGGCCGAGCATGCCATTGGCACATGCCAACACGCTCGCTAGTAGCTTTTCTTACCAGGACGTGGCCCTAATGGCCGAGCATGCCATTGGCACATGCCAACACGCTCGCTGGTAGCTATTCTTACCAGGACGTGGCCCTAATGGCCGAGCATGCCATTGTCACATGCCAAAACGCTCGCTGGTAGCTTTTCTTACCAGGACGTGGCCCTAATGGCCGAGCATGCCATTGGCACATGCCAAAACGCTCGCTGGTAGCTTTTCTTACCAGGACGTGGCCCTAATGGCCGAGCATGCCATTGGCACATGCCAACACGCTCATTGGTAGCTTTTCTTACCAGGACGTGGCCCTAATGGCCGAGCGTGCCATTAGCACATGCCAACACGCCATTTGGTAGCTTTTCTTACCAGGACGTGGCCCTAATGGCCGAGCATGCCATTGGCACATGCCAACACGCCTGTTGGTAGCTTTTCTTACCGGGACGTGGCCCTAAGGGCCGAGCATGCCATTGGCACATGCCAACACGCATCGTTGGTAGCTTTTCTTACCGGGACGTAGCCCTAATGGCCGAGCATGCCATTGGCACATGCCAACACACTCATTTTGGTAGCTTTTCTTACCAGGACGTGGCCCTAATGGCCGAGCATGCCATTGGCACATGCCAACACGCTCGCTGGTAGCTATTCTTACCAGGACGTGGCCTTAATGGCCGAGCATGCCATTGGCACATGCCAACACGCTCGCTGGTAGCTATTCTTACCAGGACGTGGCCCAAATGGCCGAGCATGCCATTGGCACATGCCAACACGCTCGCTGGTAGCTTTTCTTACCAGGACGTGGCCCTAATGGCCGAGCATGCTATTGGCACATGCCAACACGCTCGCTGGTAGCTTTTCTTACCAGGACGTGGCCCTAATGGTCGAGCGTGCCATTGGCACATGCCTACTCGCTGGTAGCTTTTCTTACCAGGACGTGGCCCTAATGGCCGAGCATGCCATTGCCACATGCCAACACGCTCGCTGGTAGCTTTTTTTACCAGGACGTGGCCCCTAATGGCCGAGCATGCCATTGTCACATGCCAACACGCTCGCTGGTAGCTTTTGTTACCAGGACGTGGCCCTAATGGCCGAGCATGCCATTGTCACATGCCAAAACGCTCGCTGGTAGCTTTTCTTACCAGGACGTGGCCCTAATGGCCGAGCATACCATTGGCACATGCCAACACGCTCGCTAGTAGCTATTCTTACCAGGACGTGGCCCTAATGGCCGAGCATGCCATTGGCACATGCCAACACGCTCGCTGGTAGCTTTTCTTACCAGGACGTGGCCCTAAGGGCCGAGCATGCCATTGGCACATGCCAACACGCATCGCTGGTAGCTTTTCTTACCAGGGACGTGGCCCTAATGGCCGAGCATGCCATTGGCACATGCCTACTCATTTGGTAGCTTTTCTTACCAGGACGTGGACCTAATGGCCGAGCATGCCATTGCCACATGCCAACACGCTCGCTGGTAGCTTTTGTTACCAGGACGTGGCCCCTAATGGCCGAGCATGCCATTGTCACATGCCAACACGCTCGCTGGTAGCTTTTGTTACCAGGACGTGGCCCTAATGGCCGAGCATGCCATTGTCACATGCCAACACGCTCGCTGGTAGCTTTTCTTACCAGGACGTGGCCCTAATGGCCGAGCATACCATTGGCACATGCCAACACGCTCGCTGGTAGCTTTTCTTACCAGGACGTGGCCCTAATGGCCGAGCATACCATTGGCACATGCCAACACGCTGCCGGGTAGCTATTCTTACCAGGACGTGGCCCTAATGGCCGAGCATGCCATTGGCACATGCCAACACGCTCATTTGGTTGCTTTTCTTACCAGGACGTGGCCCTAAGGGCCGAGCATGCCATTGGAACATGCCAACACGCATCGCTGGTAGCTTTTCTTACCAGGACGTGGCCCTAATGGCCGAGCATGCCTTTGGCACATGCGAACACGCATCGTTGGTAGCTTTTCTTACCAGGACGTGGCCCTAATGGCCGAGCATGCCATTGGCACATGCCAACACGCTCGCTGGTAGCTTTTCTTACCAGGACGTGGCCCTAATGGCCGAGCATGCCAATGGCACATGCCAATACGCTGTTGGTAGCTATTCTTACTAGGACGTGGCCCTAATGGCCGAGCATGCCATTGGCACATGCCAACACGCTCGCTGGTAGCTATTCTTACCAGGACGTGGCCCTAATGGCCGAGCATGCCATTGGCACATGCCAACACGCCATTTGGTAGCTTTTCTTGCCGTGACGTGGCCCTAAGGGCCGAGCATGCCATTGGCACATGCCAACACGCTCGCTGGTAGCTTTTCTTACTAGGACGTGGCCCTAATGGCCGAGCGTGCCATTGGCACATGCCAACACGCTCGCTGGTAGCTTTTCTTACCAGGATGTGGCCCTAATGGCCGAGCATGCCATTGGCACATGCCAACATGCTCGCTGGTAGCTATTCTTACCAGGACGTGGTGATGAGTGCCAAATAGTGCATATTTATACAACTTTTTATTGGCATTTTACTCATCTTTTGCGCTTATAACTCAGATATTATCCCAGATTCTGTGTTTTCTTTGTTTTCAAGAATAAATATTTGTATTAATTAATTTTGTGTTTTTAGGTAATAAATAAAGCTCGGAGAATCTGAGGAGCCCAAAGAGCAAAGAATTGGAGTCGAGCATCTATGGAGTAGATGGCCAAAGCCCGCGCGCGAATCGCCTTGCAACCCAACAAGGAAGACATGGGCTAAAGCTACCCGCGACCCGGATCCGAGCCCGTACACTCCAAGCCGTCGAGATCTCGCCTGGCTACATCCAACGGTCGCTGCCCTCACTATACATCATTTCTTGATGCTCCGTGCAACACGAGATCACTCCAAAAACCGGCTACCAACCTCGACCGTTCAGATCTCTTCAGCTCCATCCGACGCTCGCTAGGCCATTCCCATCGACTCTCGCTGCACCCGCTCAACAACGAAACTCTCTATACCCTATACCCACTCGACCTTACCCATTTTCTCTTCTTCCTTCTCTTTCCTCTCAAAAACCCATCTTCTCGCAACTCCACCCCATTCCCCGACCGGCAACACCAACAACTCCATCTCCTGTCACCTCCATAGCTACCAACAACTCTCCTCCTCTTCTCTAGGCTTAGCTATCTCTCCCTTAGCTTCTCCATACACCTAGAAGCTAATTTAGAGATAGATGAGAACTAGGGTTAGGTCACAACAACCCATGCATGGCGACTCGGAGCCGCAGGAGCGAGAGAAGTCGGTGATTCGGAGGCGAGCAGTATGGGTTTGAATTACTTTGCATTTAATTCCTATTTTTTTTAAGTAAATTAGGGTTCGGTTGTTGAGTCTGTGTTTGTATAAATAGAAGTGAACCGAGTTTGTTAGGGTTTATGCAGGCTAGCCAAAGTGCTTCATTGTAGGTTTAATTTGTAGTTTTATTTCATTTTGATGTTTTAATTTAGAATTGCTAGGGTTTCACTGAAACCCTAATTCTCTGATTGTGATCTCAATTATGTTGAGTTGTTCTTGAATGTTTAATGTATCAAATATGCTCAATATTTATCACCTCAACTCTTTACTCTCACAGTGCATACCAAAGCCATGGATGCTTGCATTGTAGTTAGGTTAAGACTGAGTTGAGAGTGATTCAGCTCTTGCTTGAATGATTAGTGCTAACCCTTGACTAGTTGTACTTAGTTAGACAACTAGTACTCTGAACTAGCAACCTTAGCTGATGAATTGAGCTATTACCAGGTGAAACTCCTTAAGTGAAAAAGCTAATGATAAGATTGACACATTACCCTTAGCTTCCACAGGAACAAGAACTTCAACTGAATTGAACACATGATAGGGTTAGTGGTGGATTTGAGACCTTAGCATACCCTTTGTCACGATCTTTTACTTAGTTTAGGTTCACTTGATCACAACTCAGCCGTTTCGGCAACCAAAATATCTTTGTTACATTCTGTTACATTTTGTCACTCGTTATCACTAGAACTCAGTAGTTAGCAAGCCGTAGAATCAACTAGAGCACACCCTCGTCTCTGTGGATCGACCCGTACTTGCCGCGTCTCCAATAGACGCCGTGCACTTGCGGTATCACCGTAGGCTTCATTTTATACATCTTTACGGGCCTACCAAGTTTTTGGCGCCGCTGCCGGGGACTTGGCGCGTGCCCTGTGATCTTTTGCTTACTTCACTGAGTTGCAATTCATCCCTGTACATATCTAGTGTAACTTAGTTTCCTTGTAGTATAACTTAGTTTAATTTTCTTATAAATTGCATCTGTAACTTAGCATTGTAAGTTTAATTGTTTGCATTGTTAATTTTTAACCTTGTGTTAGTGTAATTTAGTTGTTCTCTCTTATTTGCATCTTCTTTGAACTTTCTCCCCGTACATATTTGTGTTGAGTTATTTGTCCTTCACTGAACTTTCTCTTGAGCTACGAGGTGCATATAGTTGCCGGGGAAGGACAAAGAGCAAGACAATACAGCCATTGCGCTGAAGCAAGTACTTGTGGCACTACTGTGCAAACAAGGAGGGGAAGAAAAAGGCAAAGACTTCAGGTTGGTGCCCTGTGTTTTGTAGACCTTGAATCAACCCTGTGCTGGGTCATTTTATTGCATGATTGCTGATCTCTATTCTGTTGACAAGAGGGTTAGTGTGTAACCCTAAAACCTTGTCTGAGCTCAACCCTTAGCATCATTCCATGCCCTGTGAGCCTTGTGAGCTACTTATGCATGCTAACATTGTGTATAACCTTAGCATTTGAATGACCCGAGCATAACCCTGACCTGTTAAGCCTGCTTGCCTTGGCTTTAGTTTTGTTGTATGTTTTGTCTTTGTCTTTGTGTGCAAAACCTACTATTGGAATTTCTTTGAGCTTGTGCCGTGACTTGGATAGCCTTAGCTCCCACTGCCCTGTGCACAGCTCCAGCCCCTGAAGCTGTTGAGCTTGTGCCGCCTGGTTAGCCTAGGTTAGTGTAGCCGCATAACCTTTGTCACCCCCTGAAGCTGTTGGGCCAACTTGCGGTGCTGACCTGTTGAATGCACACACCCTGAATGCATGCTTGAACCCAGACTAAACTGCATCTGCCCTGAGCTGAGCTGTACCATTAGAGAGCCTGAAAACCTCCAGCCCCTGACGCTGTGAGGCTGTGTAGACTGTTATAACTGTGATGACCAACTGTGATAGCCTGAATCTCAATGCTAGTCTGCTGAGCTGTGCATTGTCAAGCCCGGGTTCACCTGGTGAGCTAGAGACCCCGCCTGAGTCTGTCAACCCCGTGAACCAATACATTGGTTGAATGAATGTGTTATTGAGTTGGTGAGCCATCCGAAAACCTATACATTCTTGAAACTTGCCTGGGCCGAGTACACACCACGTTGGCCCCGCAACCCTTGAGCTTGACCCGTGAATTATTGAGCTCCAGCCCCCCGGGCCGTTGAGCCAATTTATTGTCAATATTCGCATGCTTGTGCGAAACCCTGTTGTGTTAGATTGTGCTACCCTGTGGGTGTTTACTCGTCAGCCTGTACATATGCCCTGTTGAGCCTGTTGTGCCTCAGCTGCAAACCCTGTTGAACTAATTGTTTGTTTGAGGTAGCCAGGCTAGCCCCTGTATTTCAGCTGTGCATCTGTGTGAACCATGTTAACCCCTGTTGAGCTAAGCCCTGAGCATTAACCTGTGCAACCCCCAGCCCCCTGAAGCTGTGGAGCTTTGTTGCAACTTGGCCTGACCAAACTGAGCACATAACCTTGTGCTTGAGCTGTGATTTCGTGCATTGCCGTAGCCGTGCACACGGCCGATGTGAGTTGCCAACTCGCACCAACAACTCGTGGCCGCAAACTTGCTCACCACTGGCTCGGCAATTTGCCTTCTACTCAACTGCTGGGCTGTCACAAAAGCCTGAGCTGTTTAAAGCTAAACCCACTTCTAGGCTTGCACATACAATCTGAGCCCAGAGTCTGCTGGGCTGTACCCCTTTTCGCTGGGCTGCACTTGTTAACCAAACTTGGGCTTACACCAAACCGAGCCCAACTTAACTGAACCTGGGCTAACATAAGCCACATTGCTGGGCTTAAACCAAATCTGAAGCCCACGTAACCTGAGTTTGTGGGCTGTCTACACAAACAAAGCCCACAGTACACTGGGCTAACTCAATCTAGGCTTTGCACAACCACTTGGGCTGCAACCACACAACTTTCAGCCCACATAACCCACACTGCTGGGCTGTTCAAATACTTCTGGGCTGTGCAGTTTCACAAATCCTGGGCTTCAAACAACAACAATCCCAATAAACCAAAAAGCCCAAAATCCCAACAAACCAAATGAAACCCAATAAACCAAACCAATCCCATTAAAACCAAACTTAGTCCACTTCAACTGGGCTTTGAGTTCAATTTGCGTGATAAATCATGTCAGGATTTTGGTCCGCATCTGGGGATTCAAACAAATCCCTTAGAGAGCGTGCTTACGGGCACGCTTCACAGGATGAACCCCCCACATACCATGGTGATTTTAGAGAATTTTATGCGCCTTCTCAGGGCCCTGACCTCACATACCCTAATCACTATGAGCACATGTATCATCCACCACAGGTTGAGAATGAACACTCTCCTCATACCCAGTCATCACTTCTCGATCAATTAGAAGCTCGACTATTTGGCTTAGAAAGGCAATCACATGAGCGATCTGTCAAATCTAATCCCCCTAGGCAATATGAAATGCATGCTTGCACCTTATGTGGTGGCTTAGACCACCTGCTGAATACTTTTGTTATATCTTGCATGATTTTAGACAGTCTAGGGAAAACCATGATAATCCAATGAACGAAGTATCTAGAAGTGACTATTGGGACCATAATCAACCCGCACACATGCATCATTCACCACGGTGGGGAGATGAACAATTTTATACTCCCCCAACTCCTAGTTTGCAATCAACAATGGATACACTCATGGAGCTAAATGCTAGGCTTGAAATGAATGCAATGCATGACCATCCATATAGCAACATGTCTAAATTACCCTTCTCTAGTGAACCTCATGCACAACCATACATTGAATATCCATATGAGGAATGCATACCCACTAGTGAAGACTCTCCTTCAATGGAACAACTCAAGATGATTCTTCAAAGGAACCTGATTGAGTTACAAAATGATAGGATTGAAAATAGTGTTTCTAGTCTTACTCATGCAACTAACATTGAATATGAACCTAATCTAGAGGTAGATGAGTACACTAAAAATACTACAATTTTGAATGGAGAGATGGATTTTTGCTATGATGATGATGATGATGATGAATATGAAGAGCATGTGTATTTTGAAAATGTAATAGAATTTTTAGGTTCAGCGACATTAAGTGTCTCTCCCTGTGAACCCTATGAATGATGCTTCTTCGATATTCATGCATGTGATATTGATGTGGAACCTGTGCCATTGTCCTGTGAAAAGACCATGATTTACCCACTCCTGACCTTAGGAAAGAGTGTGACGGTGCAAATGATTTTATACATGAAACTAACTTAGATGTACCTAACCTCTCTCCGAGTCACAAATTGAAACTCCTTCACCCAACCTAGGTGTAGTTTGTCACAAAATTGCAAAACCAACTTTTCTAAAAATGCCTAACTTAGGCCTAGAGCTTTGTGCTTCCCAAGTCCTCTTGGACTATTTTGCATCAAAGTATAACACTCTTAAGGAGCCACAGTTGGAATGTGTATGTCTCTCTGTAATTAGCAAAACTCATTTTGAGTTAGACCTTTTGCATGATGTACCTTTAAAATTGCAAGATTTTGTTCTCACAAACACCCCTGTTCACAAGTTTAGGTTTGGGGAAACTCCTTCACATCTACTGAGTCTTACTTGCGCTCTCATATTATATTTGTGTAAGGCTGTTAATGTGTGTACATATCGTCTATTGGGTTGATCCTCAACTCTTTAGATTGTTAGTTTATGGTGAATTTTTGTATATAATCCAGTAGGACTTGTTAAATTTTTCTTTTCTTGATTCGGTTGAGTCTTCTTGCACATATATTATGCTAATCCGATATAATCACCACTGAGAATGTTGGATTTTGCCTTGACGAATGAAGCTCAACCTTGCTCTTGCCGACATCCGGTAATCTCTTCCCTTTTTATCTTTTCAGCATTGTTCTCTCGGTATGTGACTGTTTAAATTTTTCCTATCTGTTGACACATTGAGGACAATGTTTGATTTAGGTTTGGGGGTGCATTTGCATTTAGAGTTTTTAGTCTTTTTAATCTTTTATTTTCACTTAAAAAAAAAAAAAAAAAAAAAAATTCAAAAATTCAAAAACTTTTTGCAAATAAAAACCTCCAACCTTTAGAGATTTTAGAGTCACTAGCATGCTTTTAGCTATGTTTACATAGAGAATCTGACCGAAATAACAGAAATTGGAAGTACCGGAGAACACAATCGGGTTTCTTAGTTGATTAGAGCGTTAAAGTTGGATTTAACCATACTGGGAGGGCGAATTAGGTCTGTTTAGATATTCGGTAGTAGAATTGTGATCAACCATAGTGGAGACTACCCATTTTACATCAAGCGAGGTACCGACCTTCACTCTTTGTGACTTTCTAGAAAAGCTTTTAGAGTGTGTGTCACCGTACGTCAATTCCGGGTAGGAATGGTGAGCTACCCAACTTCGCACCACTTTCAGCACTACTTTTGATCTTTTGAGTGCTAATTTTGTCAATCATGAGGGTGACGTCTAAAGATGAAAACTCCTTCTAAATACCGATTTGTAGTTAGCATCATTCTCTCTCTCAATCAGCAAGACCCATAGAAACACATCATCGTCAGCAACCGGAGCAGAATCAGAATATTGAAAGAAAAATTGATATAGTCCAAGGTTTATGTGCAACAAAGAAAAGAAAATAAGATGAGAATTAATGAAGTTTGTGAAAAATTGAGTTTATCGTTTTATTGTAACCAAAAAAAAAAAAAAAAAAAAAAAAAAAATTATTATTAAGTTTTTGTGAAGTTCAGAAGTTCGTCATCAATAGTGAAGACCGAAGACCGAAGATTGAAGACGTTTCTATGGTTTCTTATGAGAGATTGATGTTAATTGCCGATCGGGTGAGAAGTGAGTGAGTACTCCCACCCTTGCTAATGGTTGATTTCCCTTCTTAGAGATCATTAGAAAAAGATTCTTTTTGTCCACACTTTTGTGGAGTCTCGATTTTATTTCGGAAGGTTATCCTTCTTACCTACAACGTGTGCGGGATTTCTCTCTTTATTCCTGCTGCACACATGAGAGACTAAAAAAGCGATCTTTTTGAGTGCAATTATCATAAAACCCTAATGGTGAGGCGAAGTTGAGACTTATGATCACAATCGAATCCGAATTCTTTCATATGGTATGGTTACTTCTCGCTCAAGACTTAAGGATGAGAATGTGTTCTTCGATAGTTCTAAACTGTTACTAGCATGCAGAAACTCTATGTCCTCATAGCTTCTTGGAGGCTTGAGACTCTTTTACACTCGAAGTTGGAGAAGGTTTTGTGGGTACACCTCTTGTAAACCCTCACGAGACTACAACTCGTCCACTAGGGACACCTAGGGGTTTAAAGGCTTAGTGCATACGCTAAATGCATTCGAGAGACCTACGACAGTGGTATAGTTAGGATTTCTTATTTTCTGTTTCACTTGAGGACAAGTAAAATTCAGGTTTGGGGGTATTTGATGAGTGCCAAATAGTGCATATTTATACAACTTTTTATTGGCATTTTACTCATCTTTTGCGCTTATAACTCAGATATTATCCCAGATTCTGTGTTTTCTTTGTTTTCAAGAATAAATATTTGTATTAATTAATTTTGTGTTTTTAGGTAATAAATAAAGCTCGGAGAATCTGAGGAGCCCAAAGAGCAAAGAATTGGAGTCGAGCATCTATGGAGTAGATGGCCAAAGCCCGCGCGCGAATCAGTTGCAACCCAACAAGGAAGACATGGGCTAAAGCTACCCGCGACCCGGATCCGAGCCCGTACACTCCAAGCCGTCGAGATCTCGCCTGGCTACATCCAACGGTCGCTGCCCTCACTATACATCATTTCTTGATGCTCCGTGCAACACGAGATCACTCCAAAAACCGGCTACCAACCTCGACCAGTTAGGATCTCTTGACTCCATCCGATGCTCGCTAGGCCATTCCCATCGACTCTCGCTGCACCCGCTCAACAACGAAACTCTCTATACCCTATACCCACTCGACCTTACCCATTTTCTCTTCTTCCTTCTCTTTCCTCTGCAAAAACCCATCTTCTCTGCAACTCCACCCCCATTCCCCGACCAAGCCAACACCAACAACTCCATCTCCTCGTCACCTCCATAGCTACCAACAACTCTCCTCCTCTTCTCTAGGCTTAGCTATCTCTCCCTTAGCTTCTCCATACACCTAGAAGCTAATTTAGAGATAGATGAGAACTAGGGTTAGGTCACAACAACCCATGCATGGCGACTCAGAGCCGCAGGAGCAGAGAAGTCAGTGATTCGGAGCCGAACAGTATGGGTTTGAATTACTTTGCATTTAATTCCTATTTTTTTTTAAGTAAATTAGGGTTCGGTTGTTGAGTCTGTGTTTGTATAAATAGAAGTGAACTGAGTTTGTTAGGGTTTATGCCTGGGCTAGCCAGTGCTTCATTGTAGGTTTAATTTGTAGTTTTATTTCATTTTGATGTTTTAATTTAGAATTGCTAGGGTTTCACTGAAACCCTAATTCTCTGATTGTGATCTCAATTATGTTGAGTTGTTCTTGAATGTTTAATGTATCAAATATGCTCAATATTTATCACCTCAACTCTTTACTCTCACAGTGCATACCAAAGCCATGGATGCACTGTAGTTAGGTTAAGACTGAGTTGAGAGTGATTCAGCTCTTGCTTGAATGATTAGTGCTAACCCTTGACTAGTTGTACTTAGTTAGACAACTAGTACTCGAACTAGCAACCTTAGGCGATGAATTGAGCTATTACCAGGTGAAACTCCTTAAGTGAAAAAGCTAATGATAAGATTGACACATTACCCTTAGCTTCCACGGGAACAAGAACTTCAATCGAATTGAACACATGATAGGGTTAGTGGTGGATTTGAGACCTTAGCATACCCTTTGTCACGATCTTTTACTTAGTTTAGGTTCACTTGATCACAACTCAGCCGTTTCGCAACCAAAATATCTTTGTTACATTCTCGTTACATTTTGTCACTCGTTATCACTAGAACTCAGTAGTTAGCAAGCCGTAGAATCAACTAGAGCACACCCTCGTCTCTGTGGATCGACCCGTACTTGCCGCGTCTCCAATAGACGCCGTGCACTTGCGGTATCACCGTAGGCTTCATTTTATACATCTTTACGGGCCTACCACGTGGCCCTAATGGCCGAGCATGCCATTGTCGCATGCCAACACGCTCGCTGGTAGCTTTTGTTACCAGGACGTGGCCCTAATGGCCGAGCATGCCATTGTCACATGCCAACACGCTCCCTGGTAGCTTTTCTTACCAGGACGTGGCCCTAATGTCCGAGCATACCATTGGCACATGCCAACACGCTCGCTGGTAGTTATTCTTACCAGGACGTGGCCCTAATGGCCGAGCATGCCATTGGCACATGCCAACACGCTCGCTGGTAGCTTTTCTTACCAGGACGTGGCCCTAATGGCCGAGCATGCCATTGGCACATGCCAACACGCTCACTGGTAGCTTTTCTTACCAGGACGTGGCCCTAAGGGCTGAGCATTCCATTGGCACATGCCAACACGCTCGCTGGTAGCTTTTCTTACCAGGACGTGGCCCTAATGGCCGAGCATCCCATTGGCACATGCCAACACGCATCGCTGGTAGCTTTTCTTACCAGGACGTGGCCCTAATGGCCGAGCATGCCATTGGGACATGCCAACACGCACCGGGTGGTATCTTTTCTTACCAGGACGTGACCCTAATGGCCGAGCATGCCATTGGCACATGCCAACACGCTCGCTGGTAGCTTTTCTTACCAAGTCGTGGTCCTAATGGACACGCATGCCATTGGCACATGCCAACAAGCATCGTTGGTAACTTTTCTTACCAGGCCGTGATCCAAATTGGCCACGCATGCCATTGGCACATGCCAAACATGCACTTGTTGGTAGCCTAACTTGCAAACCGTGCAACCTACCGCCAAGGCATTCCGCACATGCCATTGGCACATGCCACACAGGCCACTAGCAGCTATGGCATTGCCACTTACACTAAATGTGGAACCTACCACCAAGGCATTCCACACATGCCATTGGCACATGCCACACACGCCACTAGCAGTTCTGGCATTTCCACTTGCGGTCGAGGTGCAACCCGCAACAAAGGCATTCCGCACATGCCATTGGCACATGCCACACGCGCCCCTAGCAGCGCCACTTGCACTCAAGGTGCAACCAACACTCGAGACATCAACACAAAGCGGGGATGCTTTCCAGGGTCTTGGTTTGGCGGTCACAAAGATGCAGCGTACACTACGCTCACATTAAGAAAGCGTGAATAGGAATAAAGCGGTCAAATAAATGAGGAAATAATGGTGAAAACATTTTCACCCATAAACACCATGCGGTTACCACCTCCTCTCATTATTTCACCCTTTACTTTCTTCCTTCATGAGGCCAGGGTACGTTTCAATCTCGACTTGTATAAATAGGTCTTACCTATTTCCACCAGGACAACAAGTCTCGGTCGAGAGAAAATACAACACTCTTAAAAGGCAACTTTGCAAGCTCTACTAAAAGCTTTTATCTCTTGCAAGCTTCCTAAGCTTTCACTTTTTCGATACAAGTCGAGACACTACTCTCCCAGAATTATTCTGGTCTCAACACCTTTCTTTGCTTCCCTTCCCAAATCAACCCTTCTCCTCCACTTTGTGACCGAAGCAAGTCTGGAATGGCCATTTCTTGGTTTAGGCCGGACTTGTACAGATTGATCTCTCGAATCTAAAAATTGCTCACGTGCAGCACATTTGTTTAGGGTTTAAACTAGTTTCTCACTCACCTACCGAATTTACCAAAATCGGCGGAAACGATTTTTACCCATAAACAATTGGCGACCACAGCGGGAGGATTGATCTATCGGCTACAATGTCAGACTGTCGATCTCGTTCTTCGACCCAGATGTCGAGATGGTAGGGGAAGGCGACTTAATCCGACTCAACTGCTAGACAACCCGGTTACTAGTTGTAAAAACTACACCAGAAAACTGGGGACTTGCTGAAGATGCTACCAGCGATTGGGGACTTGCTGGCGATGCTACCAGCAAAGCTGCCTCTTACATGGAGAGGGGCGTGTTCGCAAAAACCTATGGAGTGAGTAAATTTAGACTGGGCAAGATATACAATCTGTTTTTAGGTTCTTAATAAAACCGTCATACTACTGCGTCTTGTGCCTATTGCTAGCACACACTTTCATAAAAGCAATATTCCTTTCACAAAACATAATCAGAGTTATATTATCAAAACCATTCATCCCAGAAATAATCCAATATCCTCAAAAGCTACCAGCTGTCTATCAAAACCGGTCGAACTTTAAACCAGACATCCAGTATGTTTTTCGAGTTCTACCTCCTGTCGTGCAATCTCCTCTCGCAAAAGGCTTTCGATTGCCGCATCTTTCGACTTCTCGGATCTCAGCAAGGCCTTCGACAAACCACGAAGCGTTGAACTCCTTTTCTACACACACGTCGCGATGGTGCTCCTCAAATCGGCAATAACGTCTTCAGAAACGGTGTGGCCAGCACCTCACGCATGTCCTCGATGGAAGATAAAGCCTCTTCCACACGCTTAACCAGCGCAAATCGACTAGTGACCTTCTTGGTTATGCCATATGTCCATACTTCTCCCAGATTCTGGTGTACAATGCCTCATACTTAGCCAGCACGCTGAAACCTCCAACCAGCACATGACCTGGATAAGGAACCAAGTACGGGGGATCGAAAATGGCGCCTGCAACTGGCCTCACGACTCACAAAGGGTCTTTTTCCATGTCTACGACAAAGAACCATCGTGGAATCATCCACCGTTTGAACCACATCCGTGCCGGCAATTGGCTAACTCCCATCTCCAAGTCACCGACAAGTGGTCACCAAAGGCAAGTTTTCGTGTGGCTCCACCCCCAGAATCGTCCTCCGAAACGGGTTCCTCCCTGCGAACTTGAGTTAGACATTTTTCAAAAGAAGAAACGGAAGAAGAAAGAAAAGAAGCGCGAAACTCACCGAACCTCTTCCCGAAAAAGAACCAGTGCTGCCAGAGGAATCACTCACTTGTCGAACTTTCTTCTTTCTCCTCGACTCATCACCGCTATGAGAAGGCTCAGTCTGCCGGAGTTCTTCAAGAAATTGCCGTCTCGGCAACGTGCAAGGGCAATAAAAGCATTAACACTACCGAAGCCCTGGAAGAAACAAGACACATGTTTTCAAAGAAATTCACGTGTTTTGAGACAAACCAACAAGGAGGCGACACATACCTGGTTATTGGAAGAACCGAAAGACACGAGAGCTGCGGGAGGATATTTTGAAACCACCGGAACCCGCCAAACACGATTCTTCGTTCTCTGTTCCTTTGCCCTCAGGGACTTTCCGAGTTGCTTTTAAAATTTTCGCTTGGGATCTCTCAACATTGGATACTTCTTCAAAACTGCTGGGGAAGGTTTACAACGAACATTCTCCACCACGTTATTTACAAAATCTTGGATCATAATGAACTCATCGTACTGTAACTCATTATAGCCAAAATTCGTCGAATTTACTCTTCCCGTTTGAAAGAATGGAAGGCGGATACCCGGCTCAAGGGCACTGGCATTGAGGGCGTCATGCAATGAATCCTTAGGAACCACCAGCTGGTAAGAAAGAGGCACCCCTTGATCGAAATCCATGTGACTAGCAAAGACGATCAATATCGTAAGCGGTATTCTGGAAAGACCCCATGAAGAAAGACGGCATATAGCCGGACATGCAGCTTTGAATAAACAAGTTTTCACCAACACTCAAGTTGCCGTCGGAAGACAAAGACATGATCGGAGCGAAGCAAAGGTGTCAATTTGAGTCACCGACCTATGGACCGTCTCCCATGGGCGAAACCGATTTCATGCGACTTATCGAGAAGACTAACCAAGCTCATGCCAACTCTTGACGCCTTTGTTCACCCATCGAAGAATTCGGGAGCCGCCCAACTCGCGGGAATCGAAGGCAACGGTTTCGGAGCATACTTCTCAAAGTGCTCCCATAAACAGGCTTGCAGAAAAGCAACGTGCACATATGAATCCACTTTCATGAAACCATTCGAAACTAACATGTTTGCAACTAGGTGATCCAGATGCACATACAGGGAACCAATGAATAGCTTACCAATGGGAAGAACTTCACCTTTTGCTAACTTCACAAACAATCACTAGCAACGCCGGGTCTTATTTCCTTCTTGCCAGAACCGTCATCGAAAATGTCTCTAGACAACCAGGGAGCCAAAAATGCTGCAACGTGAAGATTACGCTTTTCGTTTAGGTTCCAGCTCGTCCGGAAACCATTGAGATATCTACCAGCTGTAAGAGCACCTTTCATCCTCTTTCGGATTTAATCCTTCGACTTCGCAGAGAGTCTTTTCGAGCAAAATCTCCCAACTTGGCGGCAAGGTCATCCCGCATCTTCTCCTCACCTTCATACAATCGGATATTAAGATTCCGCCATTAGGAAGATTCAACAAGAGAGCCACACTCTCCAAGGAGAAAGTTATTTCACCCCATCTACATATGATCGTATGGGTGTCCGAACACCATCCGGAGATGAAAGCAACCAAGCCCGGATATCCTTCCTAACTGGAGATTTCCATCAAGCTCGACAAAGATCAATAATCTCCGCTCGAGTCAAGTTGGTATTTATGTGCTCCTTACTCACCATAAACTCAACCCATCTATCAAAAGAACGCAATGGGCTTTGACACATCCTGAAATAAATGTTGGAAGAAGAATACACCCCTTTATGAAGACAGAACCGTATGGTGTTCTCTGGGCGAACCGAACGTGTGTTCTTTTCATCTTCACCACCGGTTAACAAAATTGGCACGAAACCTGGGTGATTCTTCCGAGCAGGGGCGAGGGGTTTGGCAAATAATTCATCATCTGTGTCTGATTTGGAACTATGAACATCCTTCGATGAGGCGAAATTTTGTTCAGGGCTAAAGCTTTCTCCTCTTCCAGCATGGCTTTTGTGGTAGGAATCACACCAGCAAGAATACCAGCTCTGTCGACCTTCACAATATTGAGACGATGCCTTGTGGTGATATTAAACTCCAGGATTCACAGGTGGACACCATGTTCTCCCACCTTTGAATGGCTGGCTCTGCAAAGCAAAGCACGGATGGACATATTCTCCATCTCGGAATCATTGGCAAAGACAGTTCACTACGGAAACCAAGGCGGACGAACAACACTTCACTACGCTCCTGGTAGCGATATGGCCGTATGTCTTCCATATCCTTGTATAAAGGACCACGAATTCTTTCCGCACCAGGAAACCGCCGACATTCCGATAATTAGAGGAGAGACACCTCATACGAGTCTCAAACGACAAACCTGCATAGGGGTATTCATGACAAGAGAGCCCTAAATCAGCGTTCTCCAAGTCTCGAGCGAGTCAACAAGGTTGGATTTGAAGGAGGAGAACGACAGGTCATCCTCGTCGATACTTGAGAACGCATGCTCCAACGGGATATCTCTCGCACAAAAGGAAAATTTTCCATTCATCAAACAAGGGGTAAAGCGTACGTCAATACACCAAAGAAGAAGAAAACATACCTAGGTATGATTTTCTTAACCCGAATAACCTTTGTTGGGATGCTCCCGCAAGAGTCGACCTCGCGCCTTCACCTGGAGAATGGGCTGGTTAGTAGATGATTCTGTCTCTGTGCGACATGACAAAGAGAGAAACTCAACAAGAAGAACCCTTTCTCAAACGAGGGAGATGATGCAATTACGTTGGGTATGAATACGGAACCTTAAAAAAGGAAAGGAAGCAATGAGGGACATAACGCTTCCATATTTTAGCATGGATAATGCCCTGATTGAAGCCGCGCGCATGAAGGAAGGCAAAACAAGGAAACTTTTCTATCTGTAGAAACACCTACTCCCTCCTTGTTTACACCGGTCCCGCCAGCTAACACGATCAGCTTCCCCACCTTGCACTGGTCCCACCAGCTAGCACGCTCAGTTTCCCAACTCACGCCCAACTTCCCAACGTCGCCCAAGTTGCACCGGTCCCACCAATTGCGCCAAACTTCCCAACGACCGCCCAAGTCACGCCAGCTAGCACGCTCAGCTTCCCCACCTTGCGCCGGTCCCGCCAGCTAGCACGATCAGCTTCCCACTTTGCGCCGGTCCCACCAGCTAGCACGCTCAGTTTCCTAACTCGCGTCAACTTCTCAATGCCGCCCAGCTTCCTGTCTCTCAATGATGCTGACTTCCCAATTTTGCCAGCCTCCCGATTTGTGCAAAACTGCCATAGGCAAGGATTCCAAATCCTATCTATAAAAATATCAGACAAGCCTCCTCAATTCTCTTTACGATTTGCTGCTGATAGTTTGTCACCATCTTATGCTTACCTCGCAACAAAGCTCCTGTTCCGAGCCAAGCAGGGGACTTAATGTTGATGGTGGTTTTTAAACAAAGGGTAAAATCGTAAAACCCCCAAATAACCTAATGTCACCAGGTGACACATTTATTAGAACATTTAATGCATGTAGTCATGAATTAATAGGGGTATTTTTTTCAAATTAGGGTTACAATGAACAAAACCCTAATTCCCCCTCCGTGCCAATGGCAAATCATGCCAGCCACACCTAACCTAAGCTAGCCGCACCTCTCGTGCCAATGGAAAATCATGCCACCACACCAAACACGCCAAAGCATGCCAACCATGCTAGTCGCACCCCGTGCCAATGGCAAATCATGTCAGCCACACCAAACGCGCCAGCATGCCAACCATGCTAGCCGCACCTCTGTGCCAATGGCAAATCATGTCGCCCACACCTAGACCAAGCTGAAGCCGCGCCATGCCAAATGCATCGCTTCTTGGCCCAGCTACGCTGGTCACACCACGCCAAGCCAAACACCCTTACCTTGGCCTTAGCCGCACCTCTGTGCCAATGGCAAATCATGCCAGCAACACCAAACGCGCCAAAGCATGCCAACCATGCTAGCCGCACCTCTGTGCCAATGGCAAATCATGTCAGCCACACCTAGCCCAAGCTATCCGCGTCATGCCAAATGCACTCTGCCTTGGCCCTAGCTACGCTGGTCACACCACGCCAAGCCAAACACCCTTACCTTGTCCCTAGCCGCACCTCTGTGCCAATGGCAAATCATGCCAGCCAAAGCATGCCAACCATGCTAGCCGCACCCCTGTGCCAATGGAAAATCATGCCAGCCACACCAAACACGCCAAAGCATGCCAACCATGCTAGCCGCACCTCTGTGCCAATGGCAAATCATGCCAGCCACACCTAGCCCAAGCTAGCCGCGCCATGCCAAACGCACTGGGCT
This sequence comes from Papaver armeniacum, assembly GCA_023531295.1. Lineage (NCBI taxonomy): Eukaryota > Viridiplantae > Streptophyta > Magnoliopsida > Ranunculales > Papaveraceae > Papaver > Papaver armeniacum. Next base: position 101,517 of record JAJJWW010009203.1, read on the forward strand.
TGGCCCTAGCTACGCTAGTCACACCACGCAAGCCAAACACCATTACCTTGGCCCTAGCCGCGCCATGCCAAAGTAGTGCCCGCGCCTAGGCTTGCAAACCATGCAACCAAGGCCAAACTGGCCACGCATGCCATTGGCACATGCCAACACGCTCGCTGGTAGCTTTTCTTACCAGGACGTGGCCCTAATGGTCGAGCATGCCATTGGCACATGCCAACACGCCGCCGGGTAGCTTTTCTTACCCAGACGTAGCCCTAAGGGCCGAGCATGCCATTGGCACATGCCAACACGCATCGCGGGTAGCTTTTCTTACCGCAACGTGGCCCTAATGGCCGAGCATGCCATTGGCACATGCCAACACGTCGCCGGGGTATCTTTCTTACCAGGACGTGCCCCTAATGGCCGAGCATGCCATTGGCACATACCAACACGCTCGCCGGTAGCTATTCTTACCCGGACGTGGCCCTAATGGCCGAGCATGCCATTGGCACATGCCAACACGCCATTCGGTAGCTTTTCTTACCCCGGTGACGTGGCCCTAAGGGCCGAGCATGCCATTGGCACATGCTAACACGCATCGCTGGTAGCTTTTCTTACCAGGACGTGGCCCTAATGGCCGAGCATGCCATTGGCACATGCCAACACGCTCGTTTGTAACTTTTCTTACCAGGACGTGGCCCTAATGGCCGAGCATGCCAACACGCTCGCTGGTAGCTATTCTTACCAGGACGTGGCCCTAATGGCCGAGCATGCCATTGGCACATGCCAACACGCCGCCGGTAGCTTTTCTTAATAGGACGTGGCCCTAATATCCGAGCATGCCATTGGCACATGCCAACACGCCTTCGGGTAGCTTTTCTACCAGGACGTGGCCCTAATGGCCGAGCATGCCATTGGCACATACCAACACGCTACTGGTAGCTATTCTTACCAGGACGTGGCTCTAATGGCCGAGCATGCCATTGGCACATGCCAACACGCTCGCAGTAGCTTTTCTTACTGTGACGTGGCCCTAAGGGCCGAGCATGCCATTGGCACATTCTCTCTCTCGACAACAACGG
>JAJJWW010009204.1:0-269481 GCA_023531295.1 Papaver armeniacum
GGAAAATCTTAATCGTAGCTTACGGAAATGGCGAGAAAGTTGTTCTTCATGAAACAAATTTAAGGTTCGAATTTTGGCCGAAGATTTAATGAGATTCAATCGCTGGATTTAGTTTCATGGGCATGTTAAGGCTAAATGGTAGGATATGGGTGATTTATTCAATCGGTGGTGGATAATCACCGGTGATAAAAGCAGTTGGTAATACACTCGGGGTTTTTATTGAGAAGATTTGGACCTTTGCACCGAGATTGAACCGGTCAAATGGATTACGCTTATCTGTGCTACGACTTAACAGGTGGTACACGTGTGTTGGAATCGATTGAATTGAGCCACAACGGCGGATTGGAGTGAACGGGGAAGAAATATACACCGCTCTCTATTGGTGAGTTTAGAAAGTTTGGGATAATTTCAAGGGTTCTACGGTCTAGTGACCATGTTACCTAATCAAACAGGAGTAATGACGTGTTTTGGGACTAAAAGAAAGGAATGAAATCTTCGTTTGTTTGGTAATTTTCTTAAACAAGGAAGAAAAGTGTATCAACGGTAACAAAGTAAGAATTTCAACTCTATACGGAAAGTAAGTGCGACTAAAGGGAAGATATCTTCTTTATTATGTCATGAAGAGAGTTTAAGAAGGAATTAAACAACCCCGACACGTACAGGTAGAACAAAAAGAAGAAATAAAGTCCGAGACTTTGGGTGAAAGAAAAAGAAGATTTTATTGACATATTTTCAACCTGTTGGGTATGAAAAGGGTCGTAGGGAAGCAGAGAAGGGAGACGGAGAACCTAGAGGAGAAATATAGGCTTAGAATCGAGAAAAAAAAGAGGTTAGAAAAATTATTCCCGCCGCTCAATCAAGAACACGAAGAACATAAACCGTTAAAACAAAGGGGGATCTTATATTCAACGGCAAAGAAAAATATCGTACACTTTGTTTTAGTTATAGTAGGTCTTTCACTGTGAGCTATTGTAATGTACTTGGTGGCAAACGCCTTTAGTGACTAGAATCATTGTAAGCATCTTTTATTATTTTTAATACAATGATTAATGAAATTTTCTCAATCTTTGATCTATGAGTAGCTAAATTTCTTTTCTAGGGTTTTGGAGGGAATCTATTTTTAATGGGTAATATTTAGTATTTAAATTCTTTGACATATTTTACTCCATATTTGTGCTTTCAATTGTCTAAAATTTTTTCTTCTTTGTATGCTTCGTAAAAAAAACTGTTTTGGGTAGTTTGAGTCACGATATTTATAAGCAAAGGACAAATTAGGCCTTAGAATAGTGACGAAAAGTTGTAAAAAAAAGAGCTTATAACGTTATATCTTCCAAAGCATGAGATTGATTTCAATTGTTTTGAGTATAGTAGAGTATTATGTCAAAGTTTTAGTTATTGAGTTTACCTTCATTAGAAGTATAATCCAAAGCCCTAGACTCATCTCTCAATGGTAACAAAAATCAATTTTAATTAGTTTGTCTTAGTATTTTCTTTTAATAATAAAAACCAAATTTTTAAAAAGAGTCCGAGCAACGAATCCCTTTCTAACCACTTCAAAACTACATCAGTTTTTGGCGCCGCTGTCGGGGATGGGTATATAGATTAGGTTTTAGATATTTTTTTAGTTTTTACTAGTATTTTTATTTTTTACTATTTTACGTCTTTGGGTATATTTCTTGTATTTTTGGTATGCAGATTTTTCTTGAAATTAAAAGTGGAAAGTGGAATAAGCATCCAAACAGGTAAGTATCTAAGATTTTATTTTTGTTCCTTTGTAAATATTTATTTTGAAAAATATTCGATTTTTAGATTTTTTATTTATTTGTACATATTATTTTTGGATTATTTTTATTTTTTAATTTTTTATTCTTTTTATATATATAAAAAATACGTTGGCACACACCAATTGCATCGTCGACAACCGATTTTAGGAAAACCCGTGGAAAAGACGTTGAACCCGTGCCTTGGGCCTTATGGGAGTTACTAGCCGAAATTCCACAAACCTTAGCCCAAGATCCGTTGACCAATCTTTTGGTGTAGGTGTATTCACTTTAAGGTAACCCGAGCATACCAATTTTAGTCGACCCCGCATTTGCACGTGCACAAAAAAAAATGTCGAAATGGGTATTATAAAGACCAATATAATGATTATTCAACTCGGTATCTAAATGGACAATATCCGTACTATGCCCGTAGTGTGATAATACTTGGGACACCAACGACCTTCTCCGAGGGTTATGGTTCATACCATGGTGATCCCAATTACTATTCGCACGTCCACCAATCATAATGAATGGGCGAATGAGCAATATTATAATGAAAAATGAGAGTTCTCTATCTTAGAGGATTTAATCAAACAATTGCCACCAGTTCTGATGAATATAAAACTTACTCCATAGAAGATGCACTCAAACAGTTTCAATTAACAAGTCTTTCTTTACAGGAATCACTTAACAAGTTCAATAAATTTATATGTGAATCAAATAATCATGGATAAACTGTGTGAGACTTTTAATAAGCTGGATGACCAAAATGCACCTAAGACTATTGCTCATAATGAACTTGAATTCGAAAATAGTGTTTCCAATCTTACCCTTGATAATACATATAATTATTCACCTAATTTAGAGGATGGGGTTAGATCGAATACACTACATATTTTGATAAGGTTCAACCATCTTCATTATTATTATGATGATGAGGATAGTGTCGATGAAGAATTTGAAATGCATAGTCATAATGACGAGGAATTTGTTACACCAATTGAGCCTTATGATGATAATGTTGTTTCTAGTTCAAATCCTACTAATGTTAATGATTATTCACCTATTCAAAGGGATGAGGATTTTTTTAGAGATACCATAGTTTTAGACGGTGTAATATATCATTGTGATTATGAAGTTGATGATGGTTTAGAGGAAAGAGTTTATCCCGAGAGTAGTGTTTAGAGTCTAGCGATTGAAAACAATAGTCTCTTCGAGGATTATACAAATGTAGAACCACCTAATTTCAACCTAGAAGAAATAAAAGACCATGTTCCTAAATACGATAATTTTGAAATTAAGGAAATTGTGTCTAGTTTATCCAAGGATATAGACAACTCTAGGTTTGGGGGTAAATATCATTCTCCCCGTGGTTTACTTTTGACTCTTATAAAAGTCCCTAACTTGGGACTTGACGATGTGCCTCTACCATCTTAAGAGACTATCTTCATGCACGTTTTCCAACCTAGTTATGTCCAAAAAGAAACTCGCCTGATAAACCCATCTTCCGTTGATGTGGTACATCAGGTCGTGTAGTCAAAATCGCTCTCCAAGGCCGATTACTCACTGAGTAATCGCTACAAGCTCTATGACCGAGGCGATTTCCGATTCCAAGGCCCTCCGATTTTTAGCAATTAAGGCGCCGATTTGACCGATATTTTAGCAAAACGAGTTAACGATTTTTTCGAGTTGGCCTTGCATGCACTTAAATCGAAAATAAAATATTCATAACCCTTAGATGAGAGTTATAAAATAGAAAAACCTCTAAATACATGATAAATACGTTCAATATAACAATATTACACACTTAATTACATCATAATGTTAAAATTGTAATTTTAATTAGGTACAATGACTTATGAGCAGCAATATATAAATTATTAATAAATATATTCCGAGTATTAGGTAGGAAGTTTGGCGATTTCCAAGTCCGAACTTATTGCTCCTCGCTCCAAGCTCCCCAACCGAAAAGTAGCACCGAGGAACGATTCGATTACTTTGACATGATACCATAATTGACTTTGTTGTCCCACCAACATTTTATTTACCAAATGTGGGAGTATCTCAATTTGCAATGTGTCATTATATAGTTTTTAGAACTAAACCTGATTATTTTAGGAAATTAGAATCGTCGACACATTTGTTCAAGGAAGACCACCACTCTCATTGTGGTCAGCTGTGTAAGTCAAATCTGATCGACTTAGAGGATCCTCAATTATTCAGGTTATTATTATGTGCTTCTAAGTTTTTATTTGAGTTTTTCCAGACTCTAGAACCTAAACATTCGGATCTAACGTATGGAGAAATGCAATCCATGAAAATATTTTATTTGGACCCAGTTATAGAACCTGAACCTGAACCACAACTAGATGTAGTTGTCTTAAGCAGGAAACTAGACAAGGGTGTGATTTATTTGTTAATTTTCTTGGCATATTGCAGATTCCTTTTATTGGTGGTAGCTTTATTTGGTTTTGATGACCCACAAATGTTTCGGCTACTACTTTATGATTTTATGTGGTGACTAATTCTTCTTATGTCTGGCTGAAGACGTTAAACTTAGCACTTCTTGGGAGGTAACCCATGCTCATGCAACACGCAGAATATCTTTCCTTAATTCTTTTGCTTCAAATGGTATGATTTCTCCTTGTTCATGCTTTTAATATTATCTTTAGAACATTGAGGACAATGTTAGATTTAAGTTTGGGGTATGGGAGAAACTTTTAGTTGCATTATTAAACCTTTAACCTAGAAATTTGTGCCAATTTAGGATGGCACTAACCAGTCTAAGTGGATGGAAACATCTTGGTTGTAGGAGTTAAGGAACCCAATAACAGAGTCTATTCATAAAAAGACAGAGTTCAGGTGTTATAATGGAAGCATCACACTACGTTCATCACATTATGTTCTATTTTGCAAAACGTATATGTTTCTTTAAATAATTTGGTGGGGCCCAACACATCGAATTGTTACCACTGCTGGATGAAATAGAGTGATTGAGTTACTAAATAATAAATAGACCAGACCAATCAGACCAAACAATATATATTTTTTTAAAAAAACGAGGCCATGTTTGCAAAGGAAAACAAAAGATATTCATGTTACAAATGGAACCTTCTGACTCACAAGAGATAAAGGAAGAAGTGATTGTGATGTTGTTTATAAACCAGGACATGTTTGCAAAGGAAAACAGAAGATATTCATGTTACAAATGGAACCTTATGACTCACAAGAGACAAAGGAAGAAGTTTTTGAAGAGGCTGTTGACTCACCAGTCCAATCTAACATGGAAATTTCATTACATGTTCTCACAGGCTCTGCTACAGGGGACACAATAAGAATTCCTGGCATTCTCAATAAGCACAAGGTCTCCATCTTAATTGATTCAGGTAGCACTACTAGCTTTATTGATAAGACTTTAGCTTCTACCATTAATTGCAACATTATTCAAATTTGCTCTATGATGGTCACTTTGTGGCCAATGGAGAAAAAACTATTGAAAGACTTGGTGTGTGCCCTCACTTGCAATGGAGTATGTAGGGAAATAAGTTTGTAGAAGACTTGAGTATTTTACCATTAGGGGGGTGTGATATTGTACTTGGAGCAGACTGGCTTAGGAAATTTGGTGATGTGCTATTTAATTTCTCTAAATTGAGCATTTCTTTCAAGCACCATAATAAGAAAATTACACTACAAGGAGCTCCTCCACACACTTCCTTACTGATGATGAGTGGTGCAGCTGTCAAGAAATTTATTTCCAAAACCACTCATGGAATTGTTGGCCACCTATTTTTTATTTGTGTCACTCCTATACATACAACAATTCCTGCAGCTTTATCACCCTTATTACAAGAGTTCACTGATATCTTTCAAGAACCTACCCAACTTCCCCCTTAAAGAAGTTTGGATCGCAAAATTCCACTGCAGCCAGTTTAAACTCCTGTTAACCAAAGTGCTTACAAATGCCCATACATTCAAAAATCTGCAGTTGAGCAAATTGTGCATGACATGATTCAAACTGACATCATTCAACCTAAACTTTACTGACATTATCGCAAAATCTGCCGTGATAGATCCCAAACTTTACTTACAAACTTGATTATAAAGTATTTTCTCTCATAATTGGAACCAGTAATTTATTGAAATCGAATATAGTCTTTTGAACTTAGAGCCACAAATTTTAGTTATAGAAAGCAGTATAGGTTTTTGCTTCGTTTCATATTTTTTTTTTTTGCGCTTAGACAAGTGATTGGATTATTCTTTAAGGTGGGGATTTTTTGAAGACCAGATGGATGGTTGGATTTTCGAGGACGAAAATGTATAAGGTGGGGAGAATGTAAAGACCCTCAAGCTCGTCAATGCTATTAGACCGGTCAAAGGATGATCTAGCGATGATCAAGTGACGAATTAGCCGTTAATGACTCGATTAGTTTAACACGAAGCGTTATTAATAGAAATTAATCTAACAACGATCTAGATACAAAATTAGTATCATCAAATAGGTATCGAAAAGTTATGCGAGATGGACTACTCGAATGTGTCATTCGGATACCAGACGAAGAAGATATTATCGGATTCGTAAGAAGGGAAAATTAGTCTTTTTGCAGTTTAGCCGACTTGGCAGCCCCTTATCCTACTTCGGGTGCCCTTATCAATTTCATCTTGGTCTTATCCATGACCATCGAAGAGATAATCATTATCTTCTTCTTTCTTTTTCTCTTACTTTCTTCTGTTTCTCTCTTTCTTCTCAACTTCTGCTGAAAGTTTGAGAGATTGATTTGAGAGAATCTCTTGTCGATATCGATTAGAAGATAGAGAAGATGGTATGATTGTTAATTATGGAGAAGAAAAATTAAGGTTTGTATCTGAAAGAATCAGAAGTTAGGGTTATAGAGTCGATTGAAGTTCGGAAGATTTAGAAGATGATTTATGGAGCTATTGTTGATGAAGAATCTTAGGTAGTTGTTTAATTGAGGTTTCGAATTTGGTTCAGTAAAGGGTTGGTGAGTTATGGTTTGTAATAATTTTCAAAGAGATTAGGAAGATGAAATTGAAGGATGAGAATTGAAGTTATGAAGGTGATTAAGTGAAGAATCAAAGGGTTGGGGTTTCTGCTAATTGAATTGAAATTCAATTTAGGGTTTCTTGAGATTAAACTCAGAGAAGATGAAATTGATGTCCAAAAGGGATGATTTAACATGGGTATTATGTTAATTTAACAGTTGAGGTGATGAGTTAATAAATTAGACAATTATGGTTTGTGTTTTTTCTTCCCCAAATTAAGAATTAGGGTTTGTAGACCGATTGAAGCTGAACTGGTTAAAATAAGGATATGGGTTTCAAGTTCTAATGGACGTCAGCTAAGACGAACTGAAGGGATTGCTGGTGTTCTTGAAATTGATGAATCAATTTAGAGGTAATTGTTGTTATTCAATTTCTTAGATTAAGTTTATGAGACAATAAATGGAATTGAAGTGGTATGATAATTATGGAATTGCATATGTAGATTAGGTTTGTAATGAAGTACAGTTGAGGAGTATGTGGTTGAGATGTAGAAGTTGATGTTGTTTGATGTGAAGATGAATTGGATGGTGGTATTTCTGGTATTGCAGGTTAAGTGGTAACTGGTGGTATTGATGAAAGATATAGATATAATTTGGTAGAGTTGGAGTGGTTACAGTTCAAGAGAATGGTAGTGATGTTACATAAATGGTGGAAATATGGCAGGTGGTAGTGTTGAGTGGTAGCTAAAGTTGTTGGTGTTGTATGTGTAGTTGAAATTGCGGACCTGAAGTTGTTGTAGTGATGTTAATTCAGTTAGGGAAATAGTCTTGCAGTTCATGATGGGTGTACAAAGTTGTCTGTATTGGTGATGTTGTGGATTGAGTTGCAAGTTATGAGGTTTGGATTATGTGTTTGCTAGTTGAGCAGATTTAGAATGGATGAATGTTTGTAGATGCAGACGCACAAAGTGTTGTCCGAGTTGAATCTTCGATGTAGAAATTATTAGGATTTATGGACCGGTATATGTAAAGTGAATTGGGAGAAAGAGAGTAGATGTAGTGTTTCTTAGCAAAGTGGCCTTAATGGAAGCCTAGAATCGCAAATCAAGGTAGGCTTTGTTATCTCAGTAAATCATTTTGAGTTTTAAATTGAAAAAATTGATTTGAAATAGATTGAAGTTGAACCGATGTTAGAATTGCGGTAAGAACCTTTAGCTTGTCGAATCAACTTAGTCGGTCACTCGTTTTGTTTAGCTGACTCCGGTGTATCCGATCGAATTGAGTCGGTGTAGACTCACTAAGTTCCTGTCTAGACTCGAATTGACTCGTTGACTCGACCAGTTAGACTATTGACTTGACCTGGACTTTGATTAGACGTTGACCGTTAGTTGACTGTTAGACCAGGCCTTATGTAATGGGATTGTTTAGTGGACTTAGGCTTGGGCTTAGGTTTAGTTTCCTATTTTGACATATTGGACCCTTATGGTCCGATTTGACCTTTGGTTCCTTCTACAAAGTTGTAGATGTTCATAAGATTTAGATAATTGACTATAAAACTAATATAATTGAATTGGTAGACCTTAGATACGATAAAGATAGATGATAAAAGTTGTAGAACCATAATGGTCTTAGAACCATTAGATGTAACTATATGATTCTTGTATGAGCCATTATGGCTAGATTCTTAGAAATCTCGTGTGATTAACAGTTAGTTATTAACAACGATCGATTCAAAGGATGAACCAGTGGATCGTGGATCTCGAGGTAGGCGTGGCTTGTCATCAAAAGAGGTGGGAATTTATATTTAACTCTTTAGTGATTATTGTTGTTTTCTTTTACCAAAGTTTATGTTTAACAAATTCATGCATTGTCTGATTGTGAATTCCATGCATTGTTTTATTTTAAGTTCCGAAAGTACTGTTGATTTCTGTTAATTTTTCCATGGTTTGGAAAGGAATTGCAATGCTTTGTTTGTCTTCATGAATTGTTTGGGAAATAAGAATTTCCATCTGTGGTATATAGGGTACTGCTCCTTCATTTATACCGAGCTTTTATTATCTAAGTGCGGGACGAGTTCACCATATTATTATCTAGGTGCGGGATGAGTCACCATATTATACATTGTTTGGAAAGAGTTAGTTCCATATACATGATTGTTTACCTCTGTGAATTGGTTGTGTTTAGGGTTAGGGGAAAACATGAATTGTTTTCAAATCATTTCCAATGATTACTTGAAAGTTAAATGTTATTTCCACTTGGGCAAACCTTTTTAGGGATGATGTGCTCACCCATTCCCACTTTGATTTCGTAGACAGACGATCGAGTTCGCAATGTAATGCTTCGAGGAGTTGACTCCGTTAATTAGTTATATTTTGATATGTTTATTATGTTGTTTATACTTGCAAAATAAATGACTATTGTATATGTATCATCCGAGAGAAGTTCTTGTATATATATTTTCGGCGGGGCTAGTTTTTGGGTTAAATTGTGTAGCAAATTTCTTAATTGAATGCTTAAATATATGATTTAGATTTTTAGTGCCTCTGTATTTAGTTAATCTCTTGGATTAGTCAGTTGCTAGCTTAGTTAATCCAGTACTGGGGAATAGTGAGGTTGGTAATTCTGATGTGTTCGGGTGATACTTGTTACGTAGGAAGGCATTGTCAGGCGTCAGGAACCTAGACAAGGGAACTGCATTCTTGTATCACTAGGCATAGAAGGGAGACTTGCTTCTATTAGTGGACTGATAGATCCCAAATTTTACTTAGAATTTTATTATACAGTATCTTCTCTCGTAATTAGAACCATTATCTTATTGCAATAAAAATTATTCCATTGAACCTAGGGCCACAAATTTTAGTTGTAGAAAGCCATTAAAGTTTGTGCTTTTTTTATGTTGTTTGTGCTTAGACAAGATAGATGACTATTCTATAAGGTGGGGAGTTTTTGAAGACCAGAAGGATGGTTTGATTTTCGTGGAAGAAAATGTATAAGGTGGGGAGTATGTAAAGACCCTAAAGCTCGTCAACGCTATTAGACTAGTCAAGAGACGTTTTAGCCGCAAATTACTCGATTATTGTACCTCGAAAGTTAATTAATAGAAATTAATCTAACAACGATGTAGGTACGAAAATAGTATCATTGAATTGGTCTCGAAAAGTTGTGCGAAATAAGCTACTCGAATGTGTCATTCGGATATAGAGGAAGGAGAAATCATTTGATTTGTTTGAATGGCAAAATATTCATTTACAGTTTAGCCGCCTTGGCTGCCCTTAGCTTTGGTCGGGTTCCTTTAGAAATTTGGTCGGCATTATCTCTAGTTTAATCGAGAAGATACGTTCATTTTCTTTCTTCCCTTATTCTTTCTTCTTTCTCATTCTTTTCTTCTTCTTCCTTCTGTGTTTGTTCCGCCTGATGATTTGAGAGATTCTGAGATCAAAAAAAGAAGAGAATGATTAAGAATTAAGTGTTGTTGGTGGTGTTCTTGTAGATTGATCGTGAGAATAAGGAAAGATGACGATTTGTAGATTAAACAGAAGGTTAGGGTTACTTGAAGGAATTTAAAGAAGAATTTGGAGTTGAAATTAAAGGTTGAAAGGGGAGATTTGAGATGGGTTTTATGTTAATAGAATCGTAAAGAAGAATCAATAGTCGAATTATAATTTCAGTGAAGGATTGGTGAATTCGGGTTTGTCCTGTTCTTTCCCAAATCGTGAAATTAGGTTTCTTAAGTCTCAATCACAGATAAAGAAGATGTATCGAATGTTAAGAAGAAATTTAAAGGATGAGTTTGTTAGATTTGAAGTTGTAGTTGATGTTCTAAGTTTGAATTAGAGAAAATATGATTTTGGATTGAGAACTGATGATGATAGATGGATTGAGTTGAGGGGTTGATGTTAGTCTTGAGGCGAGTTGCTGAACAGAGTCAAGTGAAGAAGAGATTAAGATTCAATTACTTGAGTAATTCAGTTTTGAGGTAATTATTCTTCTCAGTGAATTTAGTAAAGTCATCTAATTCCTTTATTGAAGTTGTTATTGAATTCGGAATTGAAGTGATATGAACTAGAATTATAGTTATAGCTGAAATACATAGTGTTATAGAGAATCTGGTATGGATTGAGAGAATGTCTTGGCAAGGAATTGGTATGAATTACTGATATGGATGAGTTATTTGCAGGTACTTGTTGTTTGTGTTTGAGTTGAGGAAGTGGAGGAGATAGTTTTGGAAAATTTGTAGTGAACTGAATAAGAAGAGATGTGGTCTTGGATATGTCTGAGTTTAGTTAGATTATTAGGAATTTTGGTGGTTGTAGTGGTTGTAGGGTTTCAATCTGGTGGACGTGAGATGGCGATTGGCTTGAGATGGAATTGAAGGTGGTGGCGTTATTTTGAATGGATTTAATTTCTTTGTGTTGGTGATATTGTTAGTGAATGTGAAATTACAAGATTACTGCCTTGAGAAGCGTAGAAGTGGAATTGAGACTTTGGTGTTCATTGTTCAGTAGTGGAACTGATGTTGGGATTGATATTGTTGAACTGGGCAGTTGTATCTAAGAGGGAAGAAGAAAGAGTTGAACTGAAGTGGTTGTATTGCAGGAACTTGGGTTCTGTTCCAGAGAAGAGTTAAGTTGTAGTGAAGACATAAACCTTATGACTGAAGAAGTGAATTAGATGTTATGTGACTGAGTTACAGGAATGATAGTTAAATGAATATGTTGAGTTGAATCTCTTCGGTGGAAGCTCGCAACTACCATTGCAGGTAAACTAGTTTGCATTTGTAATTGAATATGTTAAGAACGAATTAATTGATGTTGTAATGAAATAGATTGAAGTTGAACTGAGGTTAGAATTGTAGATGTATTAGAACCTTGGGCTTGTCTGACTGAACTTAGTCAGTCTGACTCGTTTTCTTTTAGTTGACTTAGTTATCTAACTGAGTCGAGTTGACCCTATTAAACTGGGTTGGATCGGTTTGACTCAGTTGTCCTTGACCAAGCTAGACTTTAACCTTGGATCCGTTTGATCTGACCTTGACCTTTGACTGATGTTGACCGTTAGTTGACCTTTGACCGTTAGTTCACCCGTTAGTGACTGTTAGTTGACTCTGGTGGACTTGGGCTTGGGGCAGTTTTCTTAATTAGATGTTTTGGACCTCTTGTGGTCCGTATTAAACTCTGGCTTCTTCTACAAGGTTGTAGATATTTCATAAGACTTATTTATTGTACTATAGAATCAATCTACGGTAAAACTTCGATAAATTAATCCGCGATAAATTAATAACTTCGCTAAAATAATATTTTTCACAAGTCAAAGCTTGGGCGGTGTATTAAATTAATAACTCGCTAAATTTATAAGATAATAAAAGTTTTAAGTATCGATAGGGCTCAAATCGAAATATAAATTAATAATCATTATAATAGCATTACATTACCTGGTGATTTACTAAAATAAGATTCCAAAGTTGTTTGTTTCTTGTTCACATTTATGCAACATGGACTTCATCTCAATTTTTGTAGTCCCTCGAGGAGATCGGGAGTGCCTTTTTTCGAATTATAGGAGGAAGTCATTTAACTTTACTATTGATAAGATTGCTTCTTTACGAGAAACTGGATTCACTTGAGATGTATTCTGATGCACGCTTAATTGTATTTGATATCGTTCCTTGACACACTTGTATGTTAAATTTTTCAAGAAGCCACGTTTATCTTTGAGTCAAATTTGGATTAGAATGACTATACTCACACAATGATTTTCGAATCTCGTTTGTCATCGTGGATTTTTTGACACCTTTGAGATGAGAAATATGAGCTATTGTTACCTTTGTTCTTTTGTGTTGTTGTTTTTTATTTCTTTTAACATCAATTATGCACATAATATGTAAAATACTATACTATATTATGCCAAAAATTTATTACACATCAATTTGAATTGAAAATAATATCGCAAGATATTTGTTATTATGGGAAACATTAAGTTTAACTTAAATATTTTGTTTTATTTTATTTTTGAAACTTAAATTTAAAGTGTTTCGATAATTTAATAACTTATTAATTTATCGATAAATTAATACTTCGCTAAATTGATAGAATTTGTCAGTCCCAACATTATTAATTTATTGAAGTTTTACCGTAATTTAATTAGTAAACCTTAGCTATGTTAAAGATAGAGAATGAAAAGGTTTAAAGTCATAAATGGGCTTAGAACCATTAGATAGACTTGTATGAATCTTGTATGAGCTATTTTGGCTAGATTCTTAGAGTGCTTGTGTAATTAACAGTTAGTCTTTATTAGCAACGATCGATTCAAAGGATGAACCAGTGGATCGCGGATCTCGAGGTAGGCGTGGCTTGTCATCAAAAGAGGTGGGAATTTATATTTAGCTCTTTTGTGATTATTGTTGTTTTCTTTTACAAAAGTTTATGTTTAACAAATTCATGCATAGTCGATTGTGTATTCCATGCATTATTTTATTTTAAACTCCGAAAGTACCGTTGATTCTTTTAATCTTTCCATTGTTTGGAAAGGAATTGTAATACCTTGTTTGTCTTTATGAATTGTTTGGGAAATAAGAATTTTCATTTGATTGCTTGGAAATGAGAATTTCCATCTGTGGTATATATGGTACTGCTCCTTCATTTATACCTACTTACTTTTATTGCAATAACTAGGTGCGGGACGAGTCACCATATAACTATCTAGGTGCGGGACGAGTCACCATATAGCTATCTAGGTGTGGACGAGTCACCATATTAGTAAATTGTTTGGAAGGATTTAGATCCATATACATGATTGTTTACCTATGTGAAATTGGTTGCGTTTTAGCGTTAGGGAAAACATGAATTGTTTTCGAGATCATTTTCAATGATTAGTTGAAAGTTAAATGTTATTCCTGCGGGAACCCCTTTTAGGGATGATGTGCTCACCCTTTCCCACTTTCGATTTCAGAGACGAGATCGTATTTTGCGCAACGAAAGCTTCAAGGGTTGAGTTCGCTAGTTGATTTACTTCTGCTATGTTTATTGTGTTGTATATTTTCCTTATAAACCAAATGATTATTATTATGTATCACATGAGAGGAGTTCTTGTATTTATTTCAGAGCGGGGCTAGTTTTTGGGTTAAGTTTTGTGTGCATTTCTTAATTGAATGTTGAAGTAAATGATTTAGATTCTTGGTGCCTCTTTATTTAGCTAATCTTTTGGATTAGTCACCGGCTAGCTTTGGGGGCGCTACAATAAGGTGGGATTTTATATTTAACTCTTTTATGATAGATGCGGGGTGAATGTGCAAGTTGGTGAATGATTGGTGGCTCGAAGTGAGCTGATCTTAGTAGTTGAGATGTAATGGGGTGATTCAGCCCGAGTTGTGTAGTAAGTAATGATGATGGTAGTGAATAGCTAATAGCTCCAGTGGAGGCTTATTATCGCTTATTGCGGTGTAGGCTTAAATTACAGTTGTATTTGTATATTGATCTTATTTTTTTTTTAGAATGATTGAAATGATGCAGTTGAAGTTGTTTAACATGTTATATTTGAGATAATTAAGAAGTAACTAGTGTTGTAAAGTTATGTTGCATCTTAGTGGTGCATTAGGGACAGAGGCCTATGCAATGGCCTTGGCCAGATTATATTTAGTCTAGCTGACTGAACTTAGTATTTCTGACTCAGTCAATCTGACTCACCTGAATCAGTCATGTGGACTGAGTTGACTCAGCGAGTTTCCCTACCTTGACTGAGTTGACCCTGGCCGATTCCTATGTGACCAGGACCAGACCTTTGACTGACTTTGTACCCTGAATTTGACCTTAATTGATGTTAACTGTTAGTTGACCCCGTTGACTGTTAGCGGACCAGATAGTCCAGGCCTTAGTTTAATGGGCTGGCTTAGTGGACTTGAGATTTTCACCAGAATTCTTAATTAGTGTTTTTGGACCACTTATGTTCTAAAGATAGATAATGAAAAGGTGTAGAACCATAAATGGGCCTAGGACCATTGGATAGAATTATATGATTTTTGCTTGAGCCATTTTGGCTAGTTTTTTAGAGTGCTTGTATGATCAACAATTAGTATATTAACAATGATCGATTCAAAGGATAAACCAGTGGATCATGGATCTCGAGGTAGGCATGGCTTGTCATCAAAAGATGTGGGAATTTACATTTAGATCTTTTGTGATTATTGTTGTTTTCTTTTACAAAAGTTTATGTTTAACAAATTCATGCATAGTCCGATTGTGTATTCCATGCATTGTTTTATTTTAAACTCCAAAAGTACCGATTGATTTTTTTAATCTTTCCATTGTTTGGAAAGGAATTGTAATGCCTTGTTTGCATTTATGAATTGTTTGGGAAATAAGAATTTCCATTTGATTGTGTGGTAATGAGAATTTCTATCTGTGGTATATAAGTGTTTATAGGTGAAAATCGTTTCTGCCGATTTCGGTAAATTCGGTAGGTGAGAAACTGGTTTAAACCCTAAACAAATGTGCTGCACGTGAGCACTTTATAGATTCGAGAGATCAATCATGCAAGTCCGTCCTAAAACCAAGAAATGGTAGTTCCGGACTTGCTTGATCCACACAAAGTGGAGGAGAAGGGTTGATTTGGGGAGGGAAGCAAAAAAGGTGTTGAGGCGAATAGTGCCGGGAGAGTAGTGTCTCGACTTGTATCGTAAAGTGAAAGCTTAGGAAGCTTGCAAGAGATGAAAGCTTTGGATAGCTTGCAAAAAGTTGCCTTTTCCGAGAGTGTTGTATTTTATTCGACCGAGACTTGTTGTCCGGTGGAAATAGGTAAGACCTATTTATACAAGTCGAGATTGAAACGTACTCTCGGCCTCATGAAGGAAGAGAGTAAAGGGTAAAATAATGGGAGGAGGTGGTAACCGCATGGTGTTTATGGGTGAAAACGTTTTCACCATTATTTCCTCATTTATTTGATCGCTTTATTCCTTTTCACGCTTTCTTAATGTGAGCGTGAGTACGCCGTAAGTCGTGATCGCCAAACCAAAACCCCGGGAAAGCATCCCAGGTTTGTGTTGATGTCTTGAGTGTTGGTTTGCATCTCGAGTGCAAATGGCGCTGCTAGTGGCGCGTGTGGCATGTGCCATTGGCATGTGCGGAATGCCTTTTTTTTTGCGGGTTGCACCTTGAGTGCAAGTGGTAATGCCAGAGCTGCTAGTGGCGTGTGTGGCAAGTGCCAATGGCGTGTGTGGAATGCCTTGGTGGTAGGTTCGCGGTTTGCAAGTTAGGCTACCGACATGTGTGTTTGGCATGTGCCAATGGCATGTGGAGGAATACCTTGGTGGTAGGTTGCACGGTTTGCAAGTTAGGCTACCGGCGTATGTGTTTGGCATGTGCCAATGGCATGTGCGGAATGCCTTGGTGGTAGGTTGCACGGTTTTGCAAGTTAGGCCACCGGCGTGGCATTTGGCATGTGTCAATGGCACGCATGGCCATTAGGGCTATGTCTCGGTAAGAAAGCTACAATGATGCGTGTTGGCATGTGCCAATGACATGCTCGGACATTAGGCCGTGGTCCTGGTAAGAAAAGCTACCGGCGATGCGTGTTGGCATGTGCCAATGGCGTGCGTGGCCAACTTGGGTCGCGCCCGGTGGGAAAATCTACCAGCGATGCGCGTTGGCATGTGCCAATGGAAGGCTCGGCCATTAGGGCCGTGGTTTGGTAAGAAAAGCTACCAGCAATGCGTGTTGGCATGTGCCAATGGCATGCTCGGCCATTAGGGCCGTGGTCTGGTAAGAAAAGATACCAGCGATACGTGTTGGCATGTGCCAATGGCGTGCGTGGCCAACTTGGGTCGCGCCCTGGTGGGAAAAGCTACAAGCCATGCGCGTTGGCATGTGCCAATGGCATGCTTTCGGCCATTAAGGCCGTGGTCCGTAAGAAAAGCTACCGGCGAGCGTGTTGGCATGTGCCAATGACATGCGTGGCCAATTTGGGTCGCGTCTTGTTAGGAAAAGCTACCCCCGAGCGTGTTGGCATGTGTGGCCAATTTGGGTCGCGCCTTGGTAGAAAAAGCTACCCGGCGAGCGTGTTGGCATGTGCCAATGGCATGCGTGGCCAATTTGGGTCGCATCTTGGTAGGGAAAAGCTACCGTGAGCGTGTTGGCATGTGCCAATGGCATGCGTGGCCAATTTGGGTCGCGTCTGGTAGGGAAAAGCTACCGAGCGTGTTGGCATGTGCCAATGGCATGCGTGGCCAATTTGGGTCGCGTCTTGGTAGGAAAAGCTACAACAGCGTGTTGGCATGTGCCAATGGCATGTGTGGCCAATTTGGGTCGCGCCTTGGTAGAAAAAGCTACCGGCGAGCGTGTTGGCATGTGCCAATGGCATGCGTGGCCAATTTGGCCTAGGTTGCATGGTTTGCAATCCTAGGTGCGGGCGCTACTTTGGCATGGCGCGGCTAGGGGCCAAGGTAAGGGTGTTTGGCTTGGCGTGGCGCGGCTAGGGCCAAGGTAAGGGTGTTTGGCTTGGCGTGGCGTGACCGGTGTAGCTAGGGCCAAGGCGAGTGTGTTTGGCATGGCGCGGCTAGCTCGAGGCTAAGTGTGGGTCGACATGATTTTCCATTGGCACGGAGGTGCGGCTAGCATGGTTGGCATGCTTCGGCGCGTTTGGTATGGTCGGGCATGCTTTGCCATTGGCATAGAGGTGCGACTAGCATGGTTGGCATGCTTTGGCGCGTTTGGTGGGCTGTCATGATTTGCCATTGGCACATAGGTGCGGCTAGCTTGGGCTAGGTGTGGTCGGCATGATTTGCCATGCACGGAGGTGCGGCTAGCATGGTTGGCATGGTTCTAGCGTTTGGTATGGTTGGCATGCTTTGCCATTGGCATAGAGGTGCGGCTAGCTTGGGCTAGGTGTATGGCATTATTTGCCATCGGCACGGAGGTGCGGTTAGCATGGTTGGCATGCTTTGGCGCATTTGGTGTGATTAGCGTAGCTAGGGCCAAGGCGAGTGCATTTGGCATGGCGCGGATAGCTTGGGCTAGGTGTGGTGGCATGATTTTCCATTAGCACGGAGGGGAATTAAGGTTTCGTTCGTTGTAACCCTAATTTGAAAAAATACCCCCTATTAATTACCGACTACATGCATTAAATGTCCTAATAAATGTGTCATTTGGTGACATTAGGTTATTTGGGGTTTTTCGACTTTACCCTTTGTTTAAAAACCACCATCAATATTAAGTCCCTCGCTTAGCTGGAACAAGAGCTTTGTTGCGAGTAAGCATAAGATGGTGACAAACTACCAACAACAAACTTGTAAAGAGAATTGAGGAGGCTCGTCTGACCTTTTTATAAATAGGATTTGGAATCCTTGCCTCTGGCAATTTTGCGCAAATCGGGAGGTCGTTGGCACAATTAGGAAGTTAGCGTCGTGAGAGGGGGAAGTCAGGCGGCATTGAGAAGTTGTTGCGAGTTGGGAGGCGAGCGTGCTAAATGGTGGGACCGCGCGAGGTGGGGAAGGCACGCGTGTTTGTTGGCGCGACTTGGGCGTACCTTGGGAAGTTAGCGTGAGTTGGGAAACTGGGCGTGCTAGCTGGTGGGACCGGCGCAAGGTGCGGAAGCTGCGCGTGCTTGCTGGCGCGACTTGGGCGGTCTTTGGGAAGTTGGGCGCAATCGCTGGGACCGGTGAAACTTGATAGGGCCGGTGAAAATAATGAGGAGTAAGTGTTTCTTCTGATAGCAAAGTTTCCTTATTTTGCCTTCCTTCACGCGCGGCTTCAATCGGGGCATCACCTATGCCAAAAATCGGAAGTGTTACGTCCATCATTACTTCCTTTCCTTCTTTAAGTTTCCGTATTCATACCCAACGTAATTGCATCATCTCCTCGTTTGAGAAAGGGTTCTTCTTGTCGAGTTTCTCTCTTTGTCATGTCGCAGAGATGAATCATCTTAACCAAAGGATTCTCTAGGTGACGGCGCGGGATTTGATTCTTGCGGGGAGCATCCCAACAAAGGTTATTCGGGTTAAGAAAATCATACCGGTATGTTTTCTTCTTCTTTGGTGGACTGACGTGCGCTTTACCACTTGTTTGGTGAATAGAAAATTTCCCTTTTGTGCGAGAGATATCCCGTTGGAGCATGTATTACTGTTATCGACGAGGATGACCTAGTCGTTCCCCTCCCTTCAATTTCAACCTTGTTGATCTACGTGAGACTTGGAGAACGATTTAGGCTCTCTTGTCATGAATACCCCTATGCGGAGTTTGTCGTTTGGGACCTCTATGAGGTGTCTCTCCTCCAATTACCGGAATGTTGGCGGTTTCTCGGGGTGTGGAAGGAGTTCGTGGTCCTTTATACGAGGATATGGAAAACATACGGCCATATTGCTACCGGGAGCGTAGTGAAGTCTTTGTTCGTCGCCTTGGTTTCCATAGTGAACTGTCTTTTTGCCAATGATTGCTTAGAGATGGAGAACATGTCCATCCGTCTGGCCTGCAGATCGATCATTCAAAGGTGGGAGAATATGGTGTCCACTGTGAATCCTTGAGTTTAATATCGTTGGTTGCGACATCGTCTCAATATTGTGAAAGTCGACAGAGCTTAGGTATTCTTCTTTGGTGTGATCCACCGCCACAAAAACCATCTTTGGAAGAGGAGAAAGCTTTGGCCTTGGAGTCCCGGAGGATTGAAGAATTAATTCGCGACTTGAAGAGTAGAGCTGAAAGATATCACGGTCGATTGAAGATGATATTTTGTAGGGATTATAATTTACTAGATGGGCTTTTCGACTTGTATCACGAGATTTGAAGGCTCCTTTTTTTTTTTTTTTTTTTTTTTTTGAAGAAATAAAGAAATTCCATTAATCCGTTGGATTGTATTGAAATTTGATAATTGGCAAGAAAGAAAGTAAAAGCAGAGAGGGTGTCTGGACGTTCACACTTTTGATGTTGCATGTTGCAAGGAAATGATTAGGCGTAGTATGCCTTAAGCCACTTTCCGTTGATGACTGCCTCTAGCTTTCCCCCATCTTCTTTGATAATCTTATAGTAACCACTTGTCGTACGCTTTAGTGATTATGTACGGCCCTTCCCATTTGGGAGAAAACTCGGTGTCGATGCATCTTGCTGGATGTGTTTGGCGGTTTTTAGCACCAGATCTCCTTCCTTGAAAACCCTAGATTTTACATGGCTGTTGTATGCCCTGGAAATCCTGTCCATGTATGCTTGCGCATGTTCCTCTGCAGGATCTTCTAAATTCCATAGTATCTAGTTCTGCGATTCTGGCATTGAGTGATTCGGTTTCACTCCACCGAGGTCCACTCGGCTGGCGGTCGCGGGACGGGATCTTGATTTCTCGCCGGGAGGATCGCGTCGCACTTGCACCGTAGACAAGGGAGTAGGGAGACATGCCGGTGGAGCTTCTAGGAGATGTTGCATACGCCCATAGAGCCATCGGCAATTTCTCGTTCCGGGTTACTGGGATTGTCGAGTGTCTTGTTGGCCGAGGATTGATTAGAGTCTTGTTGGTGCTTTCGGCTTGCCCATTCCCCTGGGGATAATAGATAGTAGAGAAGACTTGTTTAATTCCGTACCTCTCAAGTAGTTCATGTACTTTCTGGTTAGCAAAAGGTGTGCCGTTGTCGGTGATGACGTGTTTAGGTACGCCAAAACGGCCGAGATGATGTGTTCCTTGGCGAATGCCGCGATCGTGGCTCCAGTGTTTTCCTTTCAATGGGACAGCTTCAACCCATTTGTTAAAGTACTCAGTCGCGGTTATTATGTATTCATCTTTGTTTTGAGGATGGCGGGTTGATCTTCCCAATGATGTCGAGTCCCCGGCTATAAAAGGGACACGGGCTACTTATCGAGTGTAGGGATGTTGGGGGCACGTGGATGAGGTTTCGGTGAATCTGGCATTCTCGGCATTTCTGAACGAAAGTAGCTGCGTCATCTTCCATGGTCACAATTAGTACCTCTCGTGTATCCGGGGAAAAGCTTTTGTTTCCTTGGTGTTCGCCTTCGTGCATTTCTCTCAACATAACTAGGATTTGCATGCCGCCCAAACACCGCAAAGATACTTCCTCCAAAACTCTTGCGATATAAAACCCCGTCATGGAACAAGAATCTTTTGGACTTTTGTTTTAGCTTGGACGCATCCTCTTTGTCGGTAGGAAGAATGCCTTCGCGAAAGAAAACGATGTACGGCTCCCTTGATCCCAGTGTGACTGATGTTGAGGACTGCATGCGACATGGGGGCGCCTCGACAACCGTGTGACACGCCTTAGGAGTAATCGGGATTGGGTTTCCATCTCCGGACAATAGTATCCAAGTCGCAGAAACGACGATAGAGGGTTACTACGACGTTGTTCCACGAGACTTAGGTATGAACATGTTGAGTTGTTGTTGTGCTTCCTCTTTTCCGAGACACCTTGGAGAGTTTGTGTGGATTTTGATGATACTGAGAACATCTTGAAGCATAAAGAAATTCTGCAAAGTCTTGAGGTCGACCTTCCCTTGGAAAAGTGAGTTGTTGAGTTCTTGAATGATAGGAGTTCTCCAGTCATCATCCTCGGCTTTCTCAGGTTGTGAAAGCCATGTCGAAGCTATGGTTCGCCGTTTTACTGTTAGGGTTTCCTCGGATCCTTCAAATTGCAGCTTTGATGCTAGCGTAGCTAGGCAGCAAAGATGCTTGTTCTTCTTTGCATGCCGACATGTATGATGGTTGCTTTGAAATAATTTAATAGTTTTTGTGCTTGACCTGTATGGTGCCGTCGGCTTCTTTCAATGCGTAAATCCCGTTTACCTGGTTGATGAGTAATTTGGAATCTCCTCTTATCTCCAAACGCGTGGCCCGGCTCGTTTAGCTAGTGATGGTCCAATGAGGAAGGCTTCGTATTCAGGTGAGTTATTGGTGCATGGAAAGTCTAGCTTGAAAGAGTGCGAGAAAACTTCTCCGGAAGGAGATACTAGTACCACACCTACTCCTCCGGTGTTAGTGCTAGGGGTGGAAGAGCCGTCGAAGAACAGTAGCCATGCTTCTTTTTCGACTAAAAAGATATCTGGAAGGTCTCCGGGAAGATCTTCTCGTAACTCTCGGTGTTTTCTCCCGGGAATGCGCTAACAGTGCCAAATGACTTGTCCCTTTATGGCCCTCGGGGAAACACATGTTATGTCGAATTCGGCAGTACGCAGGAGCCATTTAGCCGGCCTCCCTATCGGGGCGGGTGTAGTTGCAGGAAATCCCACAATACACCCCTCACTATATTTTGTTTAACTAATCCATTCAAAAGATAATTGATGAACAATTATGAATGTTTATGAATAATTTTCTTGAAATGTTTACACAGGAAAATGGAATTACACTTAAGAACTTACAAAAATTCTCTCTGTTTCTCTCTCCTAATGACTTGCCTTCCAATCCAAAAAGAACTCTCCTCACCACAGAC
The DNA here is from genome assembly GCA_023531295.1 of Papaver armeniacum. Lineage (NCBI taxonomy): Eukaryota > Viridiplantae > Streptophyta > Magnoliopsida > Ranunculales > Papaveraceae > Papaver > Papaver armeniacum. The sequence goes on from JAJJWW010009204.1 coordinate 22,167, forward strand.
TCACTCATCCCTTTATATAGGGTGATACATAGTGAATGACAGCTAAACTGTCCTTTATTTTCGGGAATGTCTCGCGAAGTGTCGCAGGCGTACAAGTATTCATACTCGCGACACTTCTTAACTTTCGCCAGATTTCATATCTTCCTATCGTCATCCGGTCGTCATTCATATTTAACCCTCGCGACTCACTCGCAATGTTGTTTATCCGTTGCCTTCGCCAAGTGTTGTTGTCGCGATATTCCGATCCTACATCTTGCCTCTTCTCATGTCTTCTCTACGAAGGAGAGAATGTCATGAGAATCAATGTTTTGAACCGCGCAGAATTGTTTATCTATATTTGTTTGATCCTTCCTTTCCACATGGACTTTATTGAGATGTCTACTCCTCCATTCTATTCTTGACACGTCTCTTTCAATCGTTTATTCTTGACCATTCACGTCCCTCTCGCATTAAATGCTCTCGTTTCACCCGAGGATGTTTCTCTCTATATATAATTTTCATATCTTTCTCTTTTCCTCTTTCGTTTTCTCTCTGCAACTTTTCTTTAATCTTCTCCTTCCGCAAGTTGCGCTTCTATTACTGCAAATCTTCAATCTTTTTTTTATTATATCTTAATCTTCGATTCTTTATCCATTCCCATATTGATAATGGCTTCACTTAGTCGTATGTACAAACCTCGCTTTATTGAGACTCGAAAAAGTTGCAAGATAAAGGTTTCACCCTTTCTACCATTCCTAATCAAGAATGTTCATCTATACTCACTGCTAAGCTTTTTTCTGATCATCAATGTGATGATCACAAGATTATTGTTTCGCTAGGTCAACTCCTCGCAGGACTTCCCATTCCTTTATATGATCCTGAGATGCCACTCTTTTATGAAATCCTTTCCCATCCGAACTTCTCGCGAGCCGTCTATCAATTAGCGGCGATTGTATCCGCCTAATGCTTGAGTTTGCCGGTCGTGGTGCTGGCAAAGGATCTTTATATCCTAACAAAGATGTCGAGACCCCAAATATGTAAATTTAGAATAATCCCTCGAGAGATACACTGCAGAACTTTTTTAAAAATTATGAAGTAATAGGCATGAGAAATAAGAAGTCTCGCCGGGGCGCGCTCGGTTGAAGAGAAAAGATAATATCCCCGAGGATAAATTACTCATGCAAGATATCGACTGGCATTCGTGTAACAACTTACTCCTCGCCACTCCAAAGATGAGAAGTGGTGGGTTGTACCTTTGCTCTTAAGTGGACCTTACATAGCAGGTTCTCATGTACTCCCCGCAAATCTCGCAGCTATCATCCTTGGGAATTTAAGTGGCCCGAGAAGGCAGAAGAGGTATGTCTTCACGTTTGCTTTTGCAATCCCTCTTTCCTCTTGTACTCATTGAGTTTGTAAAATTTCCAGATTGATAAAACCGAGGAAAAGTTACAAGGCAAATCCACCGGCAAGTACCTTGGCAATACTTCGATCGCTACGGATGAAGTAAGAAATATCTTTTTTTTTGTTATTTAACAATATTGTTGCCTCTATTTCTTATCTTCATTTGTAGGCGAAGGTTGACGCCGAGGAAATGGTAGTTGTGAAAGTTAAAGGCAAAACTAAAGCCAATGCTCATGCAAGGATAAGTCTTCGCTCCATCATCTAAGAAGCGAAAAACTCGAGTCTTCCTCTCATCTTAGCTCAAATTCTCAATCTTCCGATCAGGATGATAATGATAATGTTTTGGATTCAACTTTCCAAAATGAAGCTCAACCGGCCAATTCTCCTATGGATCAGTTGTTCAGCATCTTCTCGGATTCTCTTCAAGGAATTGGAGACACTCACCTGACTTCTATATGAGAGCCTCGCCACCGTATGTAATGCTACACTCTTTTGGATGGCAATGACTCTTTCAAAGGAGTTTCTAGATCTGTATCCCCTGGCTTCTTAAATGTACTTAATTCGTTGGTATGTTCGAACTCATATTTCCCCTCCAACTTCATTTTTAATTTATATCTTAATAACCTTTTTATCTTTCTTCGCAGGCTGGAAAAACTTCTTTTGTGGTTGCCTCAGATCTTGAGAGGAGGTATAACATTCAATTGAAAAAGAATACCCAATTTTGCACAAGGATCAAATAATTAGAAATTGAGTCTGCGAGATCTCGCGAAAAGATCCAACAATTGGAGACTGAGTTTTCTGCCCAGAAGGACAAAGTTACCACTCTTCAGAACGCTAATCAGCAACTTTATGGTATAAAATTTTTTCCTCTCTTATTATTTTTATTTTATCAATTGCCTGTTGCTACCTGACTTATCACTTTCGCAGATATATATAACCTCTCCGAAGAAGCTATTCTTCTCCATTCATTTCCTGAGCCTATGGATAATGACATTCTTCTCGCTCATCTCAACAACTCTTTAAGTAGTTCGTCGAATGAATTAATTCTCTTTCATTAAATGAACTCCAAACCAAATACCGCCTCTTAGAAATTGAGCACAGATCTAGTTTAAGTACAGCCAACCAGTTTAAACAAATGTACCTCGAATCTCATGAGGAAACCAAAATTTTAAGGAAGAAAATTAGTGACCATATAGATGACAAAGATCGCATTGCTAATAATGGTGCCCAGGCATTAGCAACATTTCAAAAGTCCCTTCTCGAAGTGCAAATGGAGCGAGATGAATTGCTTCGTCAGAATTCCTTACTTAGTGAGCGAGAAAATCAAATTCGTTCACTTCTTATTATAAATAATGATGATGAATTCGCTTGGGCTGCGAGAATCTTAGATAATGTCAGGAATAACTTAGGTGTTGATGTTAGTCTTCATACCGAGCATACTTCCTTAGTTAAAGATATAATATCGACGAGGAGAAGGTTATTTATTATACTTTCTTGTTTCTTACCTCCTCGTAATATTCTTTGTTGAGTTGTTAACTTATCGTTGTTTACTTGCAGAGTCCGAAAAAAGATTTCAAGCAAGGATTGAAGAACTTGAATCTGAGAAAGCACAGCTCGCAAAGAATCTCACCCTTCGCGAAAATAGATATTCCAAGTTGAAGAAACAATTTCAAACTACAGTGGCGAATTTTAATAATGATGCCGTTCGTTTTCGCAATGAAGCCATGGAGTACGTTTGTAATGATCACAAAATCCCTCTTTGTTCATATCCTTGGCTTTCCGAAGAAGTTCTGGAGAATTTGCCTGTCTCCGAGGCGTTTACGATAGTGAGGCCAGCCAAAAAGAAAACTCGGCGACGAGAATAATGGAATTGAAGGATCGGATAAAGGAGAAGAATCACCAAAGAGATAATTCTTTTTGTTTCTTTCACGCCCGTAATATCCGTACATTTCGTATCTCTTTATTGTAAACTTCTTGAATTATAGCCCATAAATTCAATATTCATTCCCCTTTCTTGGCAGTTCTTCCTTGTAATATAATTGGCTAGCATTATTGATGTATAACTCTTTCATTGGAAGATGAATAACAACACTTCATCTTTTCCATTCCCATATTTGCCTCTCATTTATGCATCTTCATATGAAAGAATGAAATTTCTGAAATCGCATTTTCTTCCTCCGACCGGGGAATATGTAGTCATTCGGGGACTTTAACTCCAATGATGTTTAAATTTATCGTTGCGACGAGATCGCAAGAGATTTTCATAAATGAAGAAATCTATTGATCTCGCCTTATCATTTTTGGTGGTCTTCTAAGCTTGACCTTCCTAATTAAAGGTCTTACTCGCTTACCCCTTACTGCGACAAGGTCGCAGACGTCTTTACACTTTCATGCAAAAACCCATTGACCTTGCCTTATCATTTTTCAAGTATTTTTGCCTCTGCAGATATTTTGCTTGCGACAATATGACAGCCTAAACTTTCTTGCGAAAATAAAGCCCGTGACATTGTCGTCTTGCGACGAAATCGCAGACGTCTTTACACTTGCATGTAAGGACCCATTGATCTCGTCTTACCCTCGCGTTAGTATTATTGCCTCTGCAGGATCATTGCACAAATATGACAAGCCTAAGTTTCCTTGCGAAAACAAAGCCTCATGACATTTGCGTCTTTGGCACTTATCGGCTCCCTAATGGAGGGTGCCGCCTTATCATCTCCCCGGTTGCCCTTCAAGGAGGCGTACATCGGCCATACAAGGCTAGCTCCTCCCATCCGGTCTTAACAACAACCAGTTGTTTTCGCAGCCTCTTATCCCTTATACCTATAGGGTTTATGGTTACAAGGCTGCACCCTAAGTGGAGTTTTCTTGGGGCGAGTGCGGCATGCGCCAAGACTTGTCAAGAGTGGTAAGGAAGTTCCATGCTCCCGCACTCTTGACTCAACCGTGTACCTCGGCGCCTTGATCATACGACTCCTTGAAAGAGACCTCGGTCGCCCAACCAGGGTATAACCTACATATATAGTTGGGAATCCAAGGTATCTCTTAGGATAGGCTTTCATGGGCCCCAAATCTGCATGACCCAGGTTCCGGGCGGTGTAACCTTTTCCCCGGGCCATGTTAAGAGATTCCCCCTTATATGACGCACTTTAGGTCTTACATTTGCCTCTTACGAAATATAATTCGCGAACTAGGGTGTACGCCATAAAGGTTCGTCCCATTCATTTACTCATTCATTGTTGTTAAATCATTCAATCATTCATATTTAATTGTTTTCGATATTTAATTTGCGAAGCCATCGCAAAATGTCTGTTTCATTCATTTTTCTCTCGGATTCTTGTACATTCTTATTGTCGAAATTCTCGCATATCATTTCTTCTTTGTCTTGCCTTTGATATATCTTTGTCGATTATTTACTTCTTATGCCTTTTGTTCATTGCACTCTTTACCTCATCGTTATCCCAATCCCTGAAGGACTCCTTTTCATTGTAACGTTCGCCTGTTTCCATGCATTCGTTTGCGGGACTTTGCGATGTTTCTACGGCACTTCGCGATGAACTACAACCAGTTATTTTTGCAGCATCGTAACATTCGCCTATTTTTGCGGCACTTCACGATGCTTCTTCATTCTTATCTCTATAGTATCCACCATCGAAACTTCTCTTTTCTCTGTTCATCTTTGATATTACATTTCCAACCTTTCCTTTTAGCATTTCTCTCGTGACTCTCTACGTCAACCTCATAACATTTCGCCCCTCCTTCCAATCTCCCTTTATAATTCCAATACCATTTGGATGGGGAAATTTTATACATTGATGGTATGTTGATGCTACTCCCAAGATTTCGTGCAGCCATGGTCGCCCAATTAATGCGATATAAGGAGATTCAACGTCAACCACGCGAGAATAAAATATCGGTGATAATCCTTGTAAAGGTATCCTCATGTGAACCTCTCCTTTAGGTTTGTTCATTTGTCGTTAAAACCGTATATTTTGTATGTTGAAGGAATCAAATTTTCATCCTCTCCACCCATAGTCTTATAAGTATGGTAAAAAGAATATTCACTGAACTTCCGGTATCGATTAGGATTCTATTGATTGCCCAACAATTTTCTGCCCGTCATCTTCTCCATCAATAACTGGTCTTGGATTAATGTCCAGTCTCACCACAGTGGCTATCATGTACTTCTCTTCCTTTGGGTACCGTCTGCAGAGAAAGAAATAATCTTTAGCTGCCACTCTTTCAATTGCGACTTTCTCGCTTGGGTTCATCACTTCTTTGTTATGAAAATCCCTTGCATATACTCTACTAAGCACGTTGTCGTGAAAATCTTCAATTGTACGATATGAATGAACGATAGAGTTGCAAAATAGATTTTTGGCCTTTGTTCCCACTTCTATTACGAATGCTTCTTTTTCCTTTTTTGAAACTGTTCTTTGCATTTCTGATGGTGATGTTGTTAGTACTTTCTTCCCTTTCTCTTCATCTTTTAGAAAATGATTCAACTTCCCCTGATCAATCATTCTGAGAATGATTCTCTTTATGTTTCTACAGTCATTTGTTAGATGCCCATGAAAGCGATGGTAAGAACAATATTCATGACTTCTGTCACTTGGTGGTGGTTCACTCCATGCATTCCATGGTGCCGGTACATCCTCCATTACAAGTATAGCTTCCCAAATTTTTTCCACACTAGCGTTTAGTGGTGGCATTTTGATCTCTTCCCATACCACTCTGCGATTTCTTGGCCCTCCATGATTATTATGCCTCCGTCCTCCATAAGTTTCTTGCATATGATCCAATCTCGAATTTTATTATTGTTGCCGCGGTTGTAGTAGTTACTTTCTCTATCAAACTCCTCCGATCTCGGCTCCCCATAGCCACTATTTTCTGCTTGTCCATCATCAACTCTCATTTTAGGTTGCCCTCGCGAAGTGCTCGCCACCGAGTTTAAAAATTTTGGTAACAAACTTGCATTCGCAGCGTTCGAACTTGTATTCGCAACCCAGTGCGATTCCATTTCATTTTGTCTTTCTTCTAAAGCAATGTATTCTTCTTGGAGTTCTCATGATTCAGCCATTGTAATCGTATTTTTAATTCTAAATATTTGAATGTATAACAAACTTGTTGCGAACAGAGCATTTACAAATGATAAAATGAGATATCTTTCCTCTACCCTTAGGCCATTTCACTGCACATTGTTCTCCATCTCATTGTCAAATGTCTTAAACTCTGCCAACTCTTTGTTTGATCCGAATACATCCTCAATCCACAGTCGCGTGGAATTGTTACTTATATACGCTCCCAAGAAAATAGCTTGTAAATGGTTGAATGATGAGATTGTGTTTAGGTAATCCTTCAAACCATTTCAGTGCTTCTCCAATTAAGCTTGATGCAAAGTATTTGCACAATATGGCATCATGATTCTCCCATTGTAACATACATCTCATATAAGCCTTGATGTGTTGTACCGCACAGGTTGTTCCATCGAAAATGTTGGTTAATGCAGGCAGATTGCATTTAGGTGGTATTCCTCCCATTTGTACTTCTAGTGTGAAAGGATTCTTCGCGACACGCGATGGCTTCATCCAACCTGTCTTCTTCCTCCTTCCTTCCTCCGTTTAACAACTTTCTCATTTCTGCTAGTTCTTTCAAGATTTTCTCATTTTCCTCAGGATTTGATTCTGCTGGTCTTTTTAGCTCTGCCTCTCACCTCCTGCGTTCATGCCTGTTTGACCTTCTTGTTCATTATTTTCTTCTCTCCTTTCTCTGCGACTTTCTCCTTCGTCTCTTTCATCAATTCGCACACCATTATATCTATCGTTCTCTCTTCTGGGCTCTCTATCAACTCTCCTCTGTATCCTCTCGTATTCTCCATTGGTATTTCTATTGACACGATTTTGTTCTCGCCTCCTTTCTCGGTTGTCGTGATTATTACGCTAGGATTGCTTCTTCCAATTCTTGACTTTCCACTTCCGCTCTTACTCTCTCTCTTTCGCGGGCTAAGCGTGCTTGTTAAACATAATGTTTCTCAATGTCGTCCACGATCTCTTTTTGCCTTCTCAATGCTTCTCTTCCGTGGTATTGCTCTTCCTTCGCCAGCTGGATCATTTGGCCCTTGAAATCGCCTAGTTCCTTGATTTTCTTCACTCTGCTCATCTTGAAAATCTCGGGATGGGGAATATAACGATCTTCTGCGTCTTCTCTTCTTTCGTGATGTTCTGAGTTTGAGATTTTGTGCTTCTCGTTGGTTTTCTACCTCTGTAATTTCTGTTGGTAAGGCTCTCCTTCTTTCTTCCCTAGTCGATCTTGAACTCGATCTCTCGCAGTGCTTCTCGATCTTCTATTTTGCAATCTCATATTTTCCATTCTTAATTCATGATTCTGTCTTGTCAAATTTGCTCGCTCTTACGCCTCTAGTCGCCTCTCTTCATGTATTGTTTGTCTCAATGTTTCCAATCTTGTGATTTCTTCATTTCTGGATTCATTTCTTGGTCTCCTCCTCCTTGTCCGTTATTCATCAACTGCTGCTCTTCTTCCCTTTCATCCTCGAATTCGACCTCCAAGTATGTACACTTACTCTATCGTAATCCACGATTTCATTTGCTATCGGGAATTAAACGCTGAACATGATTTTCTTCATCATTGCTCATATTCACTCTTGACGATTCTCCTTGTTCGTTTCTCCTTTCTCCAGCAAGTCTTCCACTTCTTCTCACAGGTTGTTCAAGTACATTTCTTCTTCTAGCCATTTCTCTTTTAGTAAATCTTTTGAAAATTATCTCATTCAAATTCTTCCAAATCTCTATGCCAATCTTTTCTCGGTCTCCTGTTTCTAGCGCCAATATGTAGTTGCAGGAAATCCCACAATACACCCCTCACTATATTTTGTTTAACTAATCCATTCAAAAGATAATAGATGAACAATTATGAATGTTTATTAATAATTTTCTTGAAATGTTTACACAGGAAAATGGAATTACACTTAAGAACTTACAAACATTTCTCTGTTTCTCTCTCCTAATGACTTGCCTTCCAATCCAAAAAGAACTCTCCCCACCACAGACTCACTCATCCTTTATATAGGGTGATACATAGTGAATGACATGACTAAGTGTCCTTTATTTTCGGGAATGTCTCGCGAAGTGTCACAGGCGTACAAGTATTCATACTGCGACACTTCTTAACTTTCGCCAGATTTCATATCCTCCTATCGTCATCCAGTGCGTCATTCATATTTAACCCTCTGCGACTCACTCGCAATGTTTTTTATCTGTTGCCTTCGCGAAGTGTTGTTGTCGCGATATTCTGATCCTACAGCGGGTTTCGAGAGAAGGAACTTTACAGGGTCTGACTTGGATATTAACACCACCTTGTTGGAGAGGAGGTAGTGCCTAAACTTCTGGATGAAATAAATTAACGCTAAACATGCCTTTTCTGCTTTGGGGTATCTGAGTTCAGCGTCTCTCAACATTCGACTGAAGTAATATATGGGATATTCAATTCCGTTGTCGTCTTCTTGAGCAAGGAGGGCTCCAATGGCGGTATCGCTAAAGGCTGTGTAAAGACATAGTGGCTTCCCCTTGCATATGAGGCTTCATGACGGTCGGGAGGACAGCGTTTGTTGGATCTTCCAGTACGCTTTTCTTTGAGACGTAGTCCATGCGAAATTCGCTCCTTTTTTCAAGCGAGAGGGTAAACGCAGAATGAGTCACAGCCCCGGTATGAAGCGACGAATGTAGTTTACCTTGCCCATGAATCTCTGGAGCACCTTTACGGTTCGTGGTGGTGGCATCGTGAGGATAGCTTGCGTTTTGACTGGGTCAACTTTTATCCCTGCGGCCGTTACTTGGAATCCCAAGAATTTCCCGAAGAGACACCAAAGGCGCATTTCAAAGGATTCATCTTGACTTGTATTCGCGGCTTCTTTCGAACACTTATCGTAGCGTTCTGGATGATCTGCTCGAGTCTTTGATTTAACCACCACATCATCTACATAATCTTCGACTTGCTTGTGCATCATATCGTGGAAGATGGTAGTCATGGCGCGTTGGTAAGTAGCGCCGGCGTTCTTCGAGACCGGAAGGCATTACGGTGTAATAGAAGTTTCCGAGAGGGGTTCGAAAGCGGTCTTACTCGCGTCGTGCTCATACATCTTTATCTTGGTTATAACCGCTATATCCATCCATGAAAGAGAACATGCCATGTCCACTAGTAGCGTCTACCGGCATGTCGATGTTAGGGGAGCGGGAAATCGTCTTTAGGCAGCACTTGTTTTAGATCTCGAAATCAACACAACATCGATCGACCATTCTTCTTTTTAACGGGAACGATATTGGCCAACCGGGTGGGATGATGAATAGGTTTGACAAAACCAGCGGCTAGTAATTTTGGACCTCGCCTTGATTTGTTCTTCTACGTCGTGTCTCGAATTGTCTTGGAGGCTGCTTGAGTGGCTTGGATCCGGGTATCACGTGCGAGATGGTGGGTGAATAGTTTTCATCCAAGCCAGGCATTTCTTCGTAAGTCCATGCGAAAACGTCCTGATATTCTTTGAGTAGGCCGACTAGCTTTGAGCGTTCCGCAGAGTGTAGAGTCGAACTGATCAGAATGGGTCGCTGGAATTCCTCATTCCCTATATTGACAGTTTCGAGTTCGTCGGTGGTCAAGTTGGTCCCGTCTTGCAGTTTCTGAGGGGCGTCTGGAATTTCCTCCTGGTTATTGTGAAAACATTCTTTCGGGCGGAGAGACCGGGTCATGGTCTCCCCTTCTAATTGCTAACAACGGTGATGATGTGTGAGTTTTCCCTTTTTGCTTCGTCCTGCGGTAAGGGTGCATTCTCGCTTGGTGCGGCACGGGTTACGCCGGTGGCGGGAGACTAGACGGGTCTTCCTTCGAGGAGACGGTGGGAGGGCGGTTTCCTCTGCGGAGTGTCTCCGACTTGTCACTATCTACGAGTGATGTCCATTTTGGTAGCAGAAAACTGTGAATCTTGGTTGTCACGCCTTTTGAATCCTCCTTCGGCCCATGTGCTTCTACGCGGTAGACTGGTGCATAGGGGGACAATGACGCGGGGATACGGACAACTTCTCCGTTCAGTACTGTTTTCGGGCATTGGTGGTATGTTGAAGGAACGATTTTGAGATTGTGCAGCCACGGCCTTCCCAGTATCATGTGGTAGTCTGGTTCTTTTTCAATCACTTCAAACTTCACGCTTGATTGAATTGGCCCTATTGCCAGCTCCAAGTTGATGTAGCCGTATGTGCTAGTTTGCTTGCCTTCGAAATCTGTCATCGTAGTGGGTTGTCGTATGATCTCGTTAGGTCGCACCCTGGCAGCTTTGAGTGTCTTGAGAGTGATGAAATTGGAAGATGCACCCGTGTCAATGAGCGCTCTTCGAAACTCTATGTTCCTGACAAAAACCGAAACATGCAAGGCCCGGTTGTGACCGTCTTCCACCATGATATCGTCATCGGTGAAAACAATATTGTTGGTGGATTTTCAGGGGGATCCTTGGAGTCCCGTGGGTGCAAGAACTAGTGATGCGTTTAGTGCTATTCGGTTAATAGCGAGAGAATGTTTTTATTATTTGGTCCTTGGAGAAGTGTAGCAATTCACATAAGTTTTCTACCAACATGGTCGCCTCCGGTCTGCTGGCTTCCAGTCGGTGACAAAACCATTGATTTGAGAATGCTCACTCGGGATGTTAGTCCCCGCTCTTGATCTCCCGGGGAAAATGGACCACTTAACTCGATGTTAGGGCGATGAGGAAGTCGAGTATCTTTGTTAATCGCATCCTTCATTATATCCATGTTTTTGGCGTGAATCTCCCGAGCACGCATCGGGTCAACTTGATCTTGGGACCTCTTCATTGGTCGTATTGCTTCCGGAAATTGACGAGTCATCATGACCTTGAGCGGGATCAATGTTTGTAGGGATGGCCTGATAGCCGACCATGCTTGCGCGAATTTTGAAGACGGAAGCTAGAATTTGATATTGTAACCGAAAGATCAATCCTCCCGCTGTGGTCGCCAATTGTTTATAGGTGAAAATCGTTTCTGCCGATTTCGGTAAATTCGGTAGGTGAGAAACTGGTTTAAACCCTAAATAAATGTGCTGCACGTGAGCACTTTATAGATTCGAGAGATCAATCTGTACAAGTCCGGCCTAAACCAAGAAATGGCCGTTCCGGACTTGCTTCGGTCACAAAGTGGAGGAGAAGGGTTGATTTGGGGAGGGGAAGCAAAGAAAGGTGTTGAGGCGGAATAGTGGAGGAGAGTAGTGTCTCGACTTGTATCGAGAAAGTGAAAGCTTAGGAAGCTTGCAAGAGATGAAAGCTTTATGGATAGCTTGCAAAGTTGCCTTTTTCGAGAGTGTTGTATTTTTCTCCTGACCTGAGACTTGTTGTCTGGTGGAAATAGGTAAGACCTATTTATACAAGTCGAGATTGAAACGTACCACTGGCCTCATGAAGGAAGAGAGTAAAAGGGTGAAATAGTGGGAGGAGGTGGTAACCGCATGGTGTTTATGGGTGAAAACATTTTCACCATTATTTCCTCATTTATTTGACCGCTTTATTCCTTTTCACGCTTTCTAAATTTGAGCGTAGTGTACGCTGCAAGCTGTGACCGCCAAACCAAAACCCTGGAAAGCATCCCCCAGTTTGTGTTGATGTCTCGAGTGTTGGTTGCATCTCGAGTAAAATGGCGCTGCTAGTGGCGCGTGTGGCATGTGTCATTGGCATGTGCGGAATGCCTTTGTTGCGGGTTGCACCTTGAGTGCAAGTGGTAATGCCAGAGCTGCTAGTGGCGTGTGTGGCACGTGCCAATGGCGTGTGTGGAATGCCTTGGTGGTAGGTTGCACGGTTTGCAAGTTAGGCTACCAGCGTGTGTGTTTGGCATGTGCCAATGGCATGTGCGAAATGCCTTGGTGGTAGGTTGCACGGTTTGCAAGTTAGGCTACCAGCGTATGTGTTTGGCATGTGCGGAATGCCTTTGTGGTAGGTTGCACGGTTTGGCAAGTTAGGCCACCGGCGTGTGCGTTTGGCATGTGTCAATGGCACGCATGGCCATTAGGGCTATGTCCTGGTAAGAAATCTACCACGATGCGTGTTGGCATGTGCCAATGGCGTGCGTGGCCAACTTGGGTCGGCCCTGGTGGGAAAAGCTACCAGCGATGCGTGTTGGCATGTGCCAATGGCGTGCGTGGCCAACTTGGGTCTCGCCCTGGTTGGAAAAGCTACCAGCGATGCGCGTTGGCATGTGCCAATGGCAGGCTCGGCCATTAGGGCCGTGGTGCAGTAAGAAAAGCTACCGACAATGCGTGTTGGCATGTGCCAATGGCATGCTCTGCCATTAGGCCGTGGTGCAGTAAGAAAAGCTACCAGCGATGCGTGTTAGCATGTGCCAATGGCGTGCGTGGCCAACTTGGGTCGCGCCCTGGTGGGAAAAGCTACTAGCGATGCGCGTTGGCATGTGCCAATGGCATGCTCGGCTATTAGGGCCGTGGTCAGTAAGAAAGGCTACCAGAGAGGCGTGTTGGTATGTGCCAATGACATGCGTGGCCAATTTGGGTCGCGTCTTGGTAGGAAAAGCTACCAGCGAGCGTGTTGGCATGTGCCAATGGCATGTGTGGCCAATTTGGGTCGCGCCTTGGTAGAAAAAGCTACCAGCGAAAGCGTGTTGGCATGTGCCAATGGCATGCGTGGCAATTTGGGTCGCATCTTGGTAGGAAAAGCTACCAGCGAGCGTGTTGGCATGTGCCAATGGCATGCGTGGCCAATTTGGGTCGCGTCTGGTAGGAAAAGCTACCAGCGAGCGTGTTGGCATGTGCCAATGGCATGCGTGGCCAATTTGGGTCGCGTCTTGGTAGGAAAATCTACCAGCGAGCGTGTTGGCATGTGCCAATGGCATGTGTGGCCAATTTGGGTCGCGCCTTGGTAGAAAATTTACCAGCGAGCGTGTTGGCATGTGCCAATGGCATGCGTGGCCAATTTGTCTAGGTTGCATGGTTTGCAAGCCTAGGTGCGGGCGCTACTTTGGCATGGCGCGGCTAGGGCCAAGGTAAGGGTGTTTGGCTTGGCGTGGCGTGACCCCAGCGTAGCTAGGGCCAAGGCGAGTGTGTTTGTCATGGCGCGGCTAGCTCGGGCTAAGTGTGGCTGGCATGATTTGCCATTGGCACGGAGGTGCGGATAGCATGGTTGACTTGCTTTGGCGCGTTTGGTATGGCTTGCATGCTTTGCCATTGGCATAGAGGTGCGGCTAGCATGGTTGGCATGCTTTGGCATGTTTGGTGTGGCTGGCATGATTTGCCATTGGCACAGAGGTGCGGCTAGCTTGGGCTAGGTGTGGATGGCATGATTTGCTATCGGCACGGAGGTGCGGCTAGCATGGTTGGCATGCTTCGGCGCGTTTGGTATGACTGGCATGCTTTGCCATTGGCATAGAGGTGCGGCTAGGTTGGGCTAGGTGTGGCTGGCATGATTTGCCATCGGCACGGAGGTGCGGCTAGCATGGTTGGCATGCTTTGGCGCATTTGGTGTGATTAGCGTAGCTAGGGCCAAGGCGAGTGCATTTGGCATGGCGCGGCTAGCTTGGGCTAGGTGTGGTGGCATGATTTGCCATTGGCACGGAGGAATTAGGGTTTCGTTCGTTGTACCCTAATTTGAAAAAATACCCCCTATTAATTACCGACTACATGCATTAAATGTCCTAATAAATGTGTCACTGGTGACATTAGGTTATTTGGGGTTTTACGACTTTACCCTTTGTTTAAAAACCACCATCAACAATAAGGTACTGCTCCTTCATTTACTGGTGCGGGACGAGTCACCATATTATTATCTAAGTGCGGGACGAGTCACCATATTATTATCTAGGTGCGGGACGAGTCACCATATTATACATTGTTTAGAAGGAGTTAGTTCCATATACATGATTGTTTACCTCTGTGATTTGGTTGTGTTTTAGTGTTAGGGAAAACATGAATTTGTTTTCAAATCATTTCCAATGATTACTTAAAAGTTAAATGTTATTTCTCTTGGGCACCCCTTTTAGGGATGATGTGCTCACTCATTCCCACTTTCGTTTGAGAGACAGATCGAGTTGCAAATGAAAAGCTTCGAGGAGTTGACTCAGTTAATTAGTTATCTTCTGCTATGTTTATTATGTTGTTTATATTTGCAAAATAAATGACTATTGTATATGTATCATCTGAGAGAAGTTCTTGTATATATATTTCTGAGTGGGGCTAGTTTTTGGGTTAAATTTTGTAGCAGATTTCTTAATTGAATGCTTAAGTATATGATTTAGATTCTTAGTGCCTCTGTATTTAGTTAATCTCTTAGATTAGTCAGCTGCTAGCTTAGGGGGCGCTACAAAAACCACCCCGAGAATCTCCATTATCATAACAAGTTATTACATCAGCACACATCATATAATCAACTAGTTATATACTCACTAGCGCTAAACGTTAGAAACAAAAAGACATATTACGAAGAGTTTACCTCTTCCTTTGTTCTTCTTCTTCCATAAACTTCTACCGCCATGGTTGCGTCGACTTTAGAAAAGAACATGAAGGACATCATGAATTCTATCTTCTCATAAACCCTAGAAACCCTAGATTTCTCCCATACCCGTTCTCACTACAAGTCTCTCTTGTCATATTGATTTTGCCCCATCACCAACCATTGTACGATACAACGGTTGCGACTCGAACACTCTCTTAAAGAGAGGATTATCCAAGAGAATTAACCAAGAGAATGGATTTCTACGCACAATATAAGCCCTCTTATATAGTAGACAAATCCTTGCTCCTCAAGTCTTAGAGAACTTCTAAGAATAGTCTCACACCTTAATTAGGAAACTCTTAACTTGAAAAACACTCATACAAACCGTCATACAAGTTTCCTAATCCAAGTAAACCTTGTAGACATTCCAAACCCGAAATTTCCCTTTAGCCACGGTTTTGACAACATTAGATCACTGTTTCTGCTTCAAAAACTGTCACCATAAGTCCAATTTCAGCCACATGGGTTTGTTTGCGGAACAAAACCCCAACAATCACCACCTTTTGGGAAGTGAACAAAACCTTCGTCTTCACTCCAACAAAGCCTGAATGTTTACCACCTTATACAAGGCCATCCTTGAGGACATCATCACTAGCACGAATCAAAATTGTATTGTACTTTGAGCTTGAACCACCACCTTAGCCAAATTCCTCCTTTGCACTCGCACCACTGGAATCGCTATTTGTCGATCTTGTAGCATCACCACAAACAATTTCTTCATATAATTTATACAAGTTTCTGCATGACTTGTATCAAACTACTTCGTCGCCATGCATGATCACTTATTATTCTACCTTCGTAGAATACTTCTTCTTCGACACATGTCTAAAACATCACATTGTTTGATCTGAGCCACCAAATAATTCTAGACGGACTTCAACAACTCCAAGAACCAAAAATCTTGAGTCATCCTCCATGTAGACAAAACATGCTACAACCTTCATATGTTGTGTATGAACGATTGTCACTTAGCACCACCATGATTCAAAACATTCTCCTGACAATATTTGCAGATGCCAGTTGAACCACGAACGATATTCTCTTGCAAAGAAAACACCTTCAACACGAATCATAGTCACATCAAGCAAAGTTGTCGAATCTTTCTTGATGTCGTCTTATTCTTTGTTCGGTCTTGATTTACTCATCATCTTCATGATCTATTTCATTCTGCTACAAACCAAGATTTTCTCTTATTTGAAACCTATTGTTCAAATTACCGAATCACTGCCATCTTTATCCACGCTCACCGCACCACTTGTCGGGAAACCGAGGTTACATTCATCTCGAACCGGCATGCTTCCAAGGAAGTCAATTCCATGAAACATCCTACTTTAGATAACTAGATCGAATCCTCTACTTACATCTTTAGATTAGCATGATCGGATAATACTAGCATGAATATACGATCAATACGATAATAGACAATCACACATGACACAAAGATTACGTGGTTCACCTTTGTAGGCTACATCCACGGCCAAAACCACCCTGAGAATCTTCATTATCATAACAACTTATTACATCGACATATATCATATAAACAACTAGTTATATACCCACTAGCGCTAAACGTTAGAAACAACAAGACATATTATGAAGAGTTTACCTCTTTCTTTGTTCTTCTTCTTCTTCCATAAACTTCTACCGCCATGGTTACGTCGACTTTAGAAAAGAACATGATGAACATCATGAATTCTAGCTTCTCATGAACCCTAAAAACCCTAGATTTCTCTCATACCCGTTCTCACTACAAGTCTCTCTTCTCACATTGATTTCGCCCCATCACCAACCATTGTAGGACACAACGGTTGTGACCCGAACACTCTCTTAAAGAGAGGATTCTCCAAGAGAATGGATTTCTACTCATAATATAAGCCCTCTTATATGGCTGAAAAAATATCACCATAAGTCCAATTTCATCCACATGGGTTTGTTTGTGAAACAAAACCCCAACAGTTTCCTATCCACTTATTTTCCATAATAAAACACCATCCCTACTATTAATCTTCGCTCTTGAATATGTAGTAACCTCTTCCTTTGATTTTAGAATTCCAGACCATAAACTAGAACCAATATACATTTTATAATTATAAGGTAGAATTGCATCAATATTATTAAACTACTCCCTCCGTTTCGAAAAGACTGTCCTCTATTCCGGTTTTAAAATTGTGTCCAGCTTCTATTTATAGAGAGAGGATCCCCTCACACTTCTATATTCACACTATCTCACATTTTGGGAGATATTTTTCGTACAAAAATCAAACGGTATCGTATTTGAAGTTAATATTTTGGGGATATGTTTGTATTACAAAGCTCTACATATTCACAAAAAATGAGCAAATTTCGAAACGTATAGCTCCACCATCTACCACTTTGAAAATCAACCGTTGAAAATGAATGAAATTTCGACGGTTAAAATTAAGATCTGTAAATGGTGAGGTTTAGAATTTCAGAATGAACTTATTTTTTGTGGGTTTGTAAAGCTCCGTTAGACAAGCATGTTCCCAAAATATTAGCTTCAAATACTCTACCATTTATGTTTTATCGAAAAAAATTTGTATGAAAGTGTGAGATAGTGTGAATATAAAAGTGTGAAGGGATCCTCTCCACTATTTATAGTCATATATTTCTAATGAACTCTTTAATCTACCCTTAAATTTTTTATATTCATAAATTATTCATTTTTAAAGGAACAATATTAAAAAAATTTGTATAGTTAAGGAAATAAATATATCCTTCACTCCTTTTAAGTGAACATATATTTGGCTCCAAAAATTAAATTCCTTAAAAAGTTTATTTATATACTCCATAAATTCGATATCTTTTTATTTTCCTTTTATATTTCGTATTTTGAATCCTCATAAAATTTTCGGTAGTTTTTATTGCTAGCATTTTTATTAAAATAAAATAGGTAAAACTAAGGGTAGCCAAGTGACATACTATGCCCTCTTCAATATTTTGACAAAGTTAGCGGTTAGTCGTCAGTCTTTTTGAAACGGAGGAATTAATTTAAATTATTAATCACATATTTATTCTTACATTTTATTTACCTGGCGAGATTGGGGTATACCCAATAAGACAAAATAGGGTCATTTTGAAGTAAAAGAGGTCACCCCTTAACCATATATTTTCTAAATGGCTAATATATCCTTGTTTAATTAACACTAAAAATCTGATTAGGTTAATTAATTGAGTTTAGATTAAAACTTTTCAAATAATGAATTTGAATAATGAAATTTTTTATAGAACTTTGGGAAGTTTTTTGATGAAATTTTTTTTTTTTGAAAAAATCTTTTGGAACGGAAATGAAAGCACACTACCAAAACACTTCTAAAGAGGGGATTGCAAAGCTGTTGTATGAAATAATACTCAAAATTAGATCACAAATCAACACTTTCGCCTGAAAGTATGAAAAGTCGGCAAGGTCGACGAATGAAGATCATGCCGACTTTATTTTCTTAACACACAGAGACGGCAGAGAAAAAAATTTAACAGTAGGCATGGTCATCAAAAAACCCTTGTTGTTGAAAATACAATACGTTTACCGTTGAAAATACCATGCTGAAATTTGTTGAGAAAAATGTATTAATCGGCAAGGTATTAAAAAAATACCCGGCCGGCTGTTGAAAAAATTTGTTAGTCGGCAAGATCTTCAAAAAATACCTGTAGAATTTGTTGAAAAATTTACATCGCCATGGTCATTACGAAAAGTCGGCAAGATATGCATGTTACGACCTTGCCACCAAAATTACGAAATCACAATTTTCGATTTTTAACCTAATATAACAATCAAATCACACAACACAATGATGGGTGTGAGTTTAAACATCACTTATAGTCTTCTTTTCACGGTAGAGTCAACATTTTTTTTTGGAAAATCAAAGTTGAAGATTTTTATATGGCTTTGGTTGATGGAAGATGCAGATGAAGAAGAAGAAGAGAAGATTAAGAGTTGTTTAGTTTTTTAATTTTAGGGTTAATGAAATTAAGAAATGAGTTTATTTTTAAGATTTAATTAGTTCAAGGGTATTAAAGTAAAATCACCCTTTTATGAAAATACCGACTAGGTCCCCTTAAAATTGGGTATACTCCAATCCCATCAGGTTTATTTATATACTACATATTACTTGTTTTAGATTTTATTAAAGTTAGAATTTCGTCTTTGTGGAACGTCCACTTTATTTTTATAAATCAATATAAGTACCACACTGCATTTCCATTTTGAGTGTGCCAAACGGACCCCAAGACAGACAAGTAGAAGAGGGAGAGATCAGATGATATACAAAGATGTACGCAGCAACAACAAAGCCTCTATTGTTGGGACACAGCTCGGGACTAAAAATCGGTAGCTT
Source organism: Papaver armeniacum (assembly GCA_023531295.1). Taxonomy (NCBI): domain Eukaryota; kingdom Viridiplantae; phylum Streptophyta; class Magnoliopsida; order Ranunculales; family Papaveraceae; genus Papaver; species Papaver armeniacum. The sequence goes on from JAJJWW010009204.1 coordinate 41,463, forward strand.
TGGAGGTAGTAGCAAGATCTTGCACGATTTGACCAGCAAGATCTTCTTGAGATGCTCAGTAACTACGTGAAAGGTCGTGAGATAATTTATTAGCAAGTGTGAATCTCGAGATGATTAAAATATACGTAGTATATACATTTTCTGTAGTCGTATGATTAAAACATTTGACTATTGATTGAATATGAAAGTTTTCACTTATTATATGCACCACCTAATGCCCGATTTCGATCACTCATTTTGTTAGATTTATTATTCTTGATTGATTTGCATCTTTCTCTCTGAAGCTTGGAAGTTCCAAATCTCAATTGAGAATGAGTAACAGTTATGCAGAAGTTCGTTACATTTCGAGGGACGTAGTCAGGCCAGCTAGTTATTGCAGCAGCGGGGCGTCAGGCGCTGCTGGGAGTGATGAGTGTATTGAGTTGAGCAAAGGGGATATCATGGGGCTACCACTTGGATATATGCAGAGGGGGCTTCTGTACTCTTGCAAAGAAGAAGATAAGAGAACTCTTGTCACTCGACTAAAAACGTCTCTTGCACTCACACTCGATCACTTCTTCCCGCTCGCCGGTCGTCTTGCTGTCAGAAAACATAATACTGTGGACATTGATGCTAATGAAATTGCAACATCGTCGTCTGTCTACATTGATTGCAACTCTGCGGGTGCAGAATTCATTCACGGGATTGCAGATGATATAACCATAGGTAACATTCTCGATCCAGTGTACGTTCCTCGAGTTGTTCAGGAATCCTTATTCTCACTCAATGGCGTAATGAATTACGAGGGTTTATCAAAGCCGTTGCTCTCTATCCAAGTAACGGAATTGATTGATGGGGTTTTCATCGGTTGCAGCATGAACCATAGTGTTTGTGATGGTGCATCTTTACGGCATTTCATTAATTCATGGTCTGAGATCTCCAGAGAAATTTCAACAACAACAACGCCTGGTTTTATCTCGCGCGCGCCTTTTCTCAAACGCTGGTTTCCCGAGAGCGCAGGCATCCCCATTCAGCTCCCCTTCTCCATCGACTGCGAATCTTTCAAAGAAACATATGTTAGTACTACTACTGCATCCACTACGTCTCAACTGGAATCGAAGTGTTTTCATTTCACAGTGGAGAACATAGCAAGACTTAAAGCAAAGGCTAATTCGTGCATCTCTGCAGAGGAAAGTACTAGTACAAAAATCTCTTCTTTACAAGCTCTGCTGGCTCACTTTTGGATAGCTGTAACGAGAGCTAGGTGTTTAGATCAGGATGATGAGACTACTTATTTAGTAGTTATAGGTAACAGAGATAGGTTGAATCCACCTGTGTGCCAAGAGTACTTTGGGAACTTGGCTTCACTAGGGCGAGTAACCGTTAAGGTTGGTGAGCTGCTCGAACGAGGAAAAGGATGGGGAGCTGCGTTACTGAACCAGGTGATCGTGTCCCACAATGACGAAGCAATTCGAAGTTCTTGGGATTCATGGCTCGAAAACCCAGTCCCTTTGGTGCCTCTTAATAGAGCCATCACCCCATCATCATCTAGTAAAAGCAAACGCAGTTTGTTGCTCACGGGGAGTTCCCCAAGGTTTAACATGTATGGCAACGATTTTGGCTGGGGCAGACCCATTGCAGCGAGGACTGGAAACTTTTACAAAAAAGATGGAGTTCTTTCAGCGAATCCTGGACCAAATGAAGGGAGTATGGAAATCGAAGCTTGTCTTTCAGTCGAGATATTTGAAGCTCTGGAGGATAATGCTGAGTTCATGGAGTTTGTCAGTGTCTTGCCTCCTTACGAAAGCATTCAAATATGAGTACTGTCTTCACTCAATTATGGAGCTTAGCTCCTACGATGTGATGTAAACGTTCAATTACTTGCATTATGTCTTAAAACGACTCTGCATCCTTTTGAGCCAAGTCTGACTCAAAAGATATGCATTGACTCAGATCTAGATGAATCAAGCAATTTCAGTCCGATCCAAACAAGTCGGTCCGAAAAATAAACAAATTAATTAAATAAATGACGTTGGTCAAATGTTTGAATTTGACGATGGGGCGAAAGAGACGGCAAATTCACGACCACACTCCACGCGTTAGATATTACACGCACGGATAATTGAATTTGTATTTTATTTTTGTGAAATATTCCGGTCTTATGGAAAATCAACTAGAAAACCACCGCCCACCTAACCTGGATATGGTAAAACTGCAAGGCAAAAATGCCCAGCACTCACTTTCTCGCACTAAATTAATTTGCAGAGACTCTAATTATTGGATCATCAAGAAAGATTAATTATTAGTATACTGAAATTTCCCAAGCAGCTCACTGCATCAACTTATATTATTATTAAAATTAATTGGTCAAGACTAATGACTCTAATTGATCATGTCAGAGATGAACAATTATTCATAAATACATCAGAATTAAGGGTGTGAAGGATAGACATAGAAAGATGTATGCAACAAGGCCTTTGTCGGATCTTAACGAGCTTTCAAGGCTGCCACCAGCCGAATCTCATGGTTCCTCTGGTTATCTTTTTCATCACAGACGACGAAGAAGAATCAGTAGTTAAAGATGTTAAAGGAGGATTCTTGTTTCCCCATAACAAATTCGTAAACGTTGTTTACAGAAAAGGAGTAGGATATTACCGGAATATCGAATGGGAAAAAGTTTGGTTCATACCTGTTCCTGATCAACCCTTGTCTTCAAACAGATACTACGTTATAAGAGCATATGGCAAACACAAAGGGTAAGTTTCTATTTGTGTTCTGCTTTTCTTTTTATCGCTAAAGAATTTGATCTTTGTGAGTTTTAACTCAGATCACTGATATAATCGTCCAAAGATACCACTGTACTAAAGTAATATCGACTTTTATGTGTTATGCGTGCAATATTTGTTATGTGTTTTGCGGGAAACATTTATTAAGTTCTGATCAAATTAATTATTTTTGTAGGCAAGCAATTACATGCTCAAGAGAGGAGGATATGGGCACTTGTTTCTGCTCTAAATATATTAAGGATGTGAAACCAAAAGCTTTGGATCACCGAAACATATATCAAATAGTAGAGATTGAACAGAAGCATGGTGGTTTCGCTGCTAAGTCAGTTACGCCGGACGGCATTCTTCCAGGTTTCCTTAGAGATTCACAAGGGTGGAATGTGTACAAATCAGATTCAAAGCTTTGCCAGTTAACTCAAGCTTCAGGTCTTAATTTCTCTCTGCGCAGCGTTTTACCAGAACTTAATATTCCGTTACGTAGCAGTCAGAATTCTTCGCCGCCTATGACTATAGGGAAATGGTATTGCCCTGCTGTGTTCGTAAGGGATGGAGATCTGAGACACCAGATGGAAACTTCTTTGTTTTACGAAATGACTCTTGAACAGTTTTGGGAAGCGATTTATAAGTGCGAAAATGATTATTACTCACCGAATAACGTCGTGACTGTGAGTACAAGTGTGAAAAAAGAAACAGTTGAACTATTTGAGATGGAAGCTACAATGGATAACATTGACCACGACGGGACTGATGGGATTCAATGGATACGGAACGAGGAAAACAATGCTCTCGGGTTGAGTACTGAAATTGTTGAGAAAATGAAGTGGATTCAGGAAAAGGGAGGGTTTATTGGAGGAGATGGAGAAAAGATACGACAGTTGAACATGTAGAAGAGTTCAAACAAGGAAATCATGCAGGGTGGGAGAGATTTGGATGTTTCGTGTTGGTGGAAAGATTTGTCCTGAAAACATTAAGTGGAGCTGTAGTTTTTACTTGTGATTATAAACATATCCATCAGCTTCAGTGCAAATGGGAATGAAATAACTTCCTGTCTGCAAAGAAGCTAAATATTGTTATGTATGTTTGCGCGTCGTTAAAAATGTATGTTTATTATTCTGTAATAATAAAAAAACCATTTGCGTTGATAATTATTCTGTGCACGGCACTTGCGAATTCACTTAATTGGGCCGACCGAGCGAAGCGAGGGAGGACCTTTATATGGCCACTTTTTTGTAAATCTAAGTGATCAATTACCACAAAAAGATTGAGAATGGTCCATGATGAAAAACCAAAAATGTCCATTCCTTTTAGTCCAATTACTATAACTCTTTGTGTATCTTATCTTTTCAGGGGTATAATTGGAAAGCAAACTTTAATATAACATATCTAAAAATCCGTGCCTTGGAATTTTACAAAATTTATCTCGTTGGAAAGGTTATAAAAACTCTACGCAACAAGTACAAACAACAATATCAAATTTAGAGTTTTTACGAAAAATTGGAGGTGTTTATCATTTTAGGCACAATTTTAGAAAATTAAATGTATATCCATTATGCAAACCACCACAAAAGATACATAATACTTTATGTAGCAAAATTTTGGTTTATGCATCCACTAATTTTCCGTTGCAACTAATAAAACGATGTACTCCCTCCGTTTCAAGAAAAATGATACTTTAATTTTAGGCACAATTCTCGAAAATTGAATGTATAGCCATTATGCAAACCACCACAAAGGATGCATAACACATCATGCAACCATATTTTGGTTTATGGATCGACTAATTTTAGTTTCGAAAAAGTGATACTTTCACAACCCGTTTCAGGGAGAAAGTGAAACTTTCGCTCCGTTTCGGGAAAAGTGATACTTTCGCTCCGTTTCGGAAAAAGTGGAACTTTCGCCCCGTTTCTAAAACGGGGCGAAAGTACGAAAGTATCACTTTTTCGGAAACAAGACGAAAGTATCACTTTTTCAGAAACGGGTGAAAGTATCACATTTTCTTAAACGGAGAAGCGATCGCAGGCTAACTCTATGTTCGATTCTTTTTATTTCAAGACTCCCACCGTGGCAACGGCCGTACTAGTATTATCACATAAGAGATCAAACATGTAACAGAATGCGACTAATAGTAAAAAACTAATAGTAACAGTAGATTTGAAGTTTACATATCTAAAAAACAAAAGGAATGAGGGCTTTGACATGCTTAGGAAAGTTTGGAAACTTAGAAAGATACCATTTCCTAGTTACGCAACTCCTGCCTATCAAATAGCATGTATCTCCGATAGTGAAACAGATAGGGTACAATGACTGAGCCATCAACGAGATCCCGATAAACGTTAGATTTCGAAAAAATAGTGTGGGCAAATTACAGCTCCAAATAGACCTCCTTTAGGGATTTTATACCCTTTATCACTTCCACTCTTTTCTTTCCTTAGATTTGAAAGTATGCAATGGTGGTAAAAGCTTCCTACAATACCCACCAAAAACAACGCAACACCGATGAACTTCAGATCGATTTCCGGGTCTGCAACACCTTGCAGTAAGTGTTGGTTATAAATCATGTTCGCTGAGCAGAAGAAGTAAGTTAGAGAGATGAGGATTGTGGAGTCAAGCACCATGCCTCCACTGTACTTGTGAACAAACAAAACCTCGATATCCCGTTTGAAGAAATGAAAAGCGAGAGCAGAACTTACCAACAAGAATCTCAAGTCATGAGTATCAAAGCAAAGCCAGAGAGATACGGCACCTGCTACGAAAGCCGGTGTGTACAAGATGAGCATACCTGTTCTGCTAGAGAGTTTAACAGCTTTAGAATCGCTGCCAACATTCCAAAATTTTGAGTAGTGAAGATGTTTCCCTCTAAGCTCTGAGAATCCAAGATTTGCTAAAGCTATGAGAGTGATTACGGACATGGTTGACATGTATATTGATGGTGGTGGCGGAAACAAAAAGTTATTTTCAAACAAAGACATGATGATCGTGAACATATATGACAGTAGTACTACTCTCCTGTTTTTGTTCTAGCAGCTGCTCAACTCTGGTAAGATGAGTTAACAACTTGAGTCACAAGAGATATAATAAATAGGGGATGACCATATTGGAATACAGCAAAGCTTCAATAAAAAAGAAAAAATAATAATAAAAGCTTAAATTGTTATAGGGCTTTAGCCGACGCATATGCGGCCCAATATAGTAGCTAGGGTTCCTGTTTACATGTATATAAAGGACATCATAGATATGTAATGCGACTGATCAATCAATAAGATATTTGTCTATCTCTTTTTATCTCTTTGTGTTCTTCTTTACGATTAGGCTTAGTACTATGGGCTAGATATCTAGCTGCTAGACTGGCCATCCATGTCAGCCTGGGCAACCTGCTAAGTCCTATGGGCTAGATATCTAGCTGCTAGTTTGGCCATCTACGTCTTGGTTACTTTTTGAGCCCCGAACGGTTCGGCGCTTAAATCTCAGCCGTTAGATTTTTGTGATTTTTGTGAGCGCCGAACGGTTCGGCGTTTTGGTCACTTTTTTAGCGCCGAACGGTTCGGCGTTTCAATCTCGCTGATAGTGCGACTACGAGCAAATGCTAGGAGAGAGAAGTAGCCAGAAAGAGTGTTAAATTTTTTCCCACACTTTTTTCATGATATGCAACACTTTTTGGCCAATCTAGCAGTCCAAACTAGCCCATAAGACTTAGCCTTATACTACAAAACGTCATCAGCACGATGCCCAGCCGCTGATCTATTTTTTCTCGGGTTATTGTCAAATCACATCGCAAAAGAAAGCTATCTCGGGTGATCAACACTTTTGTTTTCTTCTCAAATCACATTTCAAATCGCAATCAATACGGTAAAGAAAAGCTATCTCTATAATCATCAACTGCACAAGACTGAGGTATAGCTTAATCTTTTCACATTTTTCTATTTCTTCTTTTGTTTGTAAGTGAAAAAGACGCATTATATATGATTGATTGGTTAGTGATTTGTCCGTTTGTCATATGTGATTGATTATCTGCCATACCATCTATGCCTGCCATGTCTTTGATTTTTATTTTTTGAATTGATGTCGCCATCCATCATCTATGCCTGCCCCAGGGTTGCACGGACGCTTCATTTCTTGAGCCGTGTCCGCGTCCGACGCGCTGGGACGCTGACGCCGACGCCGACGCTGACGCTAAAATATGCACTGGGACGTTGCAATATTGGCCTCGTGTCTGCGTCAGTGTCTTGTCGTGTCCGCGTCGCCGCGTCCGCGTCCGTGCAACCCAGCCCCCTAGTTAGTAATTCTCCGAATCATTCCCGAATGATTCGCGAACGGATCCGAACTGACCGCATCCGAATGATATTTCCGAACTATTTAAACTCCGAACCTAGTTCCGGATTATATGGACCTCACGAATGATTCGCGAACGTATCCGAACCGCCGAATCCGAATGATACTTCCGAACTGGATTCGAACGCCCAACCTCGCTCTCCTGTAGGTAACTCTCTGACCAGAGTTCTGTTGATTGGTTTTTGTTTGATTTTGTATATACTTTATATTTAAATACAATTATTCAGTTAAAATTTTCTATAAGTAGTTGTTTAACCAAAGTGTTTTATGTGTTGATTTTTGTTTAAAAGTCTAAAAACTCGTTTTGTAATACATTTATGCGATTAAATTGTTTACTTCTTGTTAAATAATCACGCTAAAATATTTTCTTCCATCTTATAAATCATATCAAATAAAGTTAGTCTCGTAATAAGCTCATAATACTTATCAATTTATCATATATGTAAGCCGAATTTTATACGCCGAACTCAATTTTATAAAACGTATGCCGTTCAGAACTATTGTCCGAACAACGAACCGTTGACCGGATTTTTGACCGAATCCGACCTATCCGAATCAAGTATAATTCGTTTGTATGTATGCCAGTCCCTAACACTACCCGCATTTTCTTTGAATTGCTAACTAGGTGCCTGCCATACCATCTGTATATGCCTGCAATACAAAATTATTATATTGAATTGATGTCGCCATCCTACGCTGCCCTATTACATACTTCGGTTTAGATGAGTTGTCGATGCCTTTGTCTATGCTTTAAGTATTATTGAATATTGGAGGTGTATACCACCATACCTTGTACTGTGCGAATTGATCATGGCTTTATCAATTGTTGAATATTCGTTTTATCATGGTTTTGTTAATCGATATGCTTCCATCTGAATTTGGCAAAGATTATTGTATTTTACTTCATCAAAGATGCGATTTTGTGTGATATGTTAAGTAATCAGTGGAGCTTACGTGTAAATATTGGAGTACAATATAAAATGATCTTGTCATGCATGTGTATGGTTTTCCTTTGTCATTATATGTATTTTTTCTTTGTTAAACATTTCTGTATTATTTGTTTATAAGTTCTGTTGATATTTGTACTGCTAAAATGGGTTTGACCTTACTGGTTGACTAAGTGTTGTCATCCATTAACGGGGTTATAGTCATTGAGTGGATTTTTAACTTGATCGAGTTACCTGTGTAATCATAAAGGAATTTGGTTTGTAAAAAATCATTTCGACCGTAAAGAAATTCGGCAATGGAGTTATTACACTAGAATTGGTCATAGTAATGTTTTTTTTTTATTATTAACTAGACTCGAAAATGACATTTGGAACTCAAAAGTACTTGAGCACCATTATTGTGTTTTTGATGTGGGAACCACTTATTTGCGAAAAATGACATTTTTTTATGAAGGAATATAAACTTTCTGCAAAAAGTGATATGAGTCAGATTTATTTTTCTTTCATTTTTCTACTTCTTTCAAAGAGTGAGATTCTCTTGACCCGTTGAGATGAAGAAATTTCTCAAATTAAGTTAATTGTAGAAAATTGAAAATAAAAAGAACCCAGAAGTAATGAGGGCTAGGGTCTCGACTTATGTGAAGCATGTAATCATGAGACAAAGATGTATTTTTGTCTCCGTGTAGTAATGACACCAAAGTACAGGTATCAACCGAACATGGGATCAAGCTAAAATGTAATTCTAACTCGCATAAAAAATAAATTGTTATTGAAATTGGTACGAGCAATGTTATGCAAGTATCATAGTAGCAACCGATTCCATAGGAAGATGATACTTTAAACATCAACCTTATTGGCAAGAAGAGCTTTGCCCAGACAATTAACTTCAGTTGATATAGACCCATTTTATGCACTTATGAAAAGTACATCAATATCACGAGACGAAAAAATCTCTACAGAACTTGATATATATCTAGATGGAAAGTATATCATCCCCTTCTGAACCGTAACATACACTCTAAAGTACTTGAGCCCCACTTTCGTTACGTGATAAGGCCACACCACTTATTAAATCTCTCAAGATTCAATGTCTACCTGATAGCGGTTTTTCTCCCACTAATTTAAGGAATATACACTAGTTTTTGAACTAATTCTTTATAATGTGACTACGACATTGGATCATCAAGCGAAGCAATGCTCAAATTTTGTTTCCATGATGGAACACAGATTAAAAGTCACAAAATCTCTATATGTACCGAGAGCTAATCACTTTGTTAAATTTCAAAGAGACCCACGCAAGTGGATATCATATGGAAACTCACAATGATGAGAATGTAATTGATTGCATCTTTTATAGTCTCTAATATATTTGGAAGGAAATATATCTTAGAGAAACTAATGAGTCAATCTAGTGAAATGTAAATCACTATAGTATTTGTATTATTGAATCCATATCGACTCCGACGATGAAATGTTGGGAATTGACTCATACAGGTTTTGACGTAACCATAAAGGCACTTTGGTTGTGACATGATGTTTCATTTTGAAAGGAATCATACGTACATCACTGTGTTTGAGTGAACGAGACAATGGGAAAAATATTGACAGAATGCGAAGTGATGGCATATCTCTCAATAAGTATTTTCTAAAGTACTATATGTACAACCCCCTTTCCCATTATGCTTTTAGGAAAGAAAGCATATCACTCATTTTCACAAAGTCTTCAGTAAAACAGGATCGAGACCATCCTAAGATGCAAACGATAAAATTTACATATTACAAAGAAAACAAGGTGAAATTCAGAAAAATATTCATGCAGAATGCGGACCATTATAGTCACTTATGGCTTTGGTGAATGTTTTGACATTTTGAACTAATTATAGTTCCCAAGAAATTTGCGCTTGGAAAACTACTAACACATAGTTTACATATAAGGGCTCACCACCCCTTGTAAATGCTAGTGAGTGTACATCAAAAGGACTTGATGGTTATTGCATGTTTAATAGGATCAATGCGAGTATCCTATACCCTAAGCTCTCGCAAAGGCTATCATCAAAGGTTACAGATGGTGCCTAAGGCATGGTTATGCGTACAAACCTCCTTTAACTGTTTGGGGAATATGCATTATTGACGCATCTTTACTTAATTCGTTTGAGAACCCAATATTAGTCAACCTTTATGCGTACCAGTTGGTAACTGAATTTAAGCCTGACATTCGTGTTCTTACGCATTTTTGGTTGCACTATATATGTACCATTACGACTCCACATCGTACTATGATGGGTATTCAAAAATGTTAAGTAGTTATGTTGGAAATGAGTTCCCAGCATTTTAAAACCTTTGGAAGGAGATCTCTTAGCTAGATTTGTCGGTTGTCATTTTAATGAGAAAGTCTTCCCGTCGTTAGGGGGGGAATAAGAAAAAGTATTTTCTAAGGGAACGACAGTAATTGTCTTGGTGTGTTCCCACTGTGTCTCATATTGATTCTTGTACTCCACAAATGTGAATGTGAAGTGACAAAGAATAATCGAATTTCAGAATGTACACTGATGTCGCTAAAGTGATGAGATCAAACATACCAGCTGCAAACCTACCTGCAAGGTTACGAATCCCCAATAAGGGATATATACCATAGACTAAAATGTTACAACTACACTTAGTGGAAGTGTGGTTGAGGCCTTGACTCCATAAAGGAAGATGGAGAGACCACCAGGTTCGATCAATGCTCACCTAGAATGGAAGTAGATGAGTAAGGCACAACCTAATTTGTATCATTAATGAAATTATCTCACCTGATTGTCTCTGACTATGTCCGTGAATCAATACTGGAGGACGCTCCGAAGTTTAATGATTCCAGAGAACAATGAAATCCTAAAGGATTATGAGAATACACACGAGTCAATGGAAAGATCGTGCGAGCATATTAATGATTATTTTTATATATAGTTGCTCAAGGAAATAGTGCAGTATGAGATCGAACCATGCTTTTTATTATTTAATATTAAGAAAGAGCATATTTGGCCTACACAATCCAGGTAGAACTTGGTTCTTTGACAAATATACAAGTATTTGGTGTGGTAGTGCTAACCAACCAAGTGTAAAGCCTATGGGACATACATGATTATTTGTCATAAAGCAAAGTTGGAAGAATGAAGTCTCAAAGTATCAAGACTCTCCTTGTGGCGCGAGGTTTCTCACAATGCCCTGGAATTGTCCTCTAGTAATGAACGTTATAGCGTTCCGCTACTTAGTTAGCTTGGTAATTTCAAAAGGACTTGAAATGCAAAAGATATGTATGTGGTTGTTACGTATCTCTGAAAGAATCAAGAGATAGTAGACATTTACAAAAGTATTTGATAGCCTTTTATTTCCCAAATCAAGTAACTCTAAACCACAGAGTGCGTTTACAGTTAGATAAAACACTCACTTATAGATTAGAGCAATCGGGCAGATGTGGTATACCCGTCTAAGTGGCTATTTGATTTGGAGGGGATAGACAAGTAAGTTATTTTCCTTTGCGTATTCACAAGAAAGTTCTTAATTTAGAATTGTAGCTATCTATGTCGATAATACAGATATGATGGGTACTCTTGATGTAATAAGAGACCTTAAGAGCTATTTGAAATCCGAATTTTAGATGAAAAATCTGGGGAAAGCTCGACCGAATACCGAGCTTGTGGTATATTATTCCACCAGTTTGCATATGTCTAAAGTTGTAAGGCAATTTAACAAAGACATGCATCCCGATAGCACTCCCATGATTAGTTGAAGTACAAAATAAGTAAATCACCATTTCGTCCAAAGAAAGATGACGAAGATTTGTTGGGATATGAAATTCCCTATCTAAGTGCAATAGACGCATTGTTGTACTTAGCATAATGTACTCGACCAAGTGTTACATCCTCGGTGAACTTGTTGGTTAGATATAGCTCGGCGCCAACGCAACGTCATTGGAATGGTATAATGAACGTAATCATATACTTAAAAGTAACAATTGGCATGAGTTTGTTTTATCCCTACAAAGACATAAAAAAAAGGGAATGCTAAAGGAACTGCAATCCAAAGGTTGTTGATTATAAAGGAAAAATAATATCTTCTCCAACGAAAGTAATCGGTGGAGACTATTTTCTAAGTCATTACCGATATTCATTTTCGAAAAGTACATGACTAAAGGAACTGTCTGGAACAACTCTGAAAGTAATCAAGGGGATATGCCGACATCAGGGGGAGGATCCAAGGATATGATGTCGACATATTTCACTTCGAAATTGAAATTGTGTTGTACTATTTTTCCATTCGATCGAGAATAGTTTTTCCCAAAGGGTTTTGTTACTCGACAGGGTTTTTAGCGAGACAACACTAAAATCATCAAGTATGTTGAGCATTGAAGACATAAAGAACGCGTTGATATTACTGAAAATATTTGAATCAAAGAAATGAAACGCGATAGTCTGTTAAGCAACGTAACTTCCAGAATCAACAACAAGGTCTTATAAACATTCAAGTCACCAAAGTAAAGTGTGATAAACTTCTTTTGACTGCATTAGACTAATGAAAATTGTCGACATCGGGGAGAGCATCTAATAGTGTGTTGAACTATTTTCCTTCACCGAGGTTGCTTTTTCCTACGGGGTTTTGTTACTCGGCAAGGTTTTTAATGAGACAACAACAAACACCGGGAATGTAATTTCCTAGCTAAGGCTATTATCTTTCCCACGATGATTTTTTGCCTTGGGAGTTGTGAAGCAACTAGTCAACTTCAACGGAGCAAAGTGATCATCTGCAACATATCACCTTTACTTGCATCTCTGTCACGTTGTACTTTTTTCCTTTCGTCAAGGTTTTGTCCCACCGGGTTTCCTTGTCAATGTTTTAATGAGGCAACATATTCAAGTCTAACTATGTTCTACGTTTACGTAATATTGTACTTTTTTGTTTAGTTCGTAAAGTTTTGTCCCTTTGGGTTTCCCGACGAAGTTTTAACAAGGTAATTAACTTAGACTCGTCGATCTTTGAAGATTGTATTTCATGTGATAAACTACATGTAAATACAAGACAACATGTGAAGTACTACATGTGAAGAGTTGTACCAAAGTTTTGTCCCACTGGGTTTTTCTTTGTCAAAGTTTTAATGGAGCAATTGTCTTAGACACAATAATCATCAAGGAGAGAACTATATTTGAAGACCTACATTTGAAGCATTGTATGTGAAGTACTACATTTGGAGTTCTATTGGACCGCACAAGGGGGAGTGTTGTAGGGCTTTAGCCCACGGATGTGCGGCCCAATATAGTACGTAGCTAGGGTTCCCGTTTACATGTATATAAAGAATCTTCATTTGGGGACCATGGTTTTTTTGGGGGACCATGTTTTTTTTGGGGACTGGTGTGTTCGGTTAGGAAATATTTTTTGCGACGTAACCGAACTTAGGTTCGGTTGAGAAATATTTTTTGCGACGTAACCGAACTATTGTTCGGTTGGGAAATGTTTTTTTGCAACTAAACCGAACTATTGTTCAGTTGGGAAATGTTTTTTGCAACTAACCGAACCTATGTTCGGTTGGGAAATGTTTATTGCAACTAACCGAACTGACCAGTTCGGTTGAGAAATGTTTTTTGCAACTAACCGAACTTTGGTAATTATTTTTTTTGCAACTAACCTATCTTATGTTCTGTTGGGAAATGTTTTTTGCAACTAACCGAACTTATGTTCGGTTGGGAAAGGTTTTTTGCAACTAACCGAACTTATAACTAGAAAACCATGGTCCTCAAAAAAACGATTCTATATAAAGAACATCATATAAATGTTCGGTTGGGAAAGGTTTTTTGCAACTAACCGAACTTATAACTAAAAAACCATGGTCCCAAAAAAAAAAACCATGGTCCTCAAAAAACGATTCTATATAAAGAACATCATAGATATGTAATGAGACTGATCAATCAATAAGATATTTGTCTCTCTCTTATCTCTTTATCTTCTTCTTTACGATTATACTACAAAATAAATCAAAAAAAATAAAAATAAAAAAAAATCAAATACAGCTGGAGTGAAACGCCTTCTTGAAATCTGAATGGTTGACATTGCAAATAGGCATGTATACAAAAATCTGCAGACCTATCAAACTTCAAAAATCAGCTTTTTTGAGGGCAGAAACTGAACGCATAAAATGTGTGACCAACACGCGGGACTTAATCGAATGATCACAAATGGCTTGTTTGACTTGTAACATTTTTTTCATTGTGGACGTTCCAAGGATGGGTAGCATCAATACAGCAGCTCGGTGTCAACTTTATTCACAACAGTTCAGCAGTAATGGTGTGAATTCTATCATAATCAATATTTTCGTTTGCTTAATACCCAGCCGTCCAAACAAATGCATAGAGAATACGAAATAAATGAACAGAAGGGAAAAATTCTAAAAGCAAACAAGGTACCCAAGACTGCTCTAAAGCAACATAAAGATTTACTTAACTGAGCGTCAATAACTACTACTTGAAATGAAATTTAAGAATAAGCGCCACCATGTTCACATTCCAACCATATGCTACTCGATAAGTTCTTATCCAAGTACCAAACGAAATAACTACGAAATAAGAAAAGGCAAAAGCACCAACTAACATAGGAAGAACACTTCAGTTGATAGTTTGATAATCATCGACTATGACAAAAGCAAATAGACCATAGACAAAAATGGATCTGCAATTAAGACTCACATTTTCTGGGTTGTCTTGTTATTATATTAAAGATCTTCTTCCTTTTCTTTTTTTTGTTTCTTCTTCTTCTTCTTCATCTTCATCACCATCATCATTTAAGGAGTTTCCTCTTTCTACATGGCCGACATGAGGACCTGGATTAAGGCTATCCAGATCTATTGTTCTTGCGCTAGCTGCATGGAGTGCAAAACTGTTGAGAACTCGATAAAAAACAGTGACAAGAAAGGACGGATATGAATGTGTGAAGATTGATAGTTCTCAATTTAGTTCTGTAAACCAATAACTGGACAGACTGAATAAAAACTAAAAACACATACAAATGTCATAAATAATGTCCAGATAGTTTCTAGTATCACAACCTACTGTCTAGGATGTCAAAACAGAATAATATTATTCGGTAACACCAAGCCTGAAACAGCTAATTCAGTAATTTGATATAGAATATTTTTTTTTGGAGGGAACACATTCACTGTCGATGGCATGAATAAAGCAGACAAAATTACGTATTAATTAGAACAAAAACGACGAAATTATATCATTAAATAAAGTAGTAAACCAACTTTAAAGTTGGTTATGTAAGAAGTTTGTTCCAAAGAATCTACATTTGTCTTTGAAATGGTAAAGTTTTAGTAACTAAGCAAAACAGCTGTAGCATATGCATATTTCAGTGGTAGCATATAGAATGTCCACAAGTTAAGCTCACATCAGGTTAGGCATATATATGAGATACTAAGTAACTTAAGTTAACAAGTGCATAAGATACTCACCCCATCTTTGCAGTCTTTTCCTTTTGGTTTCAATACAAATCATTGAAATCTTCTTCATCACTGAAATCATCATCATTTTCTTCAAAGCCGTCTTCCCAGTCTTAAAAGTCTTCTATTTCTGCTTCTCTACCAACATCATCATCATTTTCTTCAAAGCCTTCTTCTGAGTCTATTTCTGGTGGCCCAACATAAGTACCCGAATTAAGCATTACCAGGCTCTCCACATAGACAAAGGTACTAGCAGCGAATGAATTCCGCTGGTCAGCATGAGTCTTAAGATTTATGGATGTCCCACGATGTATGTCGAACAAATCCAGATGAAAACCAACATCCGAGTCATCATATCCTAATAAAACCTTGCCATTCTTGACAAGCTGAAGCGGAACCAACTGTTCAAAGTAATCACCGACAGTTTCATGGGTAATGGTAAAGAGTTTGGCCCAAGATTCAGTCACTCCATACGTCTTCATCTCCCATACAACAACATGGCTCTCATTGAAGATAGAACCAACTAAGCAAAGAGAATCTCCCAACGCACACAAACTTGTTCCATAGTCCTTGCAAAAGCTGGGAAGGGGCATCTCATGGAATTTTTCATCTTTGAAATCAAAAGAGACTATGACTAATCTGTTACTTCTAGAGTCAGTATCTGCTAAAAAATGCATAGCTCCATTAATAATTACTTGAGCCGTATCCACGTCTCCTCGAGAAAGCTGATAAGGTATATTCTCAAGTCTTCTCCATGAATTAGATTTTAGTGTATATACCTTAACTTCACAAACATATTCATCATCAACCCCCTCAAACCTTACAATCTTAAAATCGTCAATCTCATCATTATAAGTACCAAATCCATGATGGACGTAACAAAATTCATCATCAGGGTACTCAATTGGTACTTCCTTATACTCCATAGTAGCTGGATTCCAAAGGACAACAACATCCTCAGCCCCTGGGCTTAAGCAAATCAAGCCGTTACAGGTTCCCCAAAACGTAATTCCAACAATTTTTTTCTAAGGATAATTTATACGAACACAGTTACTCAATGTAGATGAAGATGGATCATAAGCTAAAGAATATGTGCTGCTACCAAAAAAACCAGGATCTGAGTGCATCATTACACTTAATTTATTCATTTCAATTGTACGAGCAAGGTGTTTTTTCACATGATAAGGATCTTTTATTAACTTGCACCAGGCTTTGGATACACACCTGAACCGTAAGATTGACTTCACTGGCAACCTAATAAAGATGTTTATTAATATGTCCTGAGCTTGAAGTTTGTCCATTTCCTGCATTTGCTGCAAAAAAAAAAAAAAAAAAAGAAATATCAATATCCCAAATTGAGATCAACAAAAGAATAACTTAATAAACAAACAACGCATCATTTTTCTCAGTTCTAGTTCTTTCATTTCAAACCCCAAATCAAATAAACCCAAATTGAATATAACCCATGAGTTAGTACAACAGAAAAATCAAATTCAAAAACAAAGATACTATGTAAAATAGAGACAGAAATAGGAAGAGCGTGTGTACCAGAGGTCAGAATCAGCAAGGCAAGCTTCAGAAGAAGCCTAGGGTTTTTGAGGTTCAGTCGACTTCTCTCCGTCAATCCCAGCAGTATATTTTTTCCTAAGAATAAAATCTACCATACCCAGCTAATATCTATCCACGTCCAGATCTTGGTTTCTTCCACGTCTGTGCTCCTCCCGCCTTGATTTTCGTGTCAGTTGCCTTTTGAAATTTCTATGAAAAATAAATGAAAAAAAAGCTTTAAAAACAATAATTCTTTTTGCCCACTCCATAACTATTTTCTTTATTATTTTTTAGTTTTTTTTTATATTTTAGATCGGCAAACCTAAGGGTGCACAGGAACCGAGCCGGACCGCCGGATCAACCGGAATGGTGGGAATCAGATCCCGGTTTTGGACCAACCGAGGTACAAGGTGCAGTGACTCAGGGTACAAAAAATAGGAACCGAGGTGCTGTGTGCAGTACACGGTCCAATACAAGTATCGTGCGTAACGGACCGAAAGTCCCGAATAATCATAATCGTTAGATTTAGGGGATAAGGGATCGGTATTTAGTTAGATTAAAGGGGGTATATAAACTAACATAATAGGGTTAGGGTTTCAGTTCCCTTTCTTTCTTTTTTTTCTCGTCTCCTCTCTCTGAGAAGGAGAAGAACTTCTTCTCTGTAACTCTGTTAACCCAATCTCTGCCAAAGTTAAGTAAAAAAACCCTCGGATCTTCGTTTCTTCATCAACCGAGTTCGTATCTCTTTGTACTACGCTTTTGCCTATTTTCTAATTAGGTGTGAAGAAAATAAGAAGAACAATTTAGAATCTTAATCACGGGGTAAGTAATCTTTCTCGAAAATTCCTTATTTCTTAATCACTTTGATTTGTTTCATCTTTTTTGTTCAATTTGTTTTTAATTTTTGTATGCATGTGATTGAGATTGACGGATTTTTTTTTTAATTTTTTTTCTTCTTGAATCTTGGGTGTAGAGTTTTGAGGAGAAGCTTGAAGAACCGATCCGGTTGAGGGGTATGTCTTCTTCTTTGTTTATTGCTTAGATTTGATTTTGGGAAACTTGATTTTTTTCATTAGGTTCAATAGAATGATTTAATGATGGGTGTGGTGTGGATGCAATCAAAATATTTTATCATTTGGGTTTGCAATGTTTATTGAATGTTATTGAATATGTGAACTTCTTTAAATGACTGTTCTTTTGGGACCAAACTCAATTGTGTTATCATATTTGGAAATTGTAGTAGTACTGTAGTAGTCATGAGAATTATGTCTACAAGTTTGTTCAAGTTTGTATCAGATTTGGAAATTGCTTTGGCTCTGGTATTTATCAACTTGTTGATTAAGGTTGTTGCTTTCTATTAGGTGATTGCTGGATTGTGGGTTCTATCCATTGTGGGAGCTTGGTGCAATTTCTTGACCTTGTTCTACATAGGTAAGAGAGAGTAGTTGCATTACTTTGCAAGTTTCTTGGTCACATTATTATGTCTTATTCGTGTGAGTTAGGTCTAACTACTTGTGTTGATAGATAAGCTAATTTAGTTTGGCAATTACAAGATAACATGAATGTGGTTGTGTAGAAATTACAGAATTCTGGGTTCATTAAATCTCTTCTTTAAGACTAAGATTGAATTGTGATCAATGTTTTTAAAAGTCTCTTCTCTTGTCAGTGATGGATGCATCAATTCCAGCTAGGGTTCCAAACGAAATATGGCGCCATTTCACTAGGAGAAATGTTGAAGAAGCCACTTGCAATTATTGTGGAAGGACTTATAGGGCTAACATGTCCAGAAATGGAACTTCTGCCTTGTGGAAGCACTTTAAAAGATTCCCCAACAATCCTAATCATAACAGAGCTCACATAAATAATGCTTAGAAGTTGTAACTTATGCAGTTATGCTTAATGCAATTATGCTTAGAACTTATGCAGTTATGCTTAGAACAATGTCTTTAATATTTATGAACTTTTATATGTATGATACTATGATTTTATTTCTATGAATTCAATTTTATTTTCAGTTCTTATTTTTTATTTCCTTTGAGGTTTTATTTTCAGTTCTTATTTCTTCTTCATTTTATAAGTATGGATGCATCAAGTTTCTTATTTAATTTTTCAGTTGAGTTCTTATTTCATTTCAGTTTCATTTCAGTTCTTATTTCATTTCAGTTTCATTTCAGTTCTTATTTAATTTTTCAGCACTTAAATTTGTTTTCTCAGTGATAAGCTGGCATGGATGCATCAAGTCAAGCTCATGGAACAACTCCTCATACACCTACAACTGCTACACCTACCACTGCCACAGATATAGTTGTTGGATCCTCAATCCAACCAACAAATGAAGCGGCACAGCCAGAGACAACATCAGTAGATGTAGAAGCTACTTCTACTCAAATGGGTGGTAAGATAACTTCTAACATTTGGAATCATTTCAATAGGTTGAATGTTCAAGATGCTGCATGCAATTACTGCAAGAAGGTGATAAAGTCTCATACTAGAAGGAATGGTACAAGTGGAATGTGGAAGCACTTCAACAGATGCAACCAGAATCCTAACAAGCCAAAGCCAAAACGACAACAAACTCTGACATTAAAACCTGCAGAACTGGGTGAGGATGAAGGTCAGTTAGTCTCTACTATTTTCAGTCAAGAGAAATGTAAAAGGGCAGTTGTTGAATTTATTATAATTGATGAGATGTCATTTAGAGCAGTTGAGGGTGAAGGTTTTAGGAGAATGATGCATGTCTTAGAGCCTAGATTTGTTGTGCCAGGTAGAATGACTATTTATAGATGTTTATTAGACATGTATGTATTAGAGAAAGAAAAGTTGAAAAATTACTTCAAGTCAACCAAGCGAGAGGGTTAGTTTGACAATGAGACACATGGACTTCACCAAACAATTACAACTACATCCGGTGATTCACTTTATTGATCAGCGGTGGAAGTATCAAAAGAGAATTATTATGTTTTGTGAGGTTAGTGGTCACAAAGGAATTGACATTGGTGAGATGTTAGAGAAGTGTTTGTCAGATTGGGAGCTTAAAGATGTGTTTACTGTCACTTTGGATAATGTGAGTTCCAATAAGGTAGCAATGGATTATTTGAAGACTAGTATTGTTTCAAAGACAAGGGCAGAAGAGAGATCTAAGTACTTGCATGTTAGTATATGCATATGAATATGACTTATTTTTTTTTTTTACTTTCTACTTAGGATTATGTTTATTAGTTTTGTTAAAATATCTAATACTTGTTTGAATTCACCTTTTCAGGTAAGGTGTGCAGCTCATGTACGTGCAATTGTGGTAAAAGATGATGTGAGGGTCTACAACAAATCAATTGCAAGAATCAGGTCAGTTGTCAAGTATATAAAGGGTTCTCCATCTAGGTTGGCTAAGCTTAAGCGTTGTGCAAAATTAGTTGGAATAGAGTCTAAGGTAACATTGATATTAGATGTTAAGACTAGGTGGAACATCACATTCTTGATGCTACAAGCTGCAGAGAAGTGTTTGAAAAAGCATTTATTAGGTTAGAAAGGTATGACAAGGAATATCGGCGGTTGTTTTATTACCCAAAACAGAGTGAGAAAAATCTACGATGCTAATGATTTTGATATTGATGTTAATGTTGGTGAAGAAGAAGAAGAATTTAGTGAAGAAGAACAACAACAAGAAGAAGTTGAGGTGACGGGGAAGAAGAAGAAGGCACAAAAGAAGAAGAAGAAGGTACGTAGCGGTGAGGAAACCTGCTCCATGTGAAGAGGACCTGGATCTTTTCCGGAGGCCTTGTCAAATGTTTGAGAGTATTCTTTGATGCCACTATTGCATTTTCAGCCTCAACTAAGGTAACAACAAACACTTTCTTATGGCAATTAGTTATCATATATGAGCAACTAGTTGAGTTTAGAGATAATGTAGATGAAGATCCTTTTATTGTTATTATGGCTGTAAAAATGTTTAAGAAGTATAACAAATATTGGGGTGATTATGCAAAGATGAACCCTACAACCTTTTTGCCATGTTGTTGGATCCTAGAGAGAAAGAAAAAGGACTACAATTTGCTCTTGAGCTCTTGTATGGGAAGAATTCTTCTAAGGTTGAATATGTTATGAAGCTTGTTAAGTTGGATTTTAAGATTCTATTTGAAGAATATAAGGATGTCTATTCAGTTCATGAGGAGGAGTCAAGTAGTTCTATCCAGGGACAAGCCAAAGCAGTGGTAAGTAAACCAGTGGCAGGGCCAAGTCGTATGAAAGAGTTGATGTCAAGGAGTAAGAGGTTCAAGAAAAGCCCAAATGATGAAGAGGGAAAAACAGAGTTGGATAAATATTTCATTGACGAGTATGAAGAAGGTGAAGGAGAAGATGATGATGAGGAGTTTGACTTATTGGGTTGGTGGAAAACCAACAGTACAAAGTATAAGATACTTGGACATATGGCTAAGGACATATTAGCCATTCATGTGTCTTCTGTTGCCTCTGAGTCTGCTTTTAGCACGAGAAAGCGAGTCTTAAGTCCTTGTAGAAGCTCTTTATCTACAAGGACAGTTGAGGCATTGCTTTGCACACAAAGCGGCTAAGTAAGCCAATACAACTTGATCTTCTATCGATTACATACGAGATGATGATGTTGAAATTGAAGAAGGTAACATATTACATTATTACTTGTGTTTGGCGAGTAATAGATATAGTCTAATAGTTACTAACTTGCTATTATTTGTTTTTGCAGCGTTACTTGGTCCTATCAACACTGATGACACCACAAGTGCTGCGACATGGATTAGAAGATCAAGATTCAAGACTACTACAACACTAGCTGCACTGCTAGTTGTTCTTTTTTCAGATTTTCTCATTTTCAAGACTTAGTATGTGTGTCTGTGGCTATTGCCTACTGCTACTTGTTGTTTTTTCAGATTTTCAAGACATTGTTTGTTTGGTTTGCTAGTAATATTGCTACTTATTAGTTGTTGCTTTGAATGAGAATTTGAGATATTAGTATTACTTAATATATTGAAAAACAGGTAAAAAAATAGGTACTTAGATTGTCAGAGAAAAAGACAAATATATTTCTGTCTGGAAAAGTACCGACTAGTATCGGAACCGTACCTGGTACCGGCCGTGTACCGAATGGTACTGGAACCGAGGTACAAGTGCAGTGTACCGGTCCAAATTTTTGGAACCGAGGCTAGGGAGGTACATGTACTCGGTCTCGTCAAGAACCGAGTCGAACCGTACCGTGTGCACCCTTAGGCAAACTAGTTAAAAAGACGGAAAGAAGGGAACAAAAAATCCACAACTCTCCCTATATCATAACTTGGAACCAGAGGGTAATTTGTATCAAATTTCTTATAAGATTAACGAAAGATTAAACATGATTTTGTATCACGAAACTTAAAAAAAAAATTAGGGTTAAAAACAGAATTATGGTAATCTTAAATCAATTCTATATAGGGTTTAAAAAAGTATTAGCAATAGTAATCTTTTCTATGTTTGATTATTTTGGGACGGCACCTTCAATAGTATTACATTCATTGATGTTCTTCGTTTCTTAAGAACTTCAACCATAATCGGTAGTTAAAGTAGATAGTTATCTACCGATTACATTTCTGCTAGTGTAAATCCAAGAACATCATCCATAATCGGTAGATACTATAGATTTTTATCTAACAATTATTCTTGATTCAAAAAATTCAATTATTCTGTACTAAAAAATAAGCACAATCGGTAGATAATGAACACCATTAACTACCGATTGTGAACGTAGAAAATTTCAAAATTCTATTAAGTTTTGAAAATTTGAATTTGGTCCATGAACACAATCGGTAGATAATAAGCATCACTTATTAACACAGTTTACTACCGATTATGGTAGTATCAAAGTTCGAAAATTTTAGGATTTTGGCAAAATCTCATTTTGGGGCCAATATACATTTGGAAGTTAAATTTACTACCAATTATGGTGGTACCAAAATTTGAAAATTTAGTACATTCGGAGGTTAAATTAACACAATTTACTAACGATTGTATATTGGCCCCAAAATGAGATTTTGCCAAAATCCTAAAATTTTTGAACTTTAGTACTACCATGATCGGTAGATAAAAATATATATTGTCTACCGAATGTATATCGGCCCCAAAATGAGATTTTGCCAAAATCTTAAAATTTTCGAACTTTGATACTACCATAATCGGTAGATAAAAATATATATTATCTACCGAATGTATATTGGCCCCAAAATGAGATTTTGCTTAAATCCTAAAATTTTCGAACTTTGATACTACCATAATCGGTAGATGAAAATATATATTATCTACCGAATGTATATTGGCCCCAAAATGAGATTTTGCCAAAATCCTAAAATTTTCGAACTTTGATACTACCATAATCGGTAGATAAAAATATATATTATCTACCGATTGTGCTTAATTTTTAGTGCAAAAAAATTGAATTTTTTGAATCAAGAATCATCGGTAGATAAAAATCTATATTATCTACCGATTATGGATGGTGTTCTTGGAATTACACTAGCAGAAACATAATCGGTAGATAACTATCTATTTTACCTACCGATTATGGTTGATGTTCTTAAGAAAACATAAACGAAGAACATCAACCATAATCGGTAGGTAAAGTAGATAGTTATCTACCGATTATGTTTCTGCTAGTGTAATTCCAAGAACATCATCCATAATCGGTAGATAATATAGATTTTTATCTACCGATTATGGTAGAACCAAAATTCGCGAAGAAAAAAAAAATTTGCTAACAATAACTAAATGTAAAGTAACTACCGAATTCATGTTATTGAAGGGCAATTTTGCCATTCCGAAAAAAAAAAAGGATAAGGGGTGAACTCAATTTAGGTTTGGGTGACCCTATTTTGTTTTATTGTTGGCCCCTAAATCCTTTTGAGTGGCCCCTAAAAACACCAGGCTTTTTTTCTTTTCTTCAAGTTATGCCGAATTTGTGCTATATAGTACCAATACCAGGGTCTATAGTTTCATATCCAAATATCCTTGGTTTTGATTTGCCATCGTAGCTGATGTAGCTAAATTATTAAAAAAAAAAAAAGTTTAATGTCCGGTTGATAGCTTACTCAAATTATTTAGTACTCCCTCCGTTCCATTTTAGATGAGTGTTTAGGGTTATTTTTTTGTTCCACATTACTTGATAGTTTTCATATTTTTCCCACAAAACTACCATCAATACCCTCACATTTTGTCTTGGAACCATAAGTATATTTTTAAACACACAAATAGCAATTAATGTTTGAAGACTTTTCTCAAGGGCATAAATATAATTTTTTTATATCTCTCACCATTTGTTAATCTGCGTGAAAACCCCAAAAGCATCATCTAAAGTGGAACGGAGGGAATATATATGTAATATAAATATATATATATATATTTAAGTTTATTGTATATGCAGTCATGAATGAAAACGAATTGGAGAGTGAAGAACTTGAAAAGTCTGGCAGTGTATTGGATAATGATAGTAACCATGGTGATCAAATAGTAGAGTCGAAACTTGGTATGAGGTTTGAAATTGCCGATGATTTATTCGAATTCTATAATAACTATGCATACATGACTGGATTTTCTGTCAAGAAACGAACATGTAAAAAGGAAAATGGAGTACTAGTACATATGCTTGTTCTAAAGAGGGGAAGAATATTACAGCTTCAAACACTCCGTTAAATCTCCCTCCAACACAAAAAACTGGTTGCAAAGCCAAAGTATCAGCGAGACTGTGTGCAGATGATAAATGGATGATTAGCGTTGTTTCTCTTCAAAATAACTATTTGAACAGTCCATCAAAGGCTCGATATTTGAGAGGCCACAAAAGAATCAACACATCTACAAAGAAAAGAGTCTTATCAAACGACAAAGCAGGAATCAGGATGTGTAAGACCTATGGTGCATTAGCGGTTGAAGGTGGTGTCTATGAAAACCTCCTGTATGATGAAAAAACTCTAAGAAACATGATTGCTAGAGAAAAACTTTAGAACTTGGCGAAGGATATGTTATAAAGCACTCTTTGAATCACTTTACAAACATGCAAAATAGGGATCCAAATTTCTTCTATAAATTTGGACATAGACGAAACAGCCGTTTGAAAAATGTGTTTTGGGCGATAATGATGTAGAGAAGCATACACGAATTGGGTGAAGTTGTCACCTTCGACACCACATACTTGAAAAACAAGTATGACATGCCTTTTGCTCCGTTTGTTGGGGTTAATCATCACGGACAACCAATTTTACTTGGTTGTGGGTTTCTTTCTAATGAAGGAGAAAGAAACTTTTACTTGGTTATTCAATGCATGACTCGATTGTATGAATGGAGTTGCTCCGGGTGGTATAATTACGGACCAAGGTGGTGCGATGAAAATTGCAATTGAGATAGTTTTCAAGGATACCAAGCATCGA
Organism: Papaver armeniacum; assembly: GCA_023531295.1. Lineage (NCBI taxonomy): Eukaryota > Viridiplantae > Streptophyta > Magnoliopsida > Ranunculales > Papaveraceae > Papaver > Papaver armeniacum. The sequence continues at coordinate 66,937 of JAJJWW010009204.1, forward strand.
TGGTGTTTGTGGCATATAATGAAGAAAATACCAGAAAAGATAAGGAGGTATGATAACTACGTAAGGATTAAATCTAGGATGAAAAAACTGTTTAAGATTCACAATGTCTATTTGAGTTTGAAGAACGTTGGAGTGAAATGTTGGAAAAGTATGAAAGCTTGAAACAAAATAAGTGGTTGAGCAAACTATACAGGAGAAAGATCCATGGGTACCTTGTTTTGTGAAGACCACATTTTGGGTCAGGATGTCCACTACACAACGATCCGAGAGTATGAATGCACTTTTTGATGGGTATGTTCATTCAAGAACATCTCTCGAAGCAATTTGTTGAAAAATTTGACAATGCATTGAGATACAAAAAAAAAAAAGAAAAAGAGCTTAAAGCGAGATGCTAGATCATTTTTTAAAACCATCCCAACCTCAACTTCGTATAAAATGGAAAAACAAATTCAAAAAGTTTACACTCATGCGAAGTTTAAAGAGTTTCGAAATCAGTTGGTGAGGAAGATGTATTGTGAGATAATTGGTGTGCAAGATGAAGTAAAAAATGGAACTTTAGTTCATAAATATGACATACAAGAAGAAGTTTACTATCCAAAACCACCAGAAAACGAAGATGATGACGAGGATGATGATACTGATGATGATGATGAATTAGCTTCACCAAATGGTGCTACACCAACTGAAAATTCGACTCAGAATCGAATCCGAACCTGAACTAGAAGTTGATGACGACATGTTGATGAAAAAGGTCAGCTTTAAGGTATGGTTTCAAAAATATGAATGCAAAATTGAGTGTAGTTGTCATAGATTTGAATTTCGGGAATACTTTGCACACACACGATATATATGTTACTCTGTAATGAAATATATCTAATCCCAGAGACAATTACATATTAAGAAGATGGAGAAAAAGATGTGAGGTTACTACACACAAAGGTGCCTATAAATTCGATAGTTGACATTTGACTCTCGAAGAGACACGTTACAAGGAGTTATGTGATTACTTTGCGAGAACTGCAGACATAGTGTCCAAGGATAATGACAAGTTCAATGATATCAAGAAATGGATACGTGAACAATTGATAGCAATTGGAAGGGATCGGGGGTTGGGATAGAAATAAGCAACTCTAAAGGAAATGACGTGAATGAAATTGAAAAATTAGGTGATCCTCCTCAAGTAAAAAGAAAAGGCGCTCCTAATAAAAATCGTTTGAAGCCTAAACCATACAAAAAAGAGCGACCAAAGGAAAAGAAAACATCATGGTAAGTTCCAGTTTCTTTTCGTACTATTTTTACTTGCATTCATAATATTTCCAGTTTAGTTAGTCTTATTAAAGTTTTGATATCTGTTTGTTAGGTCGACAAAGTAACCCTACTCAACAAAGCATGACAATTAATATTCAGTCATCCAATGGAGGTGAAAACACCAGTTTTACCAGAGGAGAATATGGCAGGTTGTTGGTAAGTTTATTTTTAAGCTTAAATATGTATGGTTTCTTTCGAGTTGGTGCCTACACAATTAAAGTCAATTCATTCTTTTGATTATAAAGTAGGATGGTCATGCATATATTGTTGAAGTTCTTTGAGGTAGTACACCTAGAACCACTCACAAAATACAATGGAAAATAGGGTCGACTTAATTTGATTATTTTATGATTACAACACTTTGCTGAACACCAAAGAATCGGAAACATAATAAACACTTCGGAACAGTTTTGGGCACCACAAAGTTCTTTATATGGAAGCGTTGGCAACGCTACAACAACATACGGGATACCATATAACCATTCCCGAGAATGTTACACATACATATGGAGTGTTTTCTCGGGAATGTTGATAGTGTTGCTACCGCTTTTGGACATGGAGTATTTTCTAGGCATGTTGATAGTGTTGCGCCTGCGTTTGGAGGAGCTCAACCATGGAGAAGTGCACATTTAGCCAATGCCGCACCTACGTATGCGGATTCTACCATTTCTTTGCAAGCAAATTTGAGTGGCCGGTTTACTCAAAAGAAAAATTAGTTGTCCGACAATGTGTTCAATCACAAACCTCTTTTACTTTTCATTAGGTATTTATAATGTGGTACTAGAATCACTCATATTTTGAATTGTTAAAACTTACTACTTGTTTCGGTTATTTAAAATTGCTAAATAATCTTATTGTTGTTCTAGTGAGAATTAGTCTAGAATCTGAATGTGAATCTACATCATAGCATGGAGAAAATGGATAAATAAATTGCATATAAAAAGAATTAATTTATCCGCTTAAAGAATCAGACGTGAATCGAACACGCTACCTTCTGACAGAGTCAGGTGCGCTACCATTGCGCTACAGATTCATACTGGAGTCAGGTGTTTGTGAATGAAATAAGTAGGAGCGGACATGCAGTTTTACCTCTGTAAGAGACAAGTTATCACTGCTAAGCTGCTGCCTTCAACACTCGCCAACCTGGGAAGCAAACACCTGACTATGTTATAGACATGGAAACATATAATATAAGTAACTATCCCAAACTCCTAAAAATGTATTTATATTGATGACAACTTGAACACACACAGTTAGTGTACCTTTAACAAACATTCTAATACTGAGAGTCATGCCAACAATACCAAAGCAGAATCTAACTTTTCTTTCATATTATCATCTTTTGTCAGTGGGGACTTTGAACTCTTTAAAAAGAGCCGTAATTTTTTGAAAACATGTCGATCTTTGAAAGTTACGAGAATACATCCAAGTATTTCCAGGTTGTACTCATAACTAAGGCACATGACTAAAGGAAAGCATTAACAACGATTCCTCCAGAAGAGAATATTGTGGTGGCAACACTTATACTATCTTCTTGAATTTGATTACCAACTGACGCAACTCACATAATCGTGTGCATCTTAAGTAGTCAATGACATCAACCCAGAGTCTTATCAAATAAACATTAAGATTTGAGGGAACACCTAGCTTGCCTACAAATCAAAACTCCAATTGGGATTTTCAATGAAATAAAGTTGAATCTTTAACCCAATTATAAGTGAGATAAGAAGACGTAGTGGGGTTGATTTCAGCAATTAACTTTCTTCTTGAACTTGAGCACCAATTGATGCAACTAAAATGATAGTGCATCTTAATTAGCCAATAACATCAACCCAAAATCTTACAAATAGAAACTAAGATTTGAGGGTCTACCTGTGTTACCTACAAATCAAAATTCCAATTGGAATCTTCACTAATCTATAGGGGGATAAGTAAGTGAAAGAAGAAACATTGTGGGGGTGATATCATCACTTACACAAGCAATCTTATTGAACTGGATGATCAATAATTCCACTTAAGGAGACAATCAAAACATATTTACAAAATAAGATAAGAGTGGATGTTTTTTAGTAAAAATTTCATGATTTCTTTTTTACAAAGTTGATAAACAATATACCTAAAGTACTCCATAAGGTGGAAGATGAAGAATTCTACTTGTTTGGGTGGAACCCTTAGCTTAGTTCGCAACATGAGGTCACAAATCACGAACAAGAAACACTATAATAATAAAACCTATATCAATTTCCAACTAAGGAGCCACTCTTGGTAAGACGGTACAATAATTCCTTTCAGCAACCAGGAGAAACGGGAAAATCAGTAGTTTAATCGAATCTTGCCTTCTCAAAATCAGGAAATCACCGGTTGGATTTGCCAACCAAGAGTTGAAATTCCCTAAAGTCCCCACAGTTTCAAACCCTAATTTCACAAATTTAAGTTACATTGGGATTAACTATTGATTATAAACCAAACACCCAAAATCAACACATTTTGAAGCCCTAATTTCATAACTTATAGGTTATATTAGTATTTCATCAATCCAATTTTTATAAACAGTGTGTAATATCAAGTATTAATTTAAGAATTCATAGAAATAAATATGAAATTGATAAAAGATTGTACCTTTTTTTTTATGGAGTGAGAGGATCAGAAAATGCGTTCGAGCGTGGGTAATATGAGTGAACACTCTCGGGAGGATCAGCAAAAGGGAAATTTCTGAGAAGGTGAGAAGGAAGAAGGAGGGGGAAGGAAATTATGTAAACAAAAATAAATGGAAAATAAAAATTAAACCGAAATTAAACACATCAGATAGAAAGAGAAAACCAAAAATTGGGAAAAGTCATTGCCACGTCACTGGTGGGATTGAGTAGTGGGATATGAGGTGGGCTGAAAAGAATTATTGCTTTAAAAACCGACCCAACAACAAAAACGAAAAACCAAGTGTGATGGTGCGTAACTATATGGAGCTTTAAATAGTGACATCTTCAACTTGTGTGGCGGTTAATATTGTACCACCATTTTGCTGGCGAGATCCAATACAACCAATTTTTAGGCTATGACCGTGATACATCTCTAATATCTCTATAAACATGCATTCACTCTTGTAGTTTAGCCATTAAACATGCATTCACTCTTGCAGTTTAGCCATGAGGATGATATGCATTACTCACATGAAGATGTATGCTAAGTGTCTGAAGAGCTCTTTCCGAGAAGGTCTTTGGTGAAAACCTTATCTTAATCGGAGGCGATGGAAACTAGTAAGCCACGCAACTTGAAGATTTTATTTATGAATTCTTGAGCCATTTGTAATTGTTGTAAAAGGATGAGTTAGCCCCACAAAGTGGCTGTATTTTGTGAATTTGTCTTCCATTATTGATGGATTTGGTTAGGGCTGCACAACGGGTAAGGTGTGTAGGATATGGCCTATTTCGCCACACTACCCGCCATTAAGCGGGTAAGATCCTACCCGACCCATTAAATGGCGGGTCGAGTAGGGTGGGTAACGGGTATAACCGTTTATTGTTTTCCTTTTTTCCTCGCATATTTTTTTGTGAAAATACTTGGAGAACGGGTCGGGTATAACTCTAAACCGGTGACTACATCTATATACATTTCGCTTCAAAAAAAAAAATAAAATAAAATAATATACATTTCCTTTAAAAACATTTTCATTTTCTTAGTACTACGCCGTTGAAGTTGATCAAAATACCATACAAACTCAATTCGAAAGAGAAGTCCATGATACCCTGTACTGCTAACATATCTGATCGTCATTATTTTTGCTGAACTCCAATATTCCTGCCTCGACAGACATGGCTCCAAACATGAAGTAATAAAACATCTCCAGATTATAGAGAGGCTGACCCTCAAATAGTCTTATGACTCCTTCGGGATCATTTCTGTGAGAGATCACTTTAAGCAACCGTATCACTCAAACCTTCCGATTCACGTACTTGGTGAGCAAAATTACCATCATAACTCGACTGAAACCTTTGCTGAAGATATTGAAAGCTTTTCACTATATTAGGGGAAAAAAGAAAAGAAGGTCATCATCGTTGTATAATGCTTATTGACTTTGTTCACTCAAAGTTGAGAAAACTATAAATGGGCAATAGTTGTTAAGACATCCACATTGTGAAATCTCATTTGCTACATTCAAAATATTCTAAATTTAAGAGAATAAATGGATGTTTCATATATGATCGCAACTCGGACAAGCAATCCCATATCAGTACTTAACCTGGGACCCTATGATAACATTATCAAATTACCTACTTCATAATCACATGGTACTGCACAAATGCACATGAACACCCTACAAAGTGAAAATCAACCTAAATCCAAACAAAGGTGAAAATGCGTGGGTCTAACAACCACACCCAACAATTCGTTTGGAAATCTGGGAGGACTTACTCCAATTTACTTTCTAGAGAATCAACTAGACACTCAGACTCAATCTAGAGAAAAGTATATCAAAGAGTTTAATATCTCTGTTTCACAATGTGATCAGCAAATCAAACAAGAGATAAAAATCCGCGAGCACGATTATTATGTGAAACAACTTGAATGGTACCAAAGACCAATGTTCAAGTGTCAATCAATGTAAATCAACAACCAAAGGTTGGATATTCTAATTGATTTATCTTAACGCACAACCTGTGATATTTTAATTATATAACAAAATATAATGCGGAAAAGAAATAATACGGATAACGAGAATTTTATAACAAAATATAATGCGGAGATGGTAGTGAATTGTCGGCTGGAAAACAGTGTTTAGCAATTCCATGGACAATGAATGAGGCTCAACATCGGTAGCATTCTCAAAACAAGCGACAGACTCAACACAAGCTACAACAGATTCCGCACCATTAGCATCTCGCAACAACCACGGCCTCCTTTGGTTTTTGCACACCGTGAATTAGGAATTCCACAACACTCCCATTTAGAAAACCAAAAAAAATATCACCATGGACAGTGCCATTCGACCTTTGCGGGGAAGTCTCCAAGCATGAAGACGCATGCACGAATAACAAAGCCACATACGAGGTAGAGTTGGGACTCTCTTCCAAGCCTGATAAACCCTCAAATATGTTGAGATTAAATTCTGCAAAATGCCCTGTTGTCCTTAGAAAAGAGGTGTTTATCGTGTAAATGCTTGAAGAAAGACCTGTAACATATCCTCTAATGTTAACACCATCACGACATCCATGTAATATCTTGAAAGGACAGTGGCAATGATCGGCATTATCCATGCCATGAGGAGAGGAAGCTGTGGAGGGAGACTGTAAGGACCGAGAAGAATACCTAGTGTTTCTAATCATGTCAACCGACAAAAACCCTAAAACCCAAAAATTGAACCTAAACATGAAAAAGAGAAAAGAGGAAAAAACAAAGGAAGGAAAAAGGGAAAAAAAAAAAATCACGCTGAAAAAAAAAAAAAGATCATGTGATCAAGAAAAGCTTGATCCAAACCCAGGGGAATGGTGTTGGTTTTCAATCGCCAACAAAATCGCCGGAGCCATGTCTTTAAGATCTTTTTTGTGATAATCAATAAATTTTGTTACAAAGAAAAGTTTATATGGACGAAATTAATTTGTCTAAGAAGAGTTTGACGCTATATTTATTTTTAGTGGCCATCAACATTTTTTTTTCTGCAAATTTATATATAATAACAACTTCTGAACGTCACAAGAAAGAATATCCGCAACATACTAAATTTTGTAGTTTAGTAATTTTCAATGACACTATCAGGGGGTTAGTCCTCGGGGGAGTTCGAAGGAGTTTCTTAAAATCCCCGTTAGTCGTGGGAGAGTTTAGAAGAGTCTCCCAAACTCCTAGAAAATCCCATTAGTCGTGGGGGAGTTTGAAAGAAACTCTTGAACTCCCTATTAGCGGTAAAAACTAGAATGCTAGGGAGTTGGTTTGTTTTATGGAGTTCGGAAGTTCTAGGGAGTTTAGATCTGAAATCAAAAGAGTAAAGATTTTTGGAAAGTCTCTCAAACTCCCTACACTCAAAACACCAAACTCTCTTAAACTCCCTATGCTCTTTTACACTCCCTCAAAATCCCCAACATTCAAAAAATATTAAACTCCCCCAACTGATAGGTGTAGAATACACCTTGATTTAGTATCTATTGATTATGCTTTCTTTGCTATTTTTATTGTAAATTATGCATCTTACGCGTGTTTTGAGTTCTATAGGTACTTTGGAGTCATGTGGACGAAAAGAAGAAGAAATCACCCAATTTGAGCAAAAAGGGCAAAATTATCATTTCATGGACGAACACTATCACGGAGCCCGGTCAAGGTTAAGGGGAAACTCTCTTTTAGAGAATAATTAAAGACAGTCAAATCTGAGGTTAAGGGGCTACCACTTGTATTGCTAGATACACCCACAAGAGTTAGTCAAGGCACCCAATCTGGGGGTCGTTCTTATGACTGGGGTGTACCCATCTAGCCCAATTTATAATCCTAAATTTGAGAAATATTTCTCATTCATTCCAATCATTCAAAAATCAGAAATTGAGTAGAAGTAAAAGCGTTGGCTGGTCTTTGTGAGGCTCGAGATCCAGAGAAGATGATAGTTTGAGAAATTTCTTTTGTTATGGATGATGTAAAAATAAGAGGAATTCGAGAAGGATTAATAGGTTGGTCTTGTGAAGAAAGATGATCGTGATAATCTGCTTTGTTAGTCTCAAGGGAGTAAAGAGAGTTGAAATTGAAAGAGATATTAGATCGAGATTCAAAGTTGTTGTGAGTGAAGAACAAAGAAGAAATTGATGAGAGTTTCGAATCATCTCTGAGAAATCTTATGCTCACATGATAATCAAGATATGTATGATGTAGAACAAGAACAAGATGATAGAAGAAGAAGTTTGTTACTCAATAGAAACCGATGATTACAAAGAGAGTTTTGGACATATTTATTACACATATTAAAGATGTCTGAATCAGACACAAACTCAGACATTGACTCAAATGTTGACTGAATTAAACTGAGTCAAGTCAAAGTTATTTGACTTGACTGACTATCCTATTAGCCCCCTCAAATCGATAGAGAGTAGCTCTAAAAATTTTGAACAAACAAAAAGACTATTAAGCGAACAATAAAAATAAACATGTCTAGTATGATAAGGACCAGTACTAAGACAAGAAAGTGAAGTAGAAGCAACAACAGCAATAAACTCATCAACACCAGAAGTAGTTGCTGTTGTTGCAGAAGAATCTTCATGTGCAGATGATAAAGTAGTTCCCAACAGCTGATGCAGTAAAGAAGAAAATATTGGTGCACATAGTCCTTTAGTAAAAAGATCTGCTAATTGATTTTCTGAAGCAATATGTTGAACTGATAGAAAACCACTTGAAACCAACTCTCTGACAACATGATAGTGAATTTTTATGTGTTTTGCCCTGGAATGAGAAACATGATTTTCTGTTAAATATATTGCACTTGTATTATCACAATAGAAAATAATAGGCTGTACCAAATAAATATGAAGATCAGACAACACAGAAGAAAGCCACTCCAACTCTGCAGTAGCTACAGATAAACACTTATACTCTGCCTTAGCTGTAGATCTAGAAACTGTAGGTTGCTTTTTACTAGACCAAGAAACCAAAGAAGACCCAAAGAAAATTGCAAAACCACAAGTAGACCTAGTTGTTTCTGAACAATTGCCCCAATCTGAATCAGTGTATGCTGTCAAAGAATTCATATCTCCTTTTCTCATTGTGATTCCAACATCAATTGAACCCTTTAAGTATGTTAAAATTCTCTTAACCAATAACATATGAACATCAGTGGGAGCATGCATATCTTGGTGACATAGTTAACTCCAAAATATAAACTGGTCTTGTCATACACAAATATTGAAGCATACCAACTATGGTTCTATACTCAGAAGGATTTGTTAACAGTGTACCATCAGAAATTGAAACTCTTGACCCTTTAGCTACAGATGTACTACATGGATTACATTCCAACATCTTTGCTTTTTCCAATAATTCCAAAGCACATTTCTTCGTGTTAACAAAATACCATCAACATTCCTAGTTTTCTATACCCAAGAAAAAAATGCAAATTCCCCAAATCTTTCATTGCAAAAGCAGCACTTAGATATGTAATCAAATGATCAATCAAACTTTCTGATGAACCAGTGAGAATAATGTCATCAACATAAAGTAGCAAAACCATCATTTCAGAACCATTAACATACACAAACATAGAAAAATCTGAAACTGTCCTCACAAAACCATAAGCAAGTAAAGAAGAACTAAATTTCTCAAACCATGCCCTTGGTGCCTGTTTTAAACCATAAAGACTCCTTTTCAATTTGTAAACTCTATGAGGAAACTCAAGGTACTTTCAAAACAGTGTGGTCGCTTCATATAAACATCTTCAACAAGATCACCATGCAAAAATGCATTTGAAACATCTAATTATTTTATTTTCCACCCCTTAGTGACAGCTAAAGTTAAAACTATTCTAACTGTTATTGCTTTTACAACAGGACTAAATGTTTCACCATAGTCAATTCCATCTTGTTGATTATATCCTAAGGCAACCAATCTTGACTTGAGTCTGTCTATAGTGCCATCAGACTTCAACTTTACTCTATACACCCACTTACATCCCAATATGTTCATATGAGGTTCAGGGTCAACCAAATCCCATGTTCCATTTCTAAGTAATCCATAATTTTCATCTCTCATTGATACTTGCCGATCGGGAATCGAATGTCGGCTTTAAAAGATTTTGGTTCTTTAGGAGTAGAAAGTAAAGAAGTAAAAAAGAAGAAATAGGATGTTTAACAGAATGATGTAAAACATGATCAGGAAAAGCTTTTTGTTTTATGATACCATATTGAGAACTTGTGACAATACTAGATGAAGGTGCAGAAGATAAAACAGAAGGAAGTTCATTAATGATAGAATACTCATCATGAGAAGAAGAAAAATAGAACTCTGTTTCTGAGAAAATGACATGTCTTGAAACATAAGTTCTTTTGGAAACAGGATTATAGCATTTGTAAACTTTATGTAACTTGCTATAACCTATAAAGACACATTTCACAGATTTAGGTGACAACTTGTCAGTTCTTGACTGTCCAAGAAAAGGATAGCATATACAACCAAAAACTCTCAACAAGGAATAATCTGGAAGAGTATTATATAAAACTTGAAAAGGAGATTTATGGCCAAGAATAGGAGTTGGAGTTCTATTGATAAGAAAAGTAGCAGCTAAAAAGGCATCATACCAAAATTCTTTGGGACAAGAAGCATTAAAAATAAGTGTATTGCCCATTTCAGTAATGTGTCAATGCTTCCTTTCAGCAAGACCATTTTGTTGTGGGGTTTGAGGGCAAGAAATTCTTAACTAAATACCAGATGAATCAATAAAATATTTAAAAAGACCTTTGACTAATTCATTTGCACCATCAGTTTGAAAAGCAACAATTTTCGTATGAAACATATTTTCAGTAAGATTTTTGAATTGTTTAAAACATTGTAAAGCTTCAGTTTTTGCTTGCATTGGATAAATCCAATGAAACCAACTAAAATCATCCATAAACAAGATGTAATATCTATATCCTGCTAGTGAGGTAACAGGAGAAGGACCCCACTCATCACAATGGATTAAAGCAAGTGGAGAAGAAGCATGAGAAGAAGAAGCAGTAAAAGGTAATCTTTTACTTTTAGCAAGCTGACAAGGATGACAAATAGAATTGGAAGAAGAGGAGTTTAAAATGATATTCTTATTGGTATGAAGTTGTTGAACTACTTTTAAAGAAGGATGGCCTAACCTACTATGCCATAAATCAGATGATGCAACAAGAGATGAAAATGCATATTGCAATTTAGGTGTAGAAATGAGATATAGATTGTTGACCATTCTTCCCTTAGCTAATAAAGCATGAAAATTTAGACTCCTTATCTCATAACCAAATGGATCAAAAGTTATATAAAAAGCATTATCTCTTGTAAATCTAGCTACTGAAAGCAAGTTATGTCTCATAGCAGGCACATGTAACACTTTATTCAACACAAAACTAGTTGCAGGAGTAGGAATATTTGAAGTACCAGAAAGAGAAATAGATAAAGTCTTACCATTACCAATCATAACATGCTCCTTGCCTTTGTAAGTAGATGTATTTTGAAGAACTGTTCTGTCACCAGTCATATGAGCTGAAGCTCCACTATCGGAGATATCCACACTTGTATTTGAAGAAGGATCATCATTGATAGATGAGTTAGTAACATTCACACCAGTAAAAGCTTGTTGAGTACTAGAAAGAACAATTGTTGTATGATGATATGGAACATCAGTATCAAAGTGAGATTGTGCTTTTCCATTTGAACTTGAACTTCCAGTTGTAGGTGGATGATAACGAAAGAAAAATCTAGAAGCAGCATGACCACTCTTCTTACAGATTTGACAAAATACTTTTGAATAGTCTACATAAGGAGATCTTCTGTCATTACTAGCATTTGAAGTTGAACCATTGTTCAATGATAAATCTGAATGCCAAGTAGAACCATATTTATATTGATTTGTTCTTATAAGACCCACCATTTCCATTCTTATTATTTCCACCATTTCTTTTATTATTATTATAACCAGAACCATTTCTTGCATAAAATCTTTGATGAATTTTGATCATCAAAAACACTTGCATTAACTTGATGTCTCTCGGCAAGAAATTGTTCATGAGAGAGTAACTTAGCCTTAACTTCTCCAAAAGTATAACGTTTCTCCCTATTTTGTGAAGAAATAACAAAAATATCATAATCACTACCAAGTCCATTCAACACTTTATTCCATTTAAGCGAGTTCTTAACATACTTTTCCTAGCAAGAAATTGAGTTTTAAAGCTATGTTCAAGAAACTCCCATATATCTCTTGAAGTAGATAAACCAAGAACATCACCACTAATCGTCAGAGTGAAAGTAGCTTTTAAACAAGTAGACACAAATCTATCTAACTTCCTCCAAGAAAGTCATTCAGGATTAGTTGTTTCAACACCATCTACCACAACCTTTTGTGGAGGTTCAACTATTTCTCCATTAACATAACCATACATATCACACGAAAATAAAACCCCCTCAAATTGGTCTCTCCAAAGCAAGAAATTTGTAGAATCTAGTTTCATAGAAACAAAATTGGAGATATTTGTAAAAGGTAGAGCATTAGAATTACCAGCAGAAGACATTGCTAATGTAGTTGATTGAGATTGAAGATTTTCCAGATTTGAATCAATAAAATTGTCACTATTCTTGTTGTTGTGAAAATTCTTGTTGTTGTGAAAATTACTGTTGTTTTGATTAGTTGATCTTCGAGTTGTTACCATAAAATCTTGCAAGAACCTAAAAAAATTTGAATCTGGGAAAAAAATTGTTGAATTGATATTACCACGACTTTTTGTAGCTAAAAATTGTTGAACTTTGTTAAATTTTGGTGAAAGCAGAATCGAACCTAATCTGATACCATGAGAAATCTTATGCTCTCATGATAATCAAGATATGTATGATGTAGAACAAGAACAAGATGATAGAAGAAGAAGAAGTTTATTACTCAATAGAAACCGATGATTACAAAAGAGAGTTTTGGACATATTTATTACACATATTAAAGATGTCTGAATCAGACACAAACTCAAACACTGACTCAAATGCTGACTGAATTAAACTGAGTCAAGTCAAAGTTATTTGACTTGACTGACTATCCTATTAATCTCTGCAAATTGAACTTAGGGTTTGTTTTGGTGATGAAGACACAGAGAAGAGATGATGGATTGTAGTCTGTAGATGGGGCTTTGAATTGGATCTGTAAAATCGAGAAGAAGGGTTGGTGGTGGATTGACAGGATAAGAAGACGACGGAAATGCAACGGATTCAAGATGAGTATGATTCAGTTGAAGTCATGAATAGATGCATGGGAAGAACCTAAAGGAATAGGCCTGAATTTGGCCTGGGAATGTCGAAATACATCTAGAACTCTATTTGGTTTCCCAATTACACGAGTCGACTCAATGATTCATATGACGGATCCGACCATCCAACTCGTGAGTTCGGCCCAGACTAAGACCGAGTCAGAGCAGTTGACTATCCTACCTTGACCCAGATAACTAACGGGTTGACCTTCTTGGCCGTTTACTTTAACGGAATCTTGACGGAATATTTCGTCTACGGCACAAAACTCAAAGTTACCGACGGGGAGTTTCCAGAAGAATTCCGGTGATCCCGAGAACTTTTTCGGGCGACCCAAAATAATAACTTTTTGTGTGGGTTTCTCTCATGGGGTATGAAGACTTGGATTTGGAATTAGATGAAGAATTTGACTTGAATTTGGAAAGAGAAGATGAAAGATTTGAGAAAGACTTGGACTTGGAAGTTGAGCAATAAAGGGAAAGGGATTCTATTTCTAAGAGGAAAGCAAGCAAATTGCAGCCTATAAATAGAGAAGTTCTCTACTTTTCTCTACACAATTTTTGCACACCTTTTACACACACAACACTTGGGTTTTTGCTTGCTTTTCAAAATTCCTCTTTTAAATATTTGTGTGAACTTAAAAATTCCTCTTTTAATTATTTGTGCGCAACATGGAATTAGATGCCGATTCACAACAGCAGTAACTCCAGAGGGGGCAGAAGCTGCAGCAGCTCTACTGGCAGTAACTTGGGCAAAAGAAAAAGGAATAAGAAGACTACACATAGAGGGCGACCGTAGTAACGTGGTGAAGGCAATAAATGGGGGAGAAGCTCGGTTAAGCGGCAAACAAATTCATGGATAGAAGACATTATTGTTATTCTTAATAGTTCGTTTGATTCTTGGATATGTTCTTTTGATTTGAGAGAAGCAAATAATGCAGCACATAAGCTAGCAAAACATGTTATTTCTAATTCTAGTAGTGAAATTTGGTTAGAACAAGTTCCTGGCTGGTTAAATGAATGTATCCAGCATGATCTAAACAATATTCTTCATTAAGATCAATGAATTAATCTTCCTTTCGTATTAAAAAAAAAAAAAAAAATTCAAATACATGAGTAGCTAATTTTCTTATTGATTGAGGATGAATTCCTAGTTCTTAACATGTTTTGAGTTTTGTTTTAAATCTACTTTGAAGTCTTCACATGATAATCGTTTGTTTTACTAATATTTATGATTGATTGATTGATTGATAGGTTGTTTAGAGTGCACGTTAAATCGATTTGTTAATTTGATCTAAAGCTAGTGAAAGTTAGGGAATACGTAATCGTTTCTTGACTATTTACACAAGTAGAAAACACAAGACCTTGCAGAGGGATTCTGTGGAGCAATTGTGTATGAAAACAACGCTAGAAAGTGGACCAGAGTTAACCGAGTCTAACTACTAGTACTAAACCTAAATTCATAAATATTGATGCGTTCTTTGAATTACATCTTGTAAGCGAACCTCAAGGTGGTTCTTTAGAATAGAATCTGATAACTAAGCGGACCTGTTACTCAGTGAAACGAGGAATTTTGGGGTTAGCTAAGCGAACCTTCTATCCTACGGTTGGTGATAATATGTGACTAATAAAAAGTGGAAAAGAACATAACTTGGATTATTGTTTTGCGACGAAGAAGGATTCCTTGGCCGTGTCTTAGTTATTGATTCCAACTTTATCTTTTTAATTGCTTTGTTTATTTATTTTGCTTTATAAAATCTATCACCAAAACCCCCCCTTTTGTGACATTATAAGTTATAAGACAACTAAAACCTCTTGCTCTTCGTGGGAACGATCTTAACTACCACTATATTACTTGTTAATTAGGTAGAAAAATATTCACTAATTTGTTGTGGTTACGACACGCATCACCAACTCACCCGTGGACTAAAACCTTGTATAATTTCACCGCAGTTCATGATTTTTTTTTTTTTTTTTTTTTTTGAGCAAACCCGACCCTCTTCCCCATAGTAAAGTTAGTAGTAATTACACGAGATCTCCAATGTTTGAGCGAAGACTCAAACTGCTGACCTCCTACTTAAGAATTAGATTCCTGGCTAACTGGGTTAACCCCATATGGGTGTTCATGATTTCATTGACTACAAAATACATAACTCTTGAAAAATAAGTTTTTGGGAACAATATCATTACGTAAAACATACTCCACCGTTTCTAAATAATAGGATGGTTTCATGTGTAATTTGTATGTAAAATCAGCCTATTTTTTTGAGACGGGGATAGTAATATATGACCGACTTATAAATTAGCGTAAATCAATTAATCGTCTAAGTAATTTTTCATGATTGAAACTCAAAGGATGATATTAAATTGAGAAAATGGGTCATTTGTCCAAAAAATTTAAAACACGGTTCAAATGGACAAGTAAAAAAAGTACTGGGTGAAATAGCCAAAAAAGAAAATAGCAAGGATGAAACTGGATTCATCTCGCTTATACTTAAAAAAAATAGCAAGGATGAAACCTGGATGCATCCTGTGTAAAATAAAAATAAGAAAAAAATATTTGAAAATAGACAGGATGAAGCTGGTTACATCCTCTTTTATTTTTAAATTTTTGTCCATTTAAACAGATATCTTTTTAATTTTTATTTATTTATTTAAACAGAGATCAAAACCCAAGTGTCTTTTTTCACCAAAAATTGTTGATTTTGGTCTTTTTGACCAATTTTGTGTATTAAATTGAAGGCAAAACAAACAAAAAGTGAATGACGCGATTTTCCTGGTAAATTCAATCAACCTTTTCCACAAGGTGTTGTGGAACAGTACAAATTTTCCTTTACCAAGTAAATTATCCCCAATCATGGACAAACAACAATAGTAAGTGATGTACAGTATTTTTTTAATCATTGGTAGACATTGCATTAGCAGAAAAAAGCACTTTTTTTCTTCAAATTAATACCAGGAACTTTGATTTGCTTGCATCGGAAAGAAAAATATCATTTCTCTTCTCACGTAAAAAAAGTATCCCATGAACTAGAATTACAGATGGTAGCAACCAACCATGATACCATAGGAGGAATATTTGCACCACCAAAATCGGATCCCTACAGCAGGAATATTTACATCTACTCATGTTGTTATAACTTCAACAAGCAATGCATTTGTCAGATTCTAATCTTTGTACAAGAAAGGGATACTTTGCTTTATACTGGAAATAGAGAAAGCTTACCCCAGTTGTGATGATAAGAAAGCAGTACAGTAGAATCAAATACGATCCCAGAACCAATGACGAGTAATTCGAAGGTCACACTTGCAACCTGCAACACAAACCAAAGTTAGATTGTATATCTACATATTTTCCCAATATTTCATCAGCAACAGAATCCGCATATTTCTATTACGCAACCTTAGAGGTACTAGTTCTCTTACTACATAAGTTGATTTTGGCAAAAGGAGAGCAAAGAGCTAGTAAAATTTATCGGTGTGGACCGAGAAATCCCAGGTCAAACAGAACTGCTCAAGCTACCTCACAACCTGCAAGTGTCTCCTCATATGACAGTTTATACTTCTGTGAATAACACTAGTCACACTATATTTACTATACCCTATATTCAGTTTCACTCACAATTCCCCTAGCTGTATTTAGCATACCAAATCCAAGTTACCAGAATACCAAGAGTCTATCGATTATAGTAAACTAACATCACAAAATGCAAGTCATCAATTAGGTTTAGACAATAAAGACCGTTATGGATGCAAAAAGCAAGATCTTACCAATTCACATGCGGATAAGAGAATATATCATAATGCTGATCACCTGAGTCTGAAACGCGTCGTATCAATTACCTCACCGGGTGCAACTCCGTCTAACTCATCAATAACATCATCCCATGGGGTACGGGCCCGGCGTGGACGAACTGTGTATCTCTTTGAACTTTCTCCCATAGCTTCCAATGATGCGAAGGTATTTACATGAGCAATTACTCTGACAGCATTGAAATTCTCGGTTAATGCTTCATTGGAAATCATCTTCAATACTGTAGTTTTAGGGTCATAACTATATAGCGCAGATCTGGCAAATAAGAATATGATTTCACCGTTCTTTGTAAGACAAATTGGCTGAAATATCCTTCCACGAATACCGACTATGTCTTCGTAATTTATATCAAACTCCGCACGCCAAGTCTCCTTGGAGTCGCTACTTTTCGTCAAGGACCAGATTCGCACACTTGAATTGGCTGAAATATTCCTATAAAAACACAAATGCCTTCCAAGTGATACAAGTCCACAGCTATAACTGCTCGGACAGTTTTGCATCCAAGGAGGGACAGATAGCAATCGAAATTCTTCATCAGCCAAGTCGAAAGACACAACTTTTTTACCCGAAATCCAATAAATAGCATCATTTGCATAGGTACCCCGGCTTATTATATCCAGCCGATAGGAAACTTTACCAATCGCTCTCCATCCACAACCACTGCCTAGTGTGTATACTTCGACATTTCCTTCGACATACTCGTTGCTGGGGTAATGGATTCTAACAACCTTGTACTCATTGGTTGACCCAAGATACCCAAATCCACATGCTACACGACCACACGTGTAAATCTCTCCTCCCTCTATAAGATCAGAATCAACATCTTCTTCCTTCACAACTAGTTGAGGAAGATAAACATATTCTCCAGTAAGGGGATTGCAAATATAGATGGGATCTAGAATTGTATCGTGTAGTTGAAAAGCACAAACCAAACCATTGCAGGAGCCAACTAAGTGATCAAATATAGGCTCATCGTGCATGGGAGGATGATAGATCCTTTTCAGATTTTCATTGTAAATACATTTCTGACTTATTTGTCCACCAAGGAAAAGTAAAGTTGTGACGTCATCTGGATCGTAAATGAGACGAGCAAAAATGAGACTTGACTCCACCTTGGCGGCTAGATTGTCATTGCCATCATCACCGACATGCAGATAGTTAAGCAGGCGACTGAGGTGCATACTAGCGAAGTTACTTCCACGAATCAAGGTTACCCATTTCTTACAAACTAATTTGCACTCCAAAACAGATTCCGCCGGAACCCGAGCAAGGATTTCTTGTACGATATCCGAGGGTAGAGACTCCATAGATCCTTGCACTAATAACAGGAATAGAAAAACCAAAATGTAAGAAAATCAAGATAGTATCACAAAAGAAAACTTTGGTGGATGTGCTTCTCTGCAATGATAGACCTTGTTATTATTTATAGGCTTCAATGATTCCTAAAACAACACATGCAACGTAAAGGAAATTATCCAAACTAGGAAACAAGGCTGAACGAGCTAGAAACGAAAACCACCTAGTTTACTGATCAAATTATCACCAATTTCTAATCTAGTAGGAAAATAATAGAATTGGCCAACTCAGCAAAAAAAGGTGTCACAGTAGAATACGTGGCAACACCAACATTTTTAAGGGAAACTGACCTCACATTTTTCTAGGGAAACTGGCAAGGTCCAACTTTCCATGACCAGGTTTGGATTTTTTTTTTTTTTTTTTATTCTTCAAAAAAAAGAAAAAAAAGCTTCTTTGGCACGCCATATTAATTTTTTTTCTTTTTTTTTTTTGAAAGAAACACACACCATATTAATGATCATCATAACAACCAATTAATTTTTGCATGAGGTCGACCTAAAATTTTCTTAATACAACAAATTATTAATTACTGAAACAATTCAATTGATTGATTTATTTTTATCTCTTCTTTTTCAATATTTTAAATAATCATCATTTATACGGATATTGTTTGTACTTGCAATCTCTTTCTACTTATTCTGTTGGGCTTGGACAGCTGAGATTTTATTATTTTGGATGCAGCCCAGAAAGCTAACCCTAACCTAACCACTTAACCTAATCTCAACCAGATGCCATTGCATTGACCATAAGAAGTGGTGAAGAACTAAACGAAAATGCTATGTTATCCAAAAACAAATCCCGAGCTTAATCCCGCAACACACGAACAGTGGGATCCACTTTTGCCTTAAAAAATCCCAGTGCAGATCCCTTTCTTTTGGCCCATCAGATCCCTTTCTTTTGGCCCATCAGATCTCATATCGGGATAAACCTTGGGACAAAATGTCAGTGTGCGTAGCACTGCTCAGAACTAAAAGAATGGGATGCTCATGCATTCACCTAAGTCTCTCGGCTGACTACCCATATTGACCTATCCAAACAATGTTATTTCTGATGGACAAAGATAAAACAACGGCGGTACCTTTGTCAGCATCTGATGTTACTGCTTGGGAGTCACCGACGTTTGGTACCGACAGACGGGTATTGATTGAAACTTCTCGTTTGCCAATTAAATCATTATCAAGATGATTAATGCTTTCGGAGTTCAGAAATTCCACAACAGTTCTTTGACATATTTTACCTGCAGTTGCAGTTTGCACAAATCTTTAGAAATAATTCAAAATAATAATTTCCAACATAACAAGAAAGCCTGGTGCAGAATCCGAACTTAAGCTGGTAGGTCTTGAAGTGGCCATGAATCTAATCTTGAGTTGCTCCGCAACTATTAGAATATGGGCATCCAGCTCAAAACCAATTGGCAATGAGTGGAGAGGCCCTAATAGATTATAAACAGCAGGATCTTAGATAACCCAACCATGTGGGACTAATAATCTCAACACGCCCCCTCACGTGTAGTCTCGGCGGGTCTTACAAACACGTGGACAATTAAATCGGGTAACGCGAGTAAAGGTGCGGTCAAGCGACTCGACACAAATAACTGCTACGATACCATATTAGAATATGGGCATCCAACTCAAAACCAATTGGTAATGAGTGGAGAGGCCCTAATAGATTATAAACCGCAGGATCTTAGATAACCCAACCATGTGGGACTAATAATCTCAACATCAACCTTCTCCGTCTATCGCTCGCTATATATATATAGAGAGAGAGAGGTTAAAGCCTCTAAAATGCAGACAGTGCAAGAGCCTGTAGAAAAATAATAACCGGTCAAAACAAAAGCTGTCAAACAAATATATATATATATATCGATTCAAAGCAAGAGAGCAAACAAGCACTACGAAACCCGAGTCGGCAAGCAAGACAATCTACGAAACCAAACCAACGAGAACCACACACACACAAAGCAATCGCGGGTGCAAGATGTTCTAGTGAATCGAACAAGGAACAAAAGAGCACTTAAGTCAAGTGATCTAAGAGGAAATTAAAACGAAAGCGATGCATTTTCTAAACAAAAAAATAGAAATTGAATCGGAAGGAGCGATACGAGGAGAAACGGGGAAATGGCATTTATTGAGTTAACGTAATATACAAGTACTTGTTATGTATAACTTGTAGAGTTTCCTTTTAATAGATTTCTTGTATCTTAGGAAATCCAGTTTTATATATAAATACACAGTTCGGTCGTGATGTAAACATAGAGAATTCTCTTAATAAACATAGTTGTTTCTCTTCACAACTCTTCTCTTCTCCTAGTTCTAAACATAACAAACCCTAGTTCCAACTTGGTATCATCTGGTCGTAATCCTCATGTCTTCCGTGACCTCTTCTACCTGTCAATACATCGGTTATTAACTCTTCTCAATCCATGATGGCTTCTTCCCTTTTTTCTCAACCTCATCATATTATCACGGTGAAACTTGATGACACAAACTATTCCCTATGGCGTGCTCAATTTTTACCCTATCTTCAAGGCTATGATCTTGATAGTTATGTCAATGGCGATACACCATGTCCTATTTGCTACTCTTCCGGTGAAACCCTAATCCCCGCTTTTGCTTCATGGGTAAAACATGACAAGATTCTCCTTGGATGGATTTTTTCTTCCCTTACCCCTGTTGTCTGCGTCATGTTCACCGTCTCAAAACCTCTACAGAAGTCTGGTCTTCCCTTGAATCTCTTTATGCTTCAAAGTACGATGCTCATATTCACCACCTTCAAAGTGTGACCGGGCATTAAAGAAGGGATCTCTCTCCATGAGAGCTTATATTGATCGTGCTAGAGATCTCGGCCGACGACCTTCTCTTCGACTTGACGCCGTATCACCCCATCCGAACTTCGACATTGCATTCTCGTCGGTCTTGATACTTCCTATGATGCTATCGTTACATCCCTTACAACTTCCATGGGAACTATGAAGCTTGAAGACTTCATCACCTACTTACTCACCTTTGAGTTGAGAATGGATCAACAAACTAAGCTCCCGGAACTCCCAACCGATCGTTCTTTGCCTCTTCGAGAGATCTTCTTCAACCGCCGGAATCTTACCAACGCCTTGCTCGGTAGTCGACAAGTCGTGACATCATCAATCGTGTGACAAGTCTGGTCACCTCGCTCCTCTCTGTTGGAAGCGTTTTGATCGCGAATCGGCGTCTTCAACCTCCTCGTCGACAACCATCACAACACTAAATCTCGCTCCTCGTGCCTATCTGCTACTACTTATGTTCCTCGTGCCTATGCAAGTGAAGCTCGGCGATCATCCTCGAGCCCTTGGATACCCGATAGTGGTGCTACCGATCACATCACACATGACCTTGCCAGGGCTCCATCCCTACTCGGAGTACACGGGACCCGATCAGATAAAAATGGGTAATGGCTCCTCCATTCCAATCTCTCATATTGTTACCTCTATCTTAGGTACTCCTACTCGTAAGTTGTACCTTAAAAACACTTTGTTTGCTCCTCAGATATCTCATAATCTGCTATCGTTTTCCGTCTCACTACCGATAATGATGTATTATTTGAGTTTCATCCCGAGTTTTGTCTTGTGAAGGATCGATGCACGGGGAAGGTGTTACTTCGCGGCAATAGGGTTGGTGGTCTCTACGTTCTCGATTCTCGCGACAAGTCTTAATGGTGAACGTGCTCTTATTGGTGAACGTGCTAGTGTCCAAGAATGGCACTCTAGATTAGGACATCCCATGATGCGAAGCAAGCGTCATGTTATATCTAAGTTTTCTCTTCTTGTTTCTAGTCGAACAATTAGTTTTTTGCTCTTCTGTCATGAACATCGAAGTCATAAGTTGCCTTTTTCTTCTAGTACAACTATTTATCCGAATCCTCTTGATTTGATTATCTCGGATGTTTGGGGTCCATCTCATATAGTTTCGAATGATGGTTATCGGTATTATATAATTTTTATTGATGCATATTCTCGATTTACATGGATGTTTCCTATCTCTCATAAATCGGATGTCTACTCTATTTTTCTTGTTTTTCGAAACATGTTGAAAATCTTTTTGATCGAAAAATCAAAATTTTTCGGTCGGATAATGCAAATTTGAGTATCGTAAATTAACTCCATATCTTCAACAACATGGAATCTTTCATCGTTTCTCTTACCCACACACATCCGAACAAAATGGCTTAGTTAAACGTAGGCATCGTCATATACGAGAAACGGTCAAACTCTATTGTCTATGGCCTCGGTACCATCTTCCTTTTGGTATGATGCATTTTTACTGAGCGTGTTATTTAATGAATCGAGTACCTTCATCTTTGCTCTTGCAAAACAATCTCCGTATGAAGTTTTATTAGGATCATCACACGATTATACTTCCTTTCGAGTTTTCGGATGTCTTTGTTTTCCTTATCTTCGGCCTTATCGATCTCACAAGATGGACTCTTCTTCTTCTCCTTGTGTCTTTATTGGCTATAGTCCCCAACATAAGGGTTACAAATGCCTTCATGTTCCCACTGGTCGCATATATGTAAGCAGGCACGTAGTTTTCGACGAGACCACTTTTCCCTTTGCGGCACGGATGTCATCTTCAGCATCTCCTTCCACTGACAAGGTAACATCTTCTCCTATGCACATCATTTCTACTTTTCCTGTTGATGTTACTTTCCTGCCGGCACCATCACAAGCACCTACTACATCCCACGGAGATACTGCTCACGGACATTCAACCTACATCTTCTCCACAACAAGATGTACCCTTGTGCACTACGTTGCTGTTGTGCAACTACGTCCGATGTAGTTCTGCTACCATCCAGTCCAGCGATATTTCTCAAAGACATAGTATGCCGACGTCTAATGACACTGCCGATCAGTCCTCCAGTACCTCATCTCTTCCTACTCATCCCATGGTTACTCGAGCTAAAGATGGCATTTTTAAGCCCAATACTTCTAAGTATTCTCTTATTTGTGATTCTCTCATTGAACCAACATGCTTTTCTCAAGCTCAAGCAGATCCCAATTGGCGTCAAGCATCTGATGAGGAGTATAATGATTTACTTCAAAATGGTACGTGGATTTATGTTCCTTATGATTCTTCTATGAATTTGGTTGGTTGTAAATGGGTTTATCGAATCAAACGTGATGCTAATGGTAAGATTGTACGATACAAGGCTCGTATAGTAGCGAAGGGGTATAACCAACAAGAAGGTGTGGATTATAGTGAAACATACCGCCCGGTTGTCAAGCCATGCACCATTCGTATAATTCTTACTATAGCCTTGTCCCATAATTGGGAAATAAATCAATTAGATGTCCAAAATGCGTTTTTGCATGGCAACCTTGAAGAAGAAGTTTATATGAAACAACCACCAGGATACACTGATCCTAATTTTCCCCATCATGTCTGTAAACTTCAAAAGTCTCTCTATGGACTTAAACAGGCACCACGGGCATGGTATCATAGGCTAAGCACTTTTTTGCTACAGTTGGGGTTCGTTACTTCCAAATGTGATTCTTCGTTGTTTATTCGTCGAGATGCACAAGGAATTATTTTCTTACTTGTTTATGTTGACGATATAATTCTCTTGGTTCGAATACTACAAGTTTGGAGTTCATTCGAACTTCTTTACAACGGGAATTTGCTATTAAGGATCTTGGTTCGTTATCTTATTTTTAAGGGATTGAAGCTACTCGCACTTCATCCGGTATGTTTCTAACACAAAACGATATGCTCATGATCTTCTTATTCGGGCTAAAATGGATGGTGTTAAACCAATCCAGGACTCCATTGAGTACTAGTGGTGATATGTCATCTCGATCGTAGTACATTCCTAAAGGATGCTACAAAATATCGTAGTATTGTAGGAGCCTTACAATATTTGACGTTTACTCGTCCGGATTTAGCTTATGCTGTGAATAAAGTTTGTCAATTTATGCATGCTCCGACTGAATTTCATTGGACTTTGGTTAAACGCATACTACGATACCTTAAGCAAACTTCTACATATGGAATCTTTCTTAAACCAATGAATGCTTTGCAATTATCATTCTCTGCCAACACGGATTGATTGGTGGTTCTTTAGAAGATCGTCGTTCCACAAGTGGCTATTGTATTTATTTAGGCGGTAACATTATATCATGGAGTGCACAAAAGCAAAAACGGTCTCTCGTTCTAGTGCGGCGGTGAGTATCGGGGTCTTGCTATTGCTCTTCTTTGAAATTATGTGGATTAAATCTCTTCTTTCGGAACTTAGGATCTCTACTACATTTCCACCAATTTTGTGGTGTGATAATCTTGGTGCCACTTATCTTACAGTGAATCCAATTATCCATGCACGTACTAAGCATATCGAAATTGATTATCATTTTGTTCATGATCAAGTTGCTTCTAAACAACTAGACGTTCGTTTCATTTCTTCCAAGGATCAAATTGCAGATATCTTCACCAAACCACTTCCTAAAGATCGTTTTGCTATGTTACGATCCAAGCTCACGGTTCGTGATGACCCGTTACGCTTGCGGGAGGGTATTGAGTTAAGTAATATACAAGTACTTGTTATGTATAACTTGTAGAGTTTCCTTTTAATAGATTTCTTGTATCTTAGGAAATCCAGTTGTATATATAAATACACAGTTCGGTCGTGATGTAAACATAGAGAATTCTCTTAATAAACATAGTTGTTTCTCTTCACAACTCTTCTCTTCTCCTAGTTCTAAACATAACAAACCCTAGTTCCAACTGCATTGACGCAGAAATTATGAAATTGGAACAAAAGAAATTGAAGAATTCGGAATTGAGATTGAAGGTAAACAGTTGAAGATGCGTAATACGCCGATCTAGAAATGATCGCAAAATAATGCTAGAGATCTTTGCACGAGTCTTGCACGATATTGAAATTGAACAATAATGATGATCTTGCATCAGTCTCACATGATTGAGATGAAACTGAACAAAGTTGGTGATCTTACACCAGTCTTGTATGGAAACCGATCTCTAATAGATCTAAAATTAAATGAAATTGAAATAAACCAAAATTGACATCGAATTAAAAAACAACTAAATTGCAAAAACTTGGAAAAAGAATTGAAAAAGAAAATTGCAGAAAACGCACAGAACTTGTAGACCCGAGAAGAATTAATCTACACTGATCGACCCGAGAAGAATTAATCTACACTGATCGAGTTAAGCAACAGAAACTGAAGAATCCCTACATTCCAAAATATTTAGAGCAGACGCCCAAGGATATGAATCCATAGTTAGATTGTGAATCCTATCTTTCAGGACTAATTACAGGACCACTTATAGAGACATATGATATAAGAGAGACCGCACTCATGCAACTCACACACACTTACATGGCAACTCATGGCGACTCACTGACTCACACTTACACTCTCTATACACCATTACGTTCCTCACAGTGTTGGTTAGTCTGGGCAACTCCACTGAATCCCGGTTTAGGAAGATGGCTATAGAAAGCAAACCCTTTAAAATCTCGACTAAAATTGAATGGTTACTAGTTACTTCATGTAAACAACTATTGAACCAGTAGCCAAACTCTACCGAGCACAGCCTAATTGTATACAACTAAACAGACGTAATTCTAAGTTCTAACATAGAGAACAGGTACATGACTTTAGTGCTACTAAGAGCAACCACACTGGGCGACTAAACCCATTTATTTGGTCTCTGAACCAGGCGTAGCGGGACGGATCATCGACCAAATCCCAGACTAGTACAGTAGTTCGAGAGTATATTTGGTCTGGACCAAAGACCATACCCAAATTTAGTCGAGCGGTGATATAGTTTACGCTTGACAACGGGCGGTTATATAGTTTACGCTTGACAACGGGCGGTTATATAGTGTTCGTCCCACGGAGAGGCGGTCATATAAATTACGCCCCAATGGCGCGGTGATAAAATGTACGCCCCATCGGGCGTAGCTGAAGTTAACGCTTGGAATGAGGCGTTAATATACCCAACGCCCCAATGAAGCGAACCTGTAATGTTACCGGCATCGAGCGGGCATATAGTTAACGCCTCATTCAGCGTTCATAAAGTTTACGCGATGCCGCGAACGTAATACCTCCGCCCCATATTTGTCATTTTCATGTTTTTAATTTTTACATTTTTGTTTTTCAAATTGTGATCTACGTTTGAATTTTTACCGATTCTCGCTGTTTGAATTTTTGAACGTTGAAGAAAATCGAACGTTGATATTTTTGAATGTTGGAAGATATTTTTGAAAATTTGAAACATTATATATAGAGACGAATTCATTCAACATTTCCCCACAAGTACTACTTCAAATTAACTATACGAAGAACAAGAAAAAGCAGATTATTTCCTCTTCCAAATCATTTAGAAATTTTAGAATTTTTTTACCGATTCGCTTACAATGGCACCACGAGCACCACGACCATCACGAGCAGTACGAGGTCCAAATTTTACGACAATCGAAGACGTAACGATGTGTAAAATTCATTTATCAATATCTCAAAATCCGGGTGTTGGAACTGATCAATCAGAGGAGGCGTTGTGGACTCATATCAAGGATGATATTGAACTTCATTTACCTAATGCTCCAGAGCGGACTTGGAGTTCCTGGCAAAAACGATACCAGGGAATAAGTAAAGATGTGGCGTTGTTTTCGGAAAAGAGGCGAAGTGGAAGGTGAATATCATCTTGGTTGGGGTCTGAAATGAAGGTAAGTATTGTTGATTGTTTGAACAATTATTTTCTAATATTTAAACTCCCCCGAACTTAAGTGTTTTTTTAAAAAATTAACGACTTGAAGAAATAAACAAGCGGTTCAAGGAATGCAATGATGGGAAAAAATTTAAGCACGAAGATCAAGCTACCCAATTGTCATAGAGAATATAAAATTTAATCGTCGATCGACTTTTTTGTATTCGATACGACGCCGCGATTTGGACGATGTTATGATAATAACGAGGTAGATGAGGAAGGACAAACAATCAAAAATTCAAGCGAGACCGGTAACAACAACACCGATAGGGAGACATAGAGAACACATATCTCCGTCATTTGGGGAAAAAGCAGCAAGACGATTGAAGAAAACAGGGAGAGAAAAATCCGATTTTCCAAGAGGAATTGATGGGAATAATTATTAAAGAACAACAAAATTTCAATACTCATTACCAAGCACAATCAAGATTCAAGATGGAACAAAGAGCAGCAGAGTTTGCAAAGCAAAACAAGCTGAACATGCGGCCAAAATTGCCAAGCAAGTTGAAGATGACGAATTTCGCATCATTATGATGGATCTTGAAAAATTGGATCCTGTACAACAAGAGTACTTCCAACTTCGTAGGGCGGATATAGTTCGCAATCGAAGAAACCAATCTTAAGACAACAGCGGAATAGTTAAAACAATTATTATTTCTCCTATTTAGTGATTAACAGTAGTATAATTGTTGATGCCCTGAATAAAGTGGAATTGTTGTAACTTTATTATCCAAAGTAGTTGTTGTTGGTTTCCTAGAAATTTGACAACATGTGCTTAAGATACAAAGAAAATGCAAACAACAATTTTTAATTCCCATATTCTGACCATATATGTTCGATCAGGTCATCACGCAAACGAATATGCGCATCTTTGTTATGCATTGCCAGTCGGCGTTGCTGAGCTCTAATTTAGGAAAACTCGTCACTATTTCCTCTTAATATATTAACCGGTGTTGGGTTACTTCGTTGTTCATAAACATGTGGCCAGTCACCGGGTAGACGCTCATCCTCGACTATCATATTATGTAAGATTATACAGGTTTTCATGATATAGGCAAGCACATCTGGATTCCAAAACAGTGGTTTCTGCTATGCGTAAGTACTCATCTATTGCATCTGCTGCACATCCATAAGCTAACATTCGTACTGCTGCTGTTACTTTTTCATGAGGGTTTAATCCTAGAACTCCACAAGCATCGGGATTTTGAACAAAATATCTTTCGGCATTGGTAACACCTTCCACTATTCGATTAAACAATTGTTGACGCATCCTGAATCTTCTGCGGAAAACATTGGGTGGTTGGTTTGGGTACGGAGAAAAATAGTCGTTCCATAAAAGTTCGCATCCCGCCTCACGATCTCTAGGTATTTTGATACGAGTTTGTGGCCATTTTGAATTTGTAACAAGGACTCCCAAACTAACGGCGGTGTTATTTTGCATAATTGCTATTGCATCATCATCCGATGAATACAAACTACTATTAGAAGAAGAAGAAGAAGAAGAAGAAGAAGAAGAAGAAGAACGAGAAGAGCAATAATGAGCGGTATTCTCATAATTTTCCATTACATATGTGAAGCGGAAGAGAGATGATATGTTATTCATACATTGGGTGATCATGTCTTTAATTTATAACCCAATTCCACAAACATTAAATTTTTTAAAATAGATACTCCATTTCGGTTAAGACTAAGTGTTTTCCAAAAGATAAAGTGTTTGCCAATGACATGATATGACTATACTCTATACACACCGACAACTCACTTGAGACTTGAGAGGACTACTTGGACGGTGAAGAGAGTAGACTTGAAACGACTACTCGGTGAAAGAAAAGTTAAGCAATTACCTAAGTAGGTCTAGTATGACTACACAAAAATATAAGATAAAGATAACACCAAGCATAGACCACTATTCGGTTAAACAAATTAACCATTGATATTATCCGTATCCGAAGGTGCCAATCGTGGTGGCATAAAAGGCATCTGCATTTTCGGAGTGGTATTGACCGAGGACATTGTTGAAGCTGATCCTTGACTCATACAACTCCAAACTTTTGGTGGCATTGTTTGGGAAAAGGAACCGTATCCCAGGGGAGGTTGGAGAGAGTGCGGCGTACGGAAAAGAGAGAGTTGTTGCTGCAATTCCGTGTTTGAAGTTTTCAGCCTTTCAATTTCTCTTCTTTCGACATAATAACGTCCACCCTCTCCTTAGTTTGTTTTAACGTAAAATCGCGGAATTGTTGATTAAAATCGGCATTTTCTTGAAATAATGTGTAAGCTTCATGCTGTGAATAAAAATTAAAATACGTAAGTACAAATATACAATTTAAAGTAGAATGTACAATAAAAAGGATGATGGGTTACTTACGTGGGATAATAGATGTGGAGGAGGGATAGGTACATGTTCAGCACGCGGTTCAATTGGGACCGTATATAAGTCACCGACATACCCATATGTTTTGGCTTCCCAAATAGGATGAGTCACGTAATCTCTGTAGTTAGTTACCTTTCTCCAGTACTGTAAATATGTATCATAATCTTTGACAACTTGCACTATCTCCGTAGCATCGACCTCACCTTCACTTTTTAGGCGTCTTTGCTTGAATATTGCCGATATCCCCAATAATTGTGTGTAGTCTTTTGGGAACTGACAAAAGTATAATGGTTTTGCCTCCAACACCTTTCTCCGAGGTACATGTTATCTTTGTACAATTTGAAAGGGAGTACGAATAAGTATGTTATATACAAAATAAGCCCTCTTAACAAAAAAAATATTAATTATTAACTCACAATGCCCATGTAAGAAAATATATATCTCGAATCGATAGCCTCAAAGCCGTGCTTCCCATATCGAGATGCAAGGACTTCTCTTCAGTATGATTCCCATGGGCGCCATGTCACTTGTTCAACAAGTAAGCTTACTCATTAAATCCCTATAACGGAAAATATCATTTGTATTCTTCGGTACATTCCATTTAGAAGATACATGCCATTTTTGTTCTTCATTCGAGCGTGAAATGTCCGGGTCGACATATGCCCCTGTATTCATAGCCCCAAAACTACTCCATGAATTAAATTAGCCAAGTAAATAACTTCGCAACAAAATAAAGAATGAAAGAAGAAATCCTTTGGATAAAGAAAGAGAATACCTCTAAGATTTGGAATGGACCGCATAGTGCCTTCTGCCTCTCCTCCCATTTAAACGAGTGATTTATACAATTTCGAAAAAGCGCACCACCCAGGTCATACGTGGACACGACATCAAGATTTTCAAAAGCGATTAACCATCCAACATCTATGTAGGTCTTTGCATTAGAAAAGAAAAATGTCCCAACACATCCATGAAAAAGGCAATTTCCACTCTATGAGCAAGGGTGCTATCATTTTCAGCCGCAACCAACTTGTCTTCTAAGAAATAGGAGCTTAAATATTTAATTGTAATTGAATTTGAAACCCACGACGGAGCTTTTGGACAGGTCGTGACATCTTGGATATCCAGGAAATACATGCTCACGAACATATTCAATTTGGTACTTCTCGAATTGTATGGAACGTCGGGCGCATCACCAATGACGCGGATAGATTGAGAGTTCAAGATGTGGGAGAAGGTCAAGTGAAGATCGGGTGAATTTTATTTAGACATGAATTATATGTGGAAAATTTTGGCACCAATTGGAGCTTTAAGAAGAATCTCGTAATAATTATTTGAAATTAACTAGATGGGTAATTGATAACTAAGTAACTACATCATTCGAGATAGCTACCTCTTTCCTTTGATGCCACTCATGGCGGTTCTAATGCGAGGCTTTATGAGGGAGAATAACTCGGGGTCCATCAAAAGGAACCCGTGTCCATGGATTTTCTTATTATTTCCACCATTTCTTTTATTATTATTATTATAACCAGAACCATTTCTTGCATAGAATGCTGCTGAATTTTGATCACCAAAAACACTTGCATTAACCTGATGTCTCTCAGCAAGAAATTGTTCATGAGAGAGTAACTTAGCCTTAACTTCTCCAAAAGTATAAGGTTTCTCCCTATTTTGTGAAGAAATAACAAAAATATCATAATCACTACCAAGTCCATTCAATACTTTATTCCATTTAAGCGAGTTCTTAACATACTTTTCCTAGCAAGAAATTGAGTTTTAAAGCTATGTTCAAGAAACTCCCATATCTCTCTTGAAGTAGATAAACCAAGAACATCACCACTAATCGTCAGAGTGAAAGTAGCTTTTAAACAAGTAGACACAAATCTATCTAACTTCCTCCAAGAAAGTCATTCAGGATTAGTTGTTTCAACACCATCTACCACAACCTTATGTGGAGGTTCAACTATTTCTCCATTAACATAACCATACAGATCGCACGAAAATAAAACCCCCTCAAATTAGTCTCTCCAAAGCAAGAAATTTCTAGAATCTAGTTTCATAGAAACAAAATTGGAGATATTTGTAAAAGGTAGAGCATTAGAATTACCAGCGGAAGACATTGCTACTGTAGTTGATTGAGATTGAAGATTTTCCAGATTTGAATCAATAAAATTGTCACTATTGTTTTTGTTGTGAAAATTGCTCTTTCTTTGTTGTTGTTGAATTGATATTACCACTGACTTTTTGTAGCTAAAAATTGTTGAACTTTGTTAAATTTTGGTGAATCGGAATCGAACCTAATCTTATACCATGAGAAATCTTATGCTCTCATGATAATCAAGATATTTATGATGTAGAACAAGAACAAGATGATAGAAGAAGAAGAAGTTTATTACTCAATAGAAACCGATGATTACAAAAGAGAGTTTTGGACAATATTTATTACACATATTAAAGATGTCTGAATCAGACACAAACTCAGACAATTGAATTAAATTGAGTCAAGTCAAAGTTATTTGACTTGACTGACTATCCTATTAATCTCTGCAAATTGAACTTAGGGTTTGTTTTGGTGATGAAGACACAGAGAAGAGATGGTGGATTGAAGTCTGTAGATGGGGTTTTGAATTGGATCTGTGAAATCGAGAAGAAGGGTTGGTGGTGGATTGACAGGATAAGAAGACGATGGAAATGCAACGGATTCAAGATATTTATGATTCAGTTGAAGTCATGAATAGATGCAGGGGAAGGACCTGAAGGAATAGGCCTGAATCTGGCCTGGGAATGTCGAAATACATCCAAAACTCGGCTGGTTTCCCAATTACACGAGTCGACTCAATAATTCAGATGACGGATCCGACCATCCAACTCAGTAGTTCAGCCGACTAAGACCGAGTCAGAGCAGTTGACTATCCTACCTTGACCCAGGATAACTAACGGATTGACCTTCTTGACCGTTTACTTTAACGGAATCTTGACGGAATATTCCGTCTACGGCCTGAAACTCGGTGGCCGTGAGGAGTTTCCGGAAGAATTCCGTGATCCCGAGAACTTTTTCGGCGACCCAAAATAATAGCTTTTTGTGTGGGTTTCTCTCATGGGGTATGAAGACTTGGATTTGGAATTAGATGAAGACTTGGATTTGAAATTAAATGAAGAATTTGACTTGAATTTGGAAAGAGATGATGAAAGATTTGAGAAAGACTTGGACTTGGAAGTTGAGCAATAAAGGGAAAGGGATTCTATTTCTAAGAGGAAAGCAAGCAAATTGCAGCCTATAAATAGAGAAGTTCTCTACTTTTCTCTACACAATTTTTGCACACCTTTTACACACACAACACTTGTGTTTTTGCTTGCTTTTCAAAATTCCTCTTTTAAATATTTGTGTGAACTTAAAAATTCCTCTTTTAATTATTTGTGCGCAACATGGAATTAGATGCCGATTCATGCCCGGTAACTCGGAGAGGCGGAAGAAGGCTGACTCTCTTGCGATAACTTGGGCAAAAGAAAAAGGAATAAGAAGACTACACATAGAGGGCGACTGTAGTAACGTGGTGAAGGCAATAAATGGGGCGAAGCTTCAGTTAATTGGCAAACAAATTCATGGATAGAAGACATTATTGTTATTCTTAATAGTTCGTTTGATTCTTGGATATGTTCTTTTGATTTGAGAGAAGCAAATAATGCATCACATAAGCTAGCAAAACATGTTATTTCTAATTCTAGTTGTGAAATTTGGTTAGAAAAAGTTCATGGTTGGTTAAATGAATGTATCCAGCCGGATCTAAACAGTATTCTTCATTAAAATCAATGAATTAATCTTCCTTTCGTATTAAAAAAAAAAAATTCAAATACATGAGTAGCTAATTTTCTTATTGATTGAGGATGAATTCCTAGTTCTTAACATGTTTTGAGTTTTGTTTTAAATCTACTTTGAAGTTTTCACATGATTATCGTTTGTTTTTACTAATATGAGTATTTATGATTGATTGATAGGTTGTTTAGAGTGCACGTTTAATCGATTTGTTAATTTGATCTAAAGCTAGTGAAAGTTAGG
This sequence comes from Papaver armeniacum, assembly GCA_023531295.1. Classification (NCBI taxonomy): domain Eukaryota; kingdom Viridiplantae; phylum Streptophyta; class Magnoliopsida; order Ranunculales; family Papaveraceae; genus Papaver; species Papaver armeniacum. Next base: position 100,535 of record JAJJWW010009204.1, read on the forward strand.
GAATACGTAATCGTTTCTTGACTATTTACACAAGTAGAAAAAACGATACCTTGCAGAGGGATTGTGTGGAGCAATTGTGTATGAAAACAACGTTAGAAAGTGGACCGAGCGAACCGAGTCTTACTAGTATTAAACCTAAATTCATAAATCTTAATGCGTTCATTGAATTACATCTTGTAAGCGAACCTCAAGGTGGTTCTTTAGAATAGAATCGATAACTAAGCGGACACATTGCTCGGTGAAACGAGGAATTTCGGGGTTAGCTAAGAGAACCTGCTATCCTACGGTTGGTGATAATATGTGACTAATAAAAAGTGGAAAAGAACATAACTTGGATTATTGTTTTGCGACGAAGAAGGATTCCTTTGCCTTGTCTTACTTATTGATTCCAACTTTATCTTTTTAATTGCTTTGTTTATTTATTTTGCTTTATAAAATCTAACACCAAAACCCCCCTTTTTGTGACATTATAAGACAACTAAAACCTCTTGCTCTTCGTGTGAACGATCTTAACTACCACTATATTACTTGTTAGTTAGGTGGAAAAAGATTCACTAATTTGTTGTGGTTACGACACGCATCACCAACTCACCCGTGGACTAAAACCCTATATAATTTCACCACAGTTCATGATTTTTTTTTGAGCAAACCTGACCCTCTTCCCCATAATAAAGTTAGTAGTAATTACACGAGATCTCCAATGTTTGAGCGAAGATTCAAACTGCTGACCTCCTACTTAAGAATCAGACTCCTGGCTAATGGGTTAACCCCATATGGGTGTTCATGATTTGATTGACTACAAAATACATAACTCTTGAAGAATAAGTTTTTGGGAACAATATCATTACGTAAAACATACTCCACCGTTTCTAAATAATAGGATGGTTTCATGTGTAATTTGTATGTAAAACCAGCCTACTTTTTGAGACGGGGATAGTAATATATGACCGACTTATAAATTAGCGTAAATCAATTAATCGTCGAAGTAATTTTTCATGATTGAAACTCAAAGGATGATATTAAATTGAAGAAGGCAAAACAAACAAAAAGTGAATGAAGCAATTTTCCTGGTAAATTCAATCAACCTTTTCCGCAAGGTGCTGTGGAACAGTACAAATTTTTCCTTTACAAGTAAATTATCCCCAATCATAGAATAGACAAACAACAATAGTAAGTGATGTACAGTATTTTTTTAATCATTGGTAGACATTGCATTAGCAGAAAAAGCATACCACATTCATTCTTTTATCTATCTTTTTTCAAATTAATACCAGCAACTTTGATTTGCTTGCATCGAAAAGAAAAATATCATTTCTCTTCTCGCGTAAAAAAGTATCCCATGAACTAGAATTACAGATGGTAGCAACCAACCATGATAACATAGGAGGAATATTTGCACCACCAAAATCGGATCTCTACAGCAGGATTGAGTACCTTAAAGGAAAAAAAATCTTATCCGTTATCATTAACCGATGCCGGTCATTATCATAGGTCGTTACATCTACTCATGTTGTTATAACTTCAACACGCAATGCATTTGTCAGATTCTAATCTTTGTACAAGAAAGGGATACTTTGCTTTATACTGGAAATAGAGAAAGCTTACCCCAGTTGTGATGATAAGAAAGCAGTACAATAGAATCAAATACGATCCCAGAACCAATGACAAGAGTAATTCGAAGGTCACACTTGCAACCTGCAACACAGACCAAAGTTAGATTGTATATCCACACATTCAATATTTCATCAGCAACGGAATCCGCATATTTCTATTCCGCAACCTTAGAGGTACTAGTTCTCTTACTACATAAGTTGATTTTGGCAAAAGGAGAGCAAAGAGCTAGTAAAATTTTATCGGTGTGGACCGAGAAATCCCAGGTCAAACAGAACTGCTCAAGCTACCTCACAACCTGCAAGTGTCTCCTCATATGACAGTTTATACTTCTGTGAATAACACTAGTCACACTATATTTACTATACCCTATATTCAGTTTCACTCACATACACAAGAAAATCATCAAATTTAATTCAATTCCCCTAGCTGTATTTAGCATACCAAATCCAAGTTACCAGAATACCAAGAGTTATAGCAAACTAACATCACAAAATGCAAGTCATCAATTAGGTTTAGACAATAAAGACCGTTATGGATGCAAAAAGCAAGATCTTACCAATTCATTATGGTTAGCAAGGCGGCATAAAGCAAAGAATATTACAGCAATAAATTTTGACTCATACAACAATTGTAACAAAATAAAAAAGCAGCTAAATCTGACGCTAAAAGGGCAGAAAAAGTGGCAGGGCGGAACTTCAATATTAAAGGAACAATTCACAAGTGCATTATTCCTTGTGATTTATGAGCCAGTGAACGTGTTTCGTACATGGATTTTCTATAGGCTAGAGTAAACTGTAGAATGACAACTATGTTAAAATTAGTAAAACAAAAAGGATAAATAAATTAGTTGTGAAAGGAAGAATACTAACATTGTTCCATAAGAACAGCTTCCTAAAAAGTGCCTTCAGTCCATGACCTGACGTTGCACCTGAACTTAATTTACCAGTAGGTGAATGATGTTGTGTTATGTCTTATAGTTGAAGAATCTTCGTCATTTGACGTTGCGAAGGAACAAGAATCAAACTCTCTATATCTTTCCCTTCTAATTTCCCATCTCTGTCAATTTCAAGTGAACAAATTCTAAGGTTAGAATATATATAGTATAAATATAATTTTATAGATACTTAATTAGGATCGTTGAACTTCATAATAATCACAGAATAAATATGCATAAAATTATTTATGAGAAATACCTTATAACGTTATTCCGTAGCTCGTCGTTGATCAACTGGTGGTAGCCGTAATACCTTGTGGAGGTCATGGTTTCTCCTTCTTCACCTCTTATGTTATGAGTTGTAAATTTTCCAACCCAAACGATGGCTATTGTGTTCCTTTTATAGGTAGAAGGAGGACCAAGTTCCTAGGGTTTAGTATTGACATTAAATCTCGACCGTCCATCAAAGAAGAGATATTAGGAATATAATCCCATAAAGGAAACCGGATATTTAGTATAGCAATAATCTAGATTACCAAGATTATTACATGGGCCCAAGGGAATATTTCTAGTCATACAAAAATATTCTTACATTCTCCCACTGGTCCATGTGATAATCGATTTAATGGTTAATCATAGAAAACATAAGTGCGCATAATTGCTAAACAAAATTTAATGGTTAAACATAATACCTTGATCAAGCAAACTAGTCATGCGAGTCATAGCGGTTGCACATTGTCCTGTTATCAACATGTTCCCTTCCATGTACCACACCACAAATAACTCACTTAACTAGGCCTTAAATTGGGATGTCATAATGGTCTAGTAATGTCTTTAAAAGAAAGACTATTTCTGTTAACATTCATCCATTCACATAAGTGTATACTAAATATGGATACAGAAATAAATTCAGAAGTACGTTATTAAGAGCTCAATTAGTTTTCAAAAAATAAGCACATAAATTAGCTGAATTCAATAATCAATTACTCCCACAGGACCTAAGATTTTAATCTTTTCTTAAGAGGTCTTAAAAGGTAATTGTTCATTAAGTGCATCTCTGAATGCAATTGTGCTTAAGCGGTAAATGAACAACTATTGTTTCTGAATTTCCTAATTCACGCATATATACTCAAGGTTCATGTGTTTTGTTCCTTTTGTATCATATCATGCTTTAATGCTGCGAAGCTAAGACAGTAAATTTCAGCAATGTAGAGACAAACCTTAATTCTCTAAGTATCGCAGTCATAAATATTCAAACTCGATTGTGGGACTACTATTAATGGATTCTTCCTTTATAGAATCCATACATCCACAAAAAATTGAAGTCTGAATACCCAATCAACTCTTGTTGGATTTGCTAACTAATTATAAGACATAAGTTAAAATAGTATCTCAAAATTCTTGATAGCTTTCTGTAATTTGTTCTTCGATTCTTTAGGCAATTAGTTAACATATTAACAACTTGCTATAAGTTTCATATCGAGAATTAAGACGTAATGAAGATTAAATTTATATCTTCTATCCAACATGAAATAAATCATTAAATATGTTATTACCTCAAAATTCCTTGAATATTCGATATATGCCTTATATGAGAGCTTTAGTAATCCATATGATATTACTATCACATGGTAAGCTTCATTGACATCCTTTATTTCAAAAAATATAAAGATATGCATAAAGTCAAGATCACTACTCGTAGGTAGTATGTCTTAACATACAAGACCAAGAGTATGAATTTCTCCCACCCGATCATGAGGTATATGCATAAACTGTAATAATTTCATCCAAAACTTGAAACATTTATAGTTTTGTTGAATTTCATATACCATTATGGGAGGCTGCTTAAATTTCATACTTTGATTTTTAAAATTGTAGACTAAAATTTATCATTAATAAAGGCTATTTCACATTTAATTAATGCAACTCTTAGTTCATACCGAGCTACTAATAATACTATGATAATTGAATAAGTCATTCTTTGACACGAGAGAAAAACTTATTTATAATCAATACATCGTTTTGAGTAAAATCTTTGGCAATAAGTCTTGCTTTATACCGTTTAAAATTGCTATTACAGACGATATTAAGTCGGAAAGACCCACTTTCATACAACGATTTGTGTCTTTCGAGCAATTAAACAATATCCGAGACTTGACTTTCAACCAATGATTTTTACTCACATAGCATCAATCCATTAATCAAAATTATTACACATAATATTTGTGAACCGAAAACCGAGTTTTTGCCATTCCATATCAAAATGTAATAAATTCTTGTAAGAAAATCACTGAAACAACATGAATAACTTTCTTTCAATCTCTGTTGAGACCTTCTTAATGCTGGTTCATGTTGTTATCAAAAAAATTCTTTATTGGCAGTAGTTATATTATGGAGTATTGGATCAGTAATTTGTGGTCTTTCATTATCTAACATTCTGATAATGAGAAGATTCACAATATCTGTAGAAATCTTAAATAAAGGGATCATTATAATGATTTCTTGAACAAATATATCCACGTACTCCCACTGATTATGCCATCATTAACGAATTTATATTTCCGGTTTCAATAAGTCTCATACTACGGTTAGAACATTAATGAATACGATTTGGATTATTTAGGAAAACCAATGAACCACTAATAGTTTTCAAATCCAATTTTCATTCTTGGGAATGTAAACCCCTCACCTCCAACTGAACAACCATAACTTAAATGTGATTTAAACTAGGTTTTCCACCTTTCTAGTCCAAAGTGTGTTTTGAAAGCTTTCTTTGAAATCTATTTAAATTACACGGATTCTAGAAAAGAACAAACATCCACAAATGTATAGCCATTATGCATGACTCATCATGCTTCTAACCATTTTCATAAAAGTATGATTTGGCCTTTTGTTATACACTATTATGCCAAGGATAAGTTGGCCTTGTGTATTGAGCAACAATTCCAAACTTTTGAAGATATTATGCAAAGATTTAGGATATTATCCTGTTTTGTCATACCTTTCACAATATTCACCACCTTTGTCAGACTTTATGATTTTCACTTTATCTATAATTCCCTCTCAATTTCAACAATGAATGTTCGATAAAACATCCATGGATTGAGATTCATAATGCAATCGATAGATTCACAAAGAATGCGAAAAATCATCGGGTGATAAACAATTTTATCTTCCAAAAATTGGACCATTAAAAGTCACGAATAATCATAATATACAATTAATAAGAACAAAAAGCTGAAATTTATAATAGAGATAAATGACAATTAAGCTTACAATAGTTACATACCTTCAATAAGATTCTCCTGTGGGTAAAACTTATCAAGGAACAATGTGAGACATGAAAAATATCTGTGGATATTTTACATTCTCATAATTCAACATTATGTCTGTCACAAATACTACAACTAGAATCACCTGCATGGGCAACTCACGTTTCTAAAATGTATTAACAAACTCCAATAATTCTAAATATGTTCAACCTAATATAATGTGAATTGTAGTCACTGCTGGGTGGCTATTATTTCACATGTATATGAAACATTTAGATAACCTTAATGCTTGTTTAACGTGTGAAAAAAAAACTACTAGTGAGCGGCATTGTTCTAATCGTTAAACAAACTAAGAGGACTCAAAATATACAACACTTACAGATAAGAGCATAGCATCACATTTGTGGTGATAACTAAACTATCCAACAAACATGTACAATTGCAAATATCACACTAACGTTTCTTGTGATATTGCACGGTCCCACTCAATGATATGGACATACTTGATCTGATCATAAATTTAGTCGCTTATAAACAATAATGAGTAACCCTAAAACATCAATCACGAACATTTATTCAAAAGCATGCCATACATAAATTGTGAAAAAATATCAACACCCTATAATCGAAAAATATCCAAACATAATGAACTTTTTCTTAAACCAAAATCGAGCATGAAGCAAGTCTATAAATATAATTCAATAATGAAATTTCGTTGAAGAAAAATTCTTTGATGCATCGCTCATTTAAATATGATACAAACTTAAAAGATCATGATAAATAACGGATATATGATGAATTAATATGAAAGGTGTTAAATAGTCAATGAATATCATTTTCAGAAATATGGAGAAATTTATCAAAAATAAAACCTCAATTTCATAGAGGATGCAATAAGTTTTGGACAACATAATAAAAATATTCATGAAAATATGAAAATTGTGTAATAGGTTACTCAACTCGATAATGAGTTAATTTATGTAAATTTTCTTTTATGCACTTTTAAGAAATAACTTAAAATCATGTGCCAATTATTTAATTACCATAATGTATGATTAGATATTGTACACTTCAATGTTATCTTAAACATGTGAACTCAAATTACTGTGGGTAATTGTTGTTCTAATACATTTAAGAAAAACAATATTATAAGCACTTGACATGATAACGATTATGATTGGAAAAATTATTTGACATCCTGTGGTGATAGCCAAATAACTCAAAAATAATGCCATAATAACTACTAAACCTTGCCTTTATGGCTTAGCGTATTCGTGCTTACAATACAATTATTATTATTGCTAAGATAAAAAATTCTAGTACTTTTGTGGTGATAACTAAAGAATTATGACCTAAGAATCTTAAGCACAATAATTTTATACGTACAATTGAAATTATCATCAACATTGGGAGAAAAGTGAAACGTGAAACATAATGACACAAGACACTCTCAAGATTCTAATCAGTTCATATCCATAATGTATGATCAACAATCATATCAGTCAGTGTTTTCTTAAATAAATGAACTCCAATTTCCCGTGGGTAAATTTTGTTCTAATATATTTAAGAAAAAACGATATTACAAGCATTTGACAAAATTGTGATCATGACCAAAAGAGATTTGACATCACCGTGGTGATAGCCAATCAACTAAAATAATGTCATTATCACATGATGTCCATAACTGCAAAACCTACACTTTACGGTTTGCAAATTCATGCTTATAATGACATTATGATTATCTTTGAGATATAACACTCTAGCATCACTTTGTGGTGATAACTATAGAGTCCCATAATAATTTCAAGTATAATCTCATAAAATCCAAAAGAAAAATAATAATCGAGAGAAACTATTCCCTAATGCAAAAGCACACAAACCATATCATAACGTATACACAAACTTTAAAGTGTCAAACATGATTCTAATTAAACTTTTATAAAAAAATTAGGTAAGAAATCGCCTTTATTATATGTACATTAGTTTTCAATAAAGCGGAAGCATATTATTTTCACATTTCTTTAGGTAAAACAATTTTATAATCCTTTTAATATTATCATTGATATTATTATCATTTATAATTGTGCTGATTATGGCTTAATTAATAGCTTAATACAATCTATAATATCATGGAACCAAAACAAACGTAATCGGATTCCGTCAAAACTAATTTGTCCCAGTTAAAGCCAACGGGAAAGTTAACGAACATAAATCAAACAGTAAAGTCAAAACATAATTCGTCGGGGAAGGAAAAGAATAATGTTGTTCCATCATTAATTCACTAATAATGCCCTTAAAACTATTTCAGACTTGTCTTAACGTTTTAATGTGGAGCCCTTAAAACTATTTCAGACTTAAGAACTATGGACCTTTTCTTTTAACGGTCTAACATTATTAATTTAACCGGGCCAAAATGAAACCCATTGACACAACCACATTTGTGCCCAAACGTTTAATATTTCAATTTTGGGATTTCAACCTAATTTTCTTCGGAATACTAACAGGACTCGGGAGAAGCAAAAGTAGCCGCAAAACGCCAAAACCCCTTCATTCAGTTAATTGGTGATAACAAATCAAAATCCTCCACATGATGAGGAATTACCTAATCACCTACTATTCTTAACATTTTATACCTTGCATCATGATATTTAAAATCAATATCGCTTATCAAAATTGGCTTGATATAGCCGCAAACAAGAAGCACAAATGGTTCAAACGATTATTACATATTATCATCGGACGATCATGGGTTCTAAACACTCGCTCTAGATGCCAACTATAAGATTTGATTTTATAGATACTTAATTAGGATCGTTGAACTTCATAATAATCACACAGAATAAATATGCATAAAATGATTTATGAGAAATACCTTATAACGTTATTCCGTAGCTAATGCGTTGATCAATTGGTGGTAGCCGTAATACCTTGTGGAGGTCATGGTTTCTCCTTCTTCACCTCTTATGTTATGAGTTGTAAATTTTCCGAACCCAATATCGATGGCTATTGTGTTCCTTTTATAGGTAGTAAGGAGGACCAAGTTCCTAGGGTTTAGTATTGACATTAAATCTAAACCGTCCATCAAAGAAGAGATATTAGGAATATAATCCCATAAAGGAAACAGGATATTTAGTATAGCAATAATCTAGATTACCAAGATTATTACATGGGCCCAAGGGAATATTTCTAGTCATACAAAAATATTCTTACATATAGAACCCAAATTCTCTTACGTGATCTTTCTTTTTGAAGAAATAATCAAAAACTTAAAAAAAAAAATCTTTTTCTTCTTAAAACTGTTACATAGCTTCAATCCTAATTAAGAAACCAAATACAATCTTTCCAAATTCATTGGCATCTTTAGCGAGATTCAAGAAGCGCTTCCATTAGGGTAACAACCAGAGTTTAACTAAGAAAATACACCACCAAACAAAACAATCCTTGCATCACAAATTAAAATAAGCAGATAAGAGAATATGTCATAATGCTGATCACCCGAGTCCAAACGCTTATCATTATCAATTACCTCACCGAGTGCAACTCCGTCTAACTCATCAATAACATCATCCCATGGGGTACGGGCCAAGCGTGACGAACTGTGTATCTCTTTGAACTTTCTCCCATAGTTTCCAATGATGCAAAGGTATTTACATGAGCAATTACTTGACGGATTGAAATTCTCGGTTAATGCTTCGTTGGAAATCATCTTGACATTGTAGCTTTGGTCATAACTATATAAATGCAGATCTGGGCAAATAAGAATATGATTTCACCGTTCTTTGTAAGACAAATTGGCTGAAATATCCTTCCACGAAAACCGACTATGTCTTCGTAATTTATATCAAACTCCGCACGCCAAGTCTCCTTGGAGTCGCTACTTTTTAAATCAAGGACCGATTCGCACACTTGAATTGGCCGAAATATCCCTATAAAAACACAAATGCCTTCCAAGTGATACAAGTCCACAACTACAACTGTCTGGAGCAGCTTTGCATCCAAGGAGGGAGGATAGCAATCGAAATTCTTCATCAGCCAAGTCGAAAGACACAACTTTTACCCGAAATCCAATAAATAGCATCATTTGCATAGGTACCCCGGCTTATTATGTCCACCCGATATGAAACTTTACCAATCGCTCCACCCACAACCACCGCCTAGTGTGTATACTTCGACATTTCCTTCGGCAGACTCGTCGTTGAGGTAATGGATTCTAACAACCTTGTACTCGTTGGTCGACACAAGATACCCAAATCCACATGCTACAAGACACACATGTCAATCTCTCCTCCTCTATAAGCTCAGAATCTTCTTCCTCCACAACTAGTTGAGGAAGATAAACGTATTCTCTCGGGGTAAGGGGATTGCAAATATAGATGGGATCTAGAATTGTATCAGGTAGTTGAAATGCACAAACCAAACCATTGCGAGGAGCCAACTAAGTGATCATATATAGGCTCATCGTGCATGGGAGGATGATAGATCCTTTTGATTTTCATTGTAAATGCATTTCGACTTATTTGTCCTCCAAGGAAAAGTAAAGTTGTGACGTCATCTGGATCGTAAATGAGACAAGCAAAAATGAGACTTGACTCCACCTTAGCAGCTAGATTATCGTTGCCATCATCGCCAACATGCGGATGGTTAAGCAGCGACCGAGGTGCATATTAGCAAAGTTGTCATGATGAATCAAGGTCACCCATTTCTTACTTAACTAATTTGCACTCTAAAACAAGATTCCCGAACCCGAGAAAGGATTTCTAGTACGATATCGGAAGAAGAGACTCATCGATCCTCACATTAATAACACAAATCAAAAACCAAAAAGAAGTAAGAAAAATCTACCTAGTATCATTAAAAAAAAAAAAAAAAAAAAAAAAAAGCTTTGGTGGATGTGCTTTTCTACAATGATAGACCTTGTTTTTATTCAATGATTCCTAAAACAACACAAACAACGAAAAGGAAATTATCCAAACTATCAATGCTAGTTCACATATGCTAAATCGAAAACGAACTTTATCAAAAAATTAATAACTATAAATTCTTCATCACTGTGCTTTGAAATGTGAAACCCAATAAGCCTATTGTTAACAATATAACTCAAATCGGTTCATGCGATCCGTTCCGACAAGCATAAGATGAAAGAAACATTTTAAACTCAAAACGCTGCGTTGTGAGTTTAAAATGTGAAACCCGGTAAGCCTATTGTTAACAATAGAACTGTGATCACTGCTAAGGATTTGGAAGCAATTAGTTGTTTTTTCGCAGGTGTACACAAATCAAGGAAAACCTAGTATATCACGAGAGACTATTATGATTGGTCACAGTTCGACATATTGAGCAAACACAGTCAGAACTTGAGATATAAAGATAAAAGAGAATTCTATTATTGAATGGGATATTTTACATTGAGAACCCATAGGGTATATATAGCGATACCGTAACTTGGTATGCAAGAATAATACTTGTAAATCAATTCATACTAAATATATCAAATACTAAATATAACCCAAAATACTAAAACTTTCCATATAATTTATTATTACCAATCCTATACTCTAACACCCTCCCTCAATCTCATGGGGATTGCAAATCACATGAGATTGGCCTTGAAAGTTGATGATGAAGTGCAGTGCCAATAAACGCCAGAAGTATAAGAACAAGCGCGTCGCCATTAAAAAGAATACGATTAGGAGAACCAGCAAAGTTGCGAAAAAATAAGAGAACCATTGATGGAGCATATAAGAACCATCGCTAAGAGAAAAGAGATAATACCCCTAAAATTGGGATTAGAAAAGTCAATGTATGCGGATGAGGAGAAAGGAAAGATGGAAAAGTGAAGAATTAATGGGACAAAGAAATTACTGGAACCGAAGGTGTGAAAAGAGATTAGTTTAAGATTGATAGAAAACAAACGCAGAGGCAGCGATGGAAAGATTTAGAGGCACAAACAAAGGGGAATGAATAGTAGTAAGACGGGTGAATTAAGGGTTTTGTGGAAGAAAACTAAAATACGAGGTGACACCGCTGGTTTTGGAGATGGATAGGTAGAAAGAAAACTATATAGTTTGTGAACAAAAGTTGGGCCTAAGATAGGTAGCAGGCTTCGAGGGATAGTTTAAAGAAAAGATAAAAGAAGTTGCTTAAGAATAGAAAACCAACCGAAAAGTTGCCTAAGAGGTGGGGACGGAAAACATAAAGAGAAGAGAAGTGGAAAAGGTGTATTGGACTAGGAAGAAAGAAAAGAAAAGATGGTGGTAACAAACGTGATTTTTTTTTTTTGTGTTTTTTTTTTTTTAACCTAAAAAATAACCTAACAAGAAAAACTAAATCATATTGCAGCAGAGGAAAGATCCAGTGGACAGTAGCATTGGAGACTACCGCGGTTAGAAAAGAAAACGAGGTGGGCAACAGGTCCGGATCGAACCCGCTGATACCAAGTCAGAACTTGAGATATAAAGATAAAAGAGAATTCTATTATTGAATGGGATATTTTACATTGAGAACCCATAGGGTATATATAGCGATACCGTAACTTGGTATGCAAGAATAATACTTGTAAATCAATTCATACTAAATATAACCCAAAATACTAAAACTTTCCATATAATTTATTATTACCAATCCTATACTCTAACAAACACAAATAATGATAAAACAAAACCACAATCAAGTTTAACCAAAGCTAGAGTAGGCAAATTAACCAAGCTATAAACAAACCAAATGAGAACTTAAGCTTATCACTACCACCGAACACAGATTGAAATAAATTCTCACAAACCCATATAAAATTTTGAAATGAACCAATGGGAACTGCAAACAGGGTGTAGATCGAGAGATAAAATTACCTAAATTGATGAGCAACTTTGATACCTAGCGGATTCAATTTGATTTGTTTGATGGATCTGATTGTTGAAATTTTGCATGATAGAATTACGGAGTGAGAGTTAGTCGGAAAGGGGATTAAAACATGAAGAAGAAGACTCGAAAGTCAAAGTCAAATTATTGCCACATAACCAGTGGGTTTGACTGGTGGGCAAATCACATAATGGGCGACATTTTTACCAAGAAAATTACGTATCTCTTATCTAGCTATTTCCTTAATTTTTACCATATTGCAACAAGAAGTTCTTACATTCATTTTCATCGGTTAGTGGTGTTACACAATTGATTTAAGAATCCTATGGTTGGGCTGTAAATGGCTGTTTTTTTGGGCTGCATACGGGTCATACAATAGTTATACATTGGACCCATTATCCTAATATTTTGTAATACTTAATGTACTTTTAATTTGATTAGTGCTAATTAAAATAATTAAGATGACTAATCAGTATTAGTGAATGGATTAGACTGATCAAATGAATAAATTATTGAAAATTAAAAGCTGATCTTTCTTGATTTTGAAGATGGAGAAAGATTATGGTAATTTTTTTTTTGAAGAAAAATTGTGAAATCATTCGTCACAATATTCTAAAAACCCTTGTAATCAACTCCCGATAATAATTTTGTCGATTTAAAATCCGTTAAAAATCCAGAAATAAAACTGAGTTTTTTTATGTTTTACGGATGGGATAATATGTCGAACGAGCCATGATTGGAAACTGAGGAACTCCTAGCCGTACATAAGCGTAACGGATGGGAAGGGAGGAACTAATGGCCGTTATTTGGTCCAGTTGCACTTGAGTTTGTATAATGGCTGGGTTAAGATGTTTAGAAAGCAATTTCTCATCCGTAAATGAATATGTAAGTTGATAAATTTAGAGTTTCAACATGAATACATACTTCGAATGAAATGTAATAATAGTTTCATTAATTAGACCACAATAAAACCCATGGCATATTGTTGATGGTGGATTTTTGACGAAGGTCATATTCGTAAAATCATATCGGAAATTATGTATCTCTGATCTGTATCGGAATCAAAAGAAAATATATCTTCATTATCTACAAAAAGAAGTGAATCGCAGTTCTGTAAAATCTTAAAATATATGATGGCAATATTAATGCTTCTGAGGTAAAACTTTCACTATTCCATACATTTTACTGTTAAGCTGAAAGTCTCAGCATTTCTTATGTGAATTCGTAATTCATCTATGGTGTCTGAATTTTCCCAGAATATTATATGATGTTGATCACATCATATCTTAATGCTCCTAGACATATTGCATGCTAGTATTTAGCGACTAATTAATTAATTCTAGTGCAGCATTCAACGGTGAATCCCTAGAACATAATTAATTAATTCTAGTGCGGTAGTCACCGGTGAATCCCTGGGAAGATATACTAATCCAACTATAATATTCACTTACTCAGGATTCATGGCTTTTCTCGGTCGAATTCCATGCAAAGTAATGGATATTTACCTTTCGGGCATTCTGGGCACCCCCGAGTAAGCCCCGAGCAAGGGGCGCGGGTGTATTTGCTCAAAGGAGCATCCAAAAACATGAAAGAACTAGGATTTGAAGTTTTATCATATCAAAGAAACAAAAGGTGGAGAGATAAAATAATAATAATAATAATAATAATAATAATAATATTAATAATAAACCCTAGAGGAAAGAGAAGCTCCGGGCGACAAGAATGGCGATTTCTGGCGATTGAAAGCCAGTTTCTTCACACTGTTGCTCGTGATTTCAACTACCATCCTGATTTCCTCTCCGTTTTATTATTAATCTGCATTCAGGGATGCTTCTTCTGGCATTTGCTTTTCTCGTTTTAGGGTCTTTGATACAGACTTTGTTCTGAGGAAGTATGTCTAGAACTCGTCGATCGGCTGCATCATTGGTTCGTACTCACCATGGTCGTGACTCTCTTGGCTCTTGTCCTTCCTCTCAGGATTCTTCACCAAGTCCACCATCATCATTTCAGAGTTCTTCTCAGGGGGGGGCAAGTTTGCTTGTCCGTTTAAAAACTTTGATGGCTGTCTGGGAGGGAGAGGGGGATTGGGCTATGCCAAGAGTGCCATTTATAAACACCTGACAGATCACCATTTTCCAACCGAGGGTGACAAAGAAATTTGTAGAGAGAGGATCAAAACTATAGAGAAATGCTTTGTTGCCTGGGAAAATGTTTTGCGAGACATGCAGGGATGGTTGTGCATTAAATGTATGCGAATCCATGCATGGAAAATGCCTTGCAGATCCAAAGTTCATCCGGCAGATATCATAGCAGGTCCTTCCAATGGAGTAGGGGTAGATTTTCTCATTCATGGGGCCGAGAAACCACTTGTTGTGATTCCTGAGGCAATCGACAATGCTGAGCTGAGTTCAGTTGACGACGAAGCTGCGGGTCTCACGGTGGACTTCCTTAACAGGATTTTGCAGAAGCAGATTGTCACGACTGTTAGCATTCCACCACACTGCAGGTTAATGTTCTCTCGCACTCTGAAATCTGCCCTTGATGCTGTTCTTGACAATCCGATGAACCTGGCTGCTTGGATTCGTTTACTTTTATTACCTGCCTGCACATTACACTTGTATGTGCCTCAGGAACTCCCGAGGAGGAACGGTCTCAGGTCAGTAGACGGAAGCCGCAGGCAATGTTAGCCAACACAAACTTTGGTGCTACTGAAAGAAACATCAGGATGTTTATCTTTGGCTCAACATTTGCTCGACCAGACTAGGACAACATCTAAACAAAGGCCACTGGGTAAGAAAAAGAAGAACAAGAATTTGATGGCCTGTAGAAGGAAGATGAGTCAGGGTCACTACAATGCAGCTGTCCGTATTCTTTCGTCTGATGGTGTTGCCCCTCCAACTCCGGACACTCTTTTTGAACTTCAACAAAAGCACCCTTTTGCTCGGCCCCATGTTATACCAAGTGAAGATATCTCAGCGCCAGCATTATCTGTTGTGGCGAAGGATGTTCTTGCCGCTATCAAAAGCTTTCCCAAAGGCACTTCTTGTGGAATGGACGGTCTTCGGGCTCAGCATTTGCTAGACGCTATGAGTGGTGTCGGTGCTGCTGTTGCTGACGACTTGTTGGTGTCCATTACTGGCGTTGTTAACCTCTGGCTTGCAGGTAAATGCCCCCTATTCTTGGTGAGTTTATAGCTAGCGCTCCCTTAACTCCCTTACTCAAACCCGGCGGTAGGTTGAGGCCAATTGCTGTTGGCACCATATGGCGCAGGCTATGTTCTAAGCTAGCTGCTACTTCTGTTTCTAAGGAAATGACAAACTACTTAGGGACTTATCAATATGGTGTCGGCATTCCTTGTGGTGGAGAGGGTATTTTGCATTCTGCCAATAGGTTATTGGAGTTGAAAGGGGCGGATAACACCAAGACTATGCTGTTGATAGACTTCTCGAATGCTTTTAATCTTGTTAATCGATCGACTATAATTCGAGAAGTGAGATCTCATTGTCCTAGCATCTCTTATTGGGTTGAGTTTTGTTATTCGAAACCAGCCAGGCTATACTACCAGAATCATGTTCTTTCTTCGGCTTTAGGTGTTCAACAGGGTGACCCCCTCGGTCCCCTTTTATTTTCTCTAGTTCTTCATCCACTTATTGAGAAAATTGCCGCGGGTTGCACTCTAGACCTTCATGCGTGGTACTTAGATGATGGCACCATTGCAGGGGATACCATGGAGGTTTCTAGAGCTCTCAAAATTCTCCAAGAGGATGGTCCTAGATGTGGTTTGCATTTGAACATCACGAAGACAGAAATATTTTGGCCTTCATATGATCCAAGAAGAGATGCGGATGATGTCTTCCCTACCAATATTGGCAAGCCGGTGGGTGGTGTTAAACTTCTTGGTGGCCCAGTCAGTTTGGATATGGATTTTTGCAGTGGCATTGTTTCGAACAGAGTGGATAAAACCATACAGCTCATGAATAAAATTCAGGAACTGCATGATCCCCAAAGTGAACTCTTACTTTTGCGTAGTTGCACCGGGGTCTCCAGGTTATATTTTGCTCTTCGTACAACATGCCCTGAGGCGCTTCAGATTGCTGCTTCCCGTTTTGATGAACATCTTATGGGTTGTCTACGTCGATTAGTGGTTGGAGATGGTGCTGGTTTTGGTTTGGTTCAACAACGATTAGCTACCCTTCCCATGAAAGATGGGGGTCTTGGTATTCTTACTATGGCGAGATACCATGAAGTCTTGTTATTTAGCATCTCGGTGCCCAGTTTCAAGATTTGCAAAACTCAATCCCGAAGCCGCCCAAGACCAACGGATTTTTCGTACTTGTTTTCAACAGTGCGCTACGGGGTTCACTCAAGCTTGTGGTCTTCCTTTACCTGGTTTCAACATCAATAATGCTGCCCCCCATTTCATGAAGTCTCTGGCAGTTATTTATTTCGGTGTTGTCAAGGAAAAGGTACCTTCTTGCTTTTCTTTATCTGTACGCGAGTCTAACATATGGCAATGTAACTTGAAAGCGGATCATGCAATGGATTTCCTTAAAGCGGTTCCGATACCTGGACTTAATCGGGTAATTGGACCAAGACAGTTCAGTTCTGTTTTGCAATATCGCTTGGGCATTCCTCTATTTGAAGAAAATAGTCAGTGTTCTTGTTGCGGGAAACTAATGGATGTCTTTGGAGATCATGCTATTCATTGTGCTAGTGAGGTGGGGCTTAAATTTCGACATGATATGGTCAAAGATGTCCTGGCTGATATTTGTTATAAGGCAGGTGTTGTAGCTAGGAAAGAAGTCTGGGGCTTGTTTCTAATGACGACAAAGAGCTTAAGCTGCAGATATCATGGTTTACAATTGGGAAGATGGCGAGAGATGTCCGTATGGATGTCACGGTGTCTCTCCCTTCACAAGTGCGTGTCTCGCAACTTCGCACCCGGGATACGCTATCTCTGCTGCTTTTGTCACTCGCAAGAACAATAAAGTATCTGGACAAGTGTACTTCGCAGCTATGGTTTTGGGGTACTAGCATTTTCTACCTTTGGTGAGCTCGGTCGATATCATATCCTTCCTTAAGAGAATGAGAAATTGTATGGCTAGACATGATGCTAATTTTAAGATTGGCAATTCTCTTTTTATAGGTTAGGGATTGTTATTCAAAAGGGTATTGGTGCCCAGCTGGTCGCTAGGTTACCAACCATTTCTTGTAACTTCGCTAGGTCGTTGGAGAGTCTCTCTCTCTGGCGACAATTCAGGCGATTGAAAGCCTCGAATTGATTTTCTTCTTCTCGCCCACCTGCACTTCACAGTCCTTTTCACCGATCACACCAGTAGATTCCTCTCATCATTCCCATTCTAGTGACATCCCCTTTGCCCTAATCCATAACCCTAACGCATCCCTCCAGCGACGGTTCCTACGGTTATTGATGCCATTGCAACAATGCCGAGAACCAGGTCTTCTACATCTTCCTCCCGACCATCGATAGATGCTTGTGCCGATTTGATGTGCCTGGTTGCTCCTCTTCACAACCTTCTTCCATGCCTTGTGAATTGCAGATGCTACTTTGGTCCAGTGTCTGTTCGAAACTATGATGAATGCGGTAATGGAGTTAATAGTAGAGGGTATGTTAAAACGTCAATCATCAAGCATATTCAAGATCGTCATGGCCATCCGAAGCATGTAAGAATGTCTGCGAGGAACGAATATGTACCGAGTTGAGTGTTTACTTGGCCTTGGAACGATTCCTCAACCAAATGCAGATGTGGTTATGCGGTCCTTGTATGCGCCTTCAATCATGGAAGAGACCGTAGACCTCATAATGGAGATATCCTCTAGGACCTTTCAATGGTAGGAATGTTGACTTCCTAATACATGGAATTGACAAACCCGTCAACCTGACCACCAATGATCCCGGTATCCCTACAAACGAAGGCGTGGGACTGTCCCCTGGAACTACTCGATAAGGCTTACCAAGATCAAATAACAAGCTGTTGCCGACATCCCTCCGCAATGCATCGAATTTCTCACGTACATTGAAAGCGACCCGGGATAAGGTATCCGCCAAACCATCCGATTTAACCGCTTGGATTCATTTACTATTGCTCCCGATCTGCACCCTGAACATGTACATGCCTAAAAACACCAATGAGGAAAGGTCCGGAGCGCGGAAGAGATTACAAACCAATGCAATTAACCAAGCTATAGTTGAGTGGGAGCAGCCTGGTGGGTGTCTTAAAATTACGGAGAGATTACTTGACGCGTATAAGCAGCACAAGGAATCTGAGCAACATCAGAAGAAGCGACCAACTAAGACTAAAACTAACGTGCAGGCCTGTAAAAAGAAGCTTAGCTATGGGCATTATACGGCGCAATACGTATTCTTTCTTCTAATGGTGTTGCACCATCCAATCTCGACACGCTACATGAGTTACAAGAGAAACACCCCCTGCGCCACCCCCAACCATACCTATTGGAAACATTGAAGTAGCCGCTACTTGTGGGACGTTCAAGCAGTTTTGAAGGCGGTGAAGGGCTTTCCGAAGGGTACATCCCTGTAGTCGCGACGGCCTCGGAGCGCAACATCTTTTGGATGCCCTCGGTGGTGTTGCCGCCGCCGTCTCGAAGCCTTGCTTATATCAATCACCAATGTTGTTAATCTGTGGCTTTCGGTGCGTGTCCTCGGCCCTAGGTGAGTTTGTCGCGAGCGCGCCACCGACACCAATCCTCAAACTTGGTGGCGGTATTCGACCAATAGTTCGTTGGCACGATATGGCGACGTCTTTGTTCCAAGCTTGCGGCATGTGTTGTATGCAAAGATATGTCTAACTACCTTGGCAACCATCGGTTTGGGGTTGGTATCCCATGCGGAGGAGAAGGGATTTTGCACGCTTGCCAATCGTCGCGCTAGAGGTTAAAGGATCTCGGGACAACATGTCGATGCTACTCATCGACTTCACTAATGCCTTTAACATTGTAGGCAGTGCTGTGTTAATCAAAGAGGTCGGGGACAGATGCCCAAGCATCTCACGCTGGGTTGAGTTACATTACGCCAAGCCAGCCGGTTTGTACTACAATGAATATACTCTTTCTTCCTCCCGGGTGTCCAGCAGAGGCGATCCACTCGGTCCACTTCTATTTTCCTTGGCTTTACACCCCTTTGGTTTGTAAGATTGCAACACGGTGCACCCTAGACCTTCACAATTTGGTACCTTGATGACGGAACAATAGTGGTGATACTTTAGAAGTTTCTAAAGCCCCGAAAATCATACGGGAAGAGGGCCCGGTCGAGGTCTCCGCTTGAACATCTACAAAAATGAGAACTATACGGCCAACTATGGATCCTCGTAGTTTAGCCTGTGATGTCTTTCCTAAGAATGTTGGCAGACCTACTGGAGGTGTCCGATTGCTTGGAGGTCCCGTTAGCCTGAATATGCAATACTGCAGCGATCTGGCCTTAACCAGAGTCGATAAAACTATTCAACTAATGGACTGTATCAAAACTCTGAAGGACCCTCAGAGTGAACTCTTGCTGGTTCGTAGCTGTGCTGGCGTATCGAAGTTGTATTTATGATAAATGCGACGACTCACCCTTGATGCACTTCAGGCAGCTACATCTCGTTTCGATCGGTACACGTTTGTTGTTCTTAAGGTATTTGATTGCGGCCGATAGTGCGGGATACGGACCACTTCAACATCGGATTGCCACCTCACCGATCAGCGACGGGGTCTTGGAATATACACCATGCAAGACACCACCCAATACTGCTATCTTGCATCATGCTACCAGACCCAACCTCTGCAGCGCACCATACTCGGTAACTCTACAGCCTCTGGCCTTAGCCCTCATTACCAGCTTGCACTCGATCACTACTCAAGGGTGTGTGGTCTATCTCCCACTTTCGACATCAAAGAAATTGCCCCACAGCCCATGCATTCTCTGGCAACTATATTCTTTGATGCCGTTAAACGTGAGATTCCACGCACATTCTCCATGTCAGTTCGAGACTCCATCCTGTGGCAATGCAATAGAATAGCCAACGCACAAGATTACCTCAAAGCCATTTCCCATCGACGGCCTTAATCAAGCAATAGGTCCTCGTCAATTCCGGTCTGTACTTCAATATCGCCTCGGGATACCCTTATTCGAAGAGGACAGTTTGTGTGCCTCCTGCAACAGACCAATGGATCGCTTCGGAGACCATGCGTTACATTGCGCAAGTGACATCGGTCTTAAATTCAGACACGACTTGGTACGTGATCTTTTTGCCGATTTGTGCTAAAAAGCAAATGTAGCGGCGCGGAAAGAAGTTGTTGTTGGTTGTCTTTCGAACAATGGTAATGCTCAGCGACCGGCTGACATTCTAATCCACAACTGGGAAAACGGACGTGATGTTTGCTTTGATGTCACTGGCGTGTCGCCCTTTGCCGGGAATGGGTATCGCAACTTTACGCCTGGTCATGTCATCGCTGCTGCTATTACTCGCAAACGGAATAAATATGCTGCCAACTGTTTGACACATGGATATGGATTTAGTGTGTTAGCTTTCGTAAGCTAGGGAGGCGGGAGACGATATTACCGTTCTTTTGAAAAGATCGAAAGAATTGTATGATTTGCTCATGACGCTAATAACAACTTAGGCAGTTCTCTTTTTTATAGGTTGGGAATTATTATTCAGAAAGGTGTGGGGGCACAACTTGTTGCTCGCCTTCCAACCCCTCAATCTGATTCTATGTAATACCGTTTTTCCATAATAATAATAATAATAATAATAATAACATGGAACGGGCCCCTAGCTCAGCTGGTCATCCCCGTTCCCCAAAGTTTAATGCGCTCCAGGAGGTCCCAGGTTCGAGTCCCCAATGGCGTGATATTGCAGGAATTAACATGGAAGGTAGCGTTAGTTTGCCCCCCTTGTGACACAATCTCGCCCCCCCTCCCGCCGTTTCGGCTCCCCTTGGCAAGGTTCCCCATGAGTCCCGTTGGTAGGCTAGCACAGCAACCTGTTCAATTAATGTAGTAGTATGTCGTTGGAGCTTAGCTTGTTAGGCTTCCAACTAGTTAATGTAATAATCGTTATATAATAATAATATATTTATAATAATAATAATAATAATAAACATGCTCTTCAGGTCTGCACCAAGCTATGGACATGCTATGGACTTTTTGAAAGTTGTTCCTATTCATGGTCTGCACCAAGCTGTTGGGCCTAGGCAATTCAGGTCTGTTTTGTAGTATAGACTTGCTATGCCATTGTTTGTTGAAGACAGCTTGTGTTTGATATGTCAGCGACCTATGGATATTTACGGTGATCACGCCTTACATTGTGCCAAGGAAGTGGGTGTAAAATATAGGCATGACATGGTTCGTGACGATACAGCAGACATGTGCTATAAAGCAGGGGTTATTGCCAGAAAAAAAGTTTCACTAGGCTTCCTTTCGAACGAAAGTAATGACTTGAAACCCGCTGACATTTTAGTGTATAATTGGGATGGAGGTAAAGATGTTTGTTTTGATATTACAGGTGTCTCGCCTTTCACGAGTGCTAGAACTCGCACTTTTACTCCTGGGCAAGCTATTAAAGATGTTGTCACGCGCAAGAATAACAAATATTTGGAAACTTGCTCAGCTAATGGACACGGGTTTGGCATCTTGGCATTCACTACTTTAGGAGAGTTGAGTGAGGATTTTATTGTTTTTTTGAAGAGGTTAAGCAATTGCATGTATAGTCACAATGCTAACCATAGAATTGGAAGTTCATTATTCCACCGGTTAGGCATTATTATTCAAAAGGGTGTTGGCGCCCAGCTTGTAGCTAGGTTGCACACCATTTCTTGTAACCTTGATCTTTCTTCTCAATAATAATTATTTTATAAAAAAAAAAAAAAAAAAATAAAAAAAAAAAAAATAATAATAATAATAATAATAATAAAAAGCCCATCCCTGTGTAAATATTTCTTTTGGTTAATAAAAGCCCTTTGCGGCACCTTTCATAATAATAATAATAAAAAAAAAATACTGGCGCAATGAATAAAGGAGTTTCCTTGTGTTTTTTTTCTTCGATTTTTCTTCCCCTTCCTCTCTCGTTCATCACGAAATTCTCTGTGGTGATTGTAGCAACAGACTCAACGGTGTTTTTCTTTGATTCTTCAACGTTTTTGGTGTTTCAAGTAGGTATTTGAATTTAGGGTTATGTTCTTTTGGTTCTTTGTTGGTTCTTTGTGGGAGATTTTGACGATTGATGATACCGGTATTGCAGCGGGGTTTTGAGGAGTTTCATCACCAATTTTGTAAGTGATTTTCTTTTATTTGTATTTAGGGTTGGTGGTATTCGATTTCAGGGTTTTGTTCTTTCGTCCGGCTAATCAAAATTAACGGTGTTTGGAATTGATTTTGTGATTTGGTTTTGTTGTTCTCCTTGTCAATCCAATTTCTCACATTCGTTCTTTGAGTAAGCAATTGTTTCACATTGATTTCTTTTTGCAATTGGAGTTTTGGGTTTCCTTTAGGTTTTTGAGTTTTGGGTGGTAGCATTTCTTTTGGTGATTGAAGTAACAGATTCACGAAATAGAATTGGGGGTTTTATGTGAGCAGCAGAAGTGGAAGTGTGAGAAGGGTAGGGGTTGACGACCTGTGTTTCAACTATTACGATTGTGGATTTCACTCCTCTGGGTTCTTCGATTGGATGTGGTGGCTTTTCTGGTTTGGCTTTTCTGGTTTGGTTCTTGTCTTTCTAGCAGTGAGGTTTTCGTCAATTGCAGAATTGATTTGTGGTTTTTGTGGTTGTTTTCTTAAACTTCCATCTCTGAGAAACAACTTAAGAATTTTCAGGGCTGTCTTTTGAAGATTTTGTAATCTTTTTCAGGGCTTTGTCAAAGTTTGAGGTTTTTCACTGAATATCAGGGACAGAGGTTGATCACTTAGCTATCAGTCCTCAGTGGTAAAAGGAATTATGTGTGTAGTTGAAGTTGAAAGGTTGGTTCTAGTGGTTTAGTTGCAAGTGTGTAGATTGATCAACTAGTTCTCAAATATTAGTGTTGTAAGGCGCTTTGTGGTTGTCTATTATCCTCTGTGAAGGTTTAATTAGTGTGTTATTGTATGGTAATTTGAGTTTTCATTGGTGTTGAATTCTTAAATTCCCATATACCAAACTCTAATTTTTATTCTTGAGTTGCGAAAGTTGCAGTAAACGTCCATCCTGTGATAATGCCGTGTACGAGATCAAAATCTCAATCAACTTCATTCGTTGTACATACAACTGTGGTCTCATCTGCAACACAGGTTGAATCTTCTTCTGGGTCATCTGTTAATCAATCAATAGGCCTTGACAATGACACTGATTATGATACATATTGTCACTGTCCATTTAAGAATTATGAGGATTGCCATGATGGTGTTGGTGGAAGGGGATATGTCAAGACGTCTATTCTCAAGCATATACATGATCGACATTACCCTACTCCTAAAAACGTCTCTATCTGCCAAGATAGAATATGCTCAGAACTTAGTGTATACACGGCTTGGGAAATGGTTTTACGACAATTACAGATGTGGTTGTGTGTTACATGTATGCAGTGTTACTCTTGGAAGCGTCCTTGTCGTGACCATGATGGTGGTGCATCTGTTGTTAATGGTCCGTTTAATGGAAGGGGGGCTGATTTTCTCATATATGGTGTTGACAAACCTACATTACCTACTCCTGTACCTCCGGCACCACATACTTCAATGTTGTTTGGTGAATGTTCTGGCGTTTCAGGGCAGGAAGCTGATTCATTGGGGTTGTCAGTGGAGTTGCTCAATCTGGTTTTCCAGAAACAGATCACAACAGTATCGAGCATCCCTCCACAGTGTAGGCTTAATTTCTCTAGAACTTTAAAATTTACTCTAGATAGAGTGTTAAATCATCCCAATGATATAAGTGCATGGCTGCAGTTGCTTTTGCTTCCTGTATGCTCTCTTAGTCTATACTTTCCCAAAAGATCTTCAGAGGATAGATTGGCACTAGGAAGAGACTTCAGACTACTTCAATAAATAGTGCCCTTGCTAGGGGGAGAGAACCACAGGAGTGTGTAGAGCTGGTGCAACAGAGTCTGCTGATGCATAAGGAGGTTCAAATAGGACGGAAACAAGGAAAAAAGAAGCGAAAAACTAATGTGGAAGCCTGCAAGAAGAAGATAAGTTACGGCCACTATAACGCAGCTATTAGGATTTTATCTTCTAATGGTGTTGCACCTGACAATCCAGACACCTTGCATGAATTGCAACTAAAACATCCAAGTGCACCTCCTCCCATTATTCCTTCAGGTGATGTTGCAGCTGCTCCGATTTCAGTGGATAGTAAAACGGTGTTAGAGGCAATTAGGAGCTTCCCTAAAGGTACATCTTGTGGCAGAGACGGACTTCGTGCTCAACACATGTTGGATGCTTTAAGTGGTCCTGCGGCTGCAGTTTCTGAGGAATTACTAACCTCAATAGCTGGGGTAGTAAATTTATGGTTGGCTGGTGATTGTCCGACTGTTTTAGGGCAATATATTGCTAGTGCCCCTTTAACTCCACTACTCAAGCCAGATAGAGGCCTTAGACCCATAGCAGTTGGGACAATTTGGAGGCGTCTTTGCTCAAAAGTCGCAGCAACCTCAGTGGGTAGAGAAATGGCTAGATACTTGGGTGATCACCAATTTGGTGTCGGAATCCCTTGTGGTGGTGAAGGTATTCTCCATGCAGCAAACATGCTAATGGAACTAAAAGGTACGCATGGAAATAGTACTATGATGCTTGTGGATTTCTCGAATGCATTTAATCTGGTGGACAGAACAACCATGATTAGTGAGGTAAGAACTAAATGTCCCAGTATCTCTCGGTGGGTCGAGTTTTGCTATGCTCGGCCAACTAGATTATACTATAATGATAAAATTTTATCATCCGCACAGGGTGTTCAACAGGGTGATCCCCTTGGACCGCTTATTTTTGCATTAGTTCTTCATCCCCTAGTCTGTAAGATTGATGCGGAATGTTCTCTTGATATGCATGCATGGTATCTCGATGATGGGACCATCATTGGAGATACGCTGGAGTTGTCAAAAGCTCTCAAAATCATCCAGCAGGGAGGAGTGGAAAGAGGATTGCACTTAAACATCAACAAAACAGAACTTTTCTGGCCAACTTCAGATCCGAGGAGTTTTCTGGTAGATGTTTTCCCAACGACTATCGGTAGGGCTTCAAAGGGTGTCAAGTTGCTTGGAGGGTCTGTCAGCCTTGACAACCAATTTTGCAGTGACTTAGTTATGTTTCGAGCTGAGAAAACAATCCACTTAATGAATTCTGTGAGGCAGTTAAAAAACCCACAGAGTGAGCTCTTACTTTTACGAAACTGCACCGGTGTTTCGAGATTGTATTTCACTTTACGGACAACAAACCACGAAGCCTTGCAGGCTTCCACAACCTATTATGATCAACACTTGATGCAACATCTCCAACATTTGATCACAGGTGACGGGGCTGGATTTGGTCCCCTTCAACAAAGACTTGTCATATTTCCTCTTAGAGACGGAGGGTTTGGCGTATATACAATGGCGGACACAGGCCAGTTTTGTTATTTGGCATCGCTTATTCAAACTCAATGCTTGCAGAATACTATTTTGAGTTCCATTGACGTGTCAGCACCGAGCTCTGCTTATCAATATGCTCTCGACAAGTTCTTACAGGTCTGTGGTCTTTCTTATTTCATCGTCAATTCCACCGCCCACATCCTATGAAAGTTTTGGCAAAGACACAGGTTTTCGATGTTGTTAAGAGAGAGATTCCAGCTAAGTTCAACTTGTCAGCGCGAGATGCAGCTTTGTGGCAGAGTAATAAACTTAACCATGTTATGGATTATTTGAAAGTTGTTCCCATTCCTGGCCTTAACTAATCACTTGGGCCACGGCAGTTTCGTGCAATTGCTCAGTATCGTTTAGGCATACCATTATTTCCTGTAGATAGCACCTGTTCATGTTGTGGCCGTGTTATGGACGTCTTCGGTGACCACGCACTCCATTATGCAAGTGAAGTTGGTATTAAATTCAGGAACAATGTGGTACGGGATGTCCTTATGGATATTTGTTATAGAAGTTGTGTTGCAGCTGGGAAAGAAGTCCCTTTGGGATTTTTATCTGACAATGATAACGCCCTCAGGCCTGCCGACATCCTCATATATAATTGGATCAACGGGCAAGATACTTTCTTCGACGTCACCGGAGTTTCACCATTTTCAGGCGGAGGGATTCATAACTTTACTCCTGGCCATGCTATTTCTGAGGCGGTTGTTCGTAAACGCAACAAATATTTAGACAAGTGCACGTCGCATGGATATCAGTTTTGCGCCTTGGCTTTTTCATCGTTGGGTGAGCTTGGAGATGACCTCGTTATTTTGTTGAGGAGATTGAAGAATTGTCTAACCAACTATGATGTTAACAACAAAGTAGGGAGTTTTCTTTTTCATAGGGTAGGTTTGGTTATCCAAAAGGGCGTTGGTGCGCAAATTGTTGCCCGTCTCCCGCCCATTCATGTACAAAATGACTTTGATTTTGTTTAATAAAAGCTCCCAAGAATTCATCGGAGGCAATCTTTCATAATAATAATAATAATAATAACAATAAAATAGGAACCGTGAGGGGTGGGCCCTCCTCCACCAACGATCCCGGATGCAGCAATCCCATGTGATGCCAGCATGCTCAGTACTTAAGGCCATCAAAGGTTTGTCGCCGGTTTTACATCTCCTAGACCCTCCCACTCATTTCCGTTGTTTTTATTAATATTAAATTATTATTATTATTTACTTGGAGATTACCAGTTTGGAGTTGGCGTGCCATGCGGTGGTGAAAGCATCCTTTTGCTTTTTCAAGGACTTCATCTCTTTCGATTAAAACTCCCTTCCGATTGATGAGTCTACCACGATGGAAACTTCCATATCTTCTTTATGGATCATATGATTAAACGTTTCTTTGTTTATTTTCTATAATAATAATAATAACAATAAAAAGGAACCGTGAGGGTTAGCCAGCCGTGTCGCCGGTTTTATCTTCATTTCCGTTGTTTTTATTAGCGGTTTTGCTTTTTCAAGGAATTCCTCTTTCGGAAACTTCCATATCTTCTTTATGGATCAAAGCAAGCAAGTGGTCCCGCAACCATTACGTATTTCTTCCTTAAGAAATATTAAAATAATATTATTTTAATATTTTTATTAGTAGTCCTTCCACCAAGATCAAAAGTTTCAGTCAAACTCAAATTCTTCATAAAAGGATGAAATAATGCTTGATGGACCATCAGAAAGTACCGAAATTCTCAGGATTGATCCGCGAACAGCATGGAGACACGGGCATGCCACCATGACCATTCATGGTCGATCCTTTGGCTTGCAGAAGCCGGTCCCACCTCTTTTGATGATTTTTGACCTAGTTAATCATCCAAAGTCCATATTTGGTTCAAACTCTTTCCTACAACTGGGAAGATGATCCATTCACCATCAGGTGGTCCCATGACCACCAAGGGCTGGTTCTACACCCCTTGGTCGGTCCTCCTTCCATAATTAGGTTTTACTACCTATTGGTCAGTCAAGTATTATTTTAATAATAATGATTAAACATCAACAATTAATCCTCCATTCACCAACTGCTCTGCAAAGTTGTTTGGTAAATGCTCAGTCGAGCATCTGGGCACTACATGGTCGGTCCATCACCTCATGTAGCTGGTGCCTCTCCTATCCGTTGGTTGATTCTCAGTTGAACATTCATTGATCAAAATTAGAGTTTTGAACTAAATGCTCTGTCTAGCATAACTATGAACAAGTTCAAACACTAATATTTTAATATTGATCCAACAATCAATATTTTAATTAATTAAATAATATTCGGTCCAGCTACCGTTATTTTCAATTAATACTCCCTCCGTCCCACTATTAGATGACCTAGTTCAAGTTTGCACAATAATGGAAATGAGATTTTTTAAGTATTTTTTACAATTATACCCTTACGGGTGATAATTTGTAAAATTTAGAAATGATTTATCTCTCAAATTATACCATGGATTTTCGTAAACTATGTATCATTGAAAAGCATTTTAAAACACCTACGCAACGAGTATAAATATGAATATCAAATTATACATATTTCTTATACTTACGATAATCATTCAAAAGGATAATTTTGGAAGATTCCCTTGCTTAATGAAATAGGTCAACTAATGATGGGACAAAAGTTAAAACTAAGTAGGTCATCTAATGAAGGGACGGAGGGAGTATTTTATTTGGTCTTACTGCCAATATTCATTGATTTAGCAGTATTTGCTCTGACTAGCAATATATACTTGCTCTGGCCAACATCTGTCAATAACCTTAATTGCTCCAGCAAGCAATGGGTCACTACTAACAAGGTTCGAACCGCCATCTCTGGCAATATTGATTCAACTATCAATATTTAATTGCTCAACAGAGTCATACTCCTCATATTGATTCGATTACCAATACCTGAGTAGCAATATTTATCATGTTGATTCAATTGTCAACATTCGAGAATTTCATACTGATCCAGCTATCATTACTTCTTTGGTCCATCGATCAACATTTGGCTCATCAGACGACCATTATTTTAATATTATAATCTCTCATCACTATTATTTAGACTGACTCAAGACATATGGATAAAGAAACATCTTTCTATGATCATTCAGCAATGATTATTTTCATAAGTGCTCAATGCAATGACATAATGGTTCATGATCGATTCAGTAATATCATCAAACCATATCCAAGTCATTCGACTACCATTATTGCTTCAACTAGCATAATGATGTGTCGCGGTCATCAATGACTGATTCGAGCATGTTGTTGCTTCAACATTCCATGTTGCATCCATCATAACCTTGAACTTCTTATGTTCAGTTCATGATTAAGACTCACAGTCTTAAGTCAAAGGTTGACCACATAAAATACGTCCGCGAAATAGATTTTCACATGAGACATCAATCCGTGTCACATGGGAGGATATCACTAGGGTTTTGGTCCTGCAGCTTACATCATGTGTGGTGTGAGGAGAATCCACGATGACAGTTGTGGCAAGTCATGCTGACAGTTAAGGAGTAAATGGAATAGTGGATGGTCGATCAACCAAGTCTTCCATGCAAATTGGAAGTGGTTGCACGATCTTCTACTTCCCTATTCTTCTAATTTCTTCAATTGTCACCACTTACAGGAGATTGATGTGCTGTGTTAAAGCATTGCTCGGTCGAACTCGAAAGCGTTTCTATCTCAAGCTTGTTTGTCAAGTTTAGTTGTCAAAACTATAAGTCTTGATTTCTAGTCTACTTATAGCTATGTCTCTGATTAGGATAAAATGTGTAGTTGATCTTTAGACTTTACGGCGTTCATCTATTGAAGACGAAGAACTACTAAGGGTATCTTTTGGAAATTCATCAACAAAAGGTATGTGAAGACTTGAACTCATCTATCACTCAAAATGTTTATTCTATTCTATCTCCTATTGAGACAAAGTCGTATAGCTATATAGACTTTACATTATACACATTTGATATTTCGAGCTGAGTTTAGATCGCTTATATCTTTATCGAAATATGTGTTAGAAAGCTTTTGCTTTAACTACGTTCATTGTTACATGATTTGTGTGAGACAGACATTTGATGTAGGCTCGAAATGTTTCGTATTTATCATTCGATCACTTGAAAATTGCTTTGAAGCTAATAGTTTGTGTGAGACATCTATTCTCGTCTTTTAAGACTGTTTCAATGATTGAAATAGGAGTTAAGAGATAAAACCCATGTCTGGATCCATTTCGGTTTGTGTACTAAGTGTGTGAACTGTTTTGATTGGAATTCAGTACCGAAATTTAAGTTTGCATACCCATTCGCAAACTTATTCAACTGTTAAATCTGGGGATACTTAAGTTTGCGTACCCGTTCGTAAACGGTTTTAACGGAGTTCGGTCCGGAGCTAAAGTTTGCGTACCCGTTTGCAAACTGTCGGCTTGTGACCAATGTCCGGAACTTAAGTTCGCGTACCCATTTGAAAACTTAAATGGTTCAAGTTCTTAAATCAATTAAGTATGATTTCATACTCATGAACAAATACATTTATAAATTAAGGAATGCAATCTTTGCATACCGTGGCTAAAATGTTCATGAATTGATTCTTTTGAATCAATCCGATTTTGCTTCAATTGTGTCTTGTATACTTCTATGAGAATATAAACAATTGAACAACTCCATGAGTAACACAACTAGATTCATTTGAGTCATTTGATCTAGAAGTGTTAAGATGAACATGGTTAGCACAAAAGTGTTCATGTGGCTAACTTCGGTTAACTATTATTGAGCCAACTCAATATACACGTTTAGGTACGGTTATCCATATATAAATAAAGGTATATTTCATTTGTGTGTAACAAGCGAAGTTTTATCTAACGGTGGAAATATATTATCTTGTATCTTAAATCAGGTTTCATCTAACGGTGAATATTGATTACTTTGTTCCAAAGTTATCAAACCCCGATTTGAAGATTGTATAAGGGAGAACTCTAGCAACTGGGAAACCTAAACCCACACCTCCTGTGTGATACTAGTTGCGACTAGAGTCGATTCTCCTTTAACATAGGTTTTTCCTAAAACCATTATAGGTTAACGATGAAAAAGTGGGGGTACAACAACCTCACCTAATATTTCGCTTATCAATCTATATGGACTAACTCCAATATACTTTTAAGAGAATCAACTAGACAGTCAGACTCAATCTTAATGAAAAGTATATCAAAAAGTTATATCTCAATTTCTCGATTCAATCATTACTCAAACAAATAGAAATCTGCGAGTCTAATTGAATACAAGAGAAATTAACTTGAACGGTACCAAAGACCAATGTTCAAGGATCAATCAATTTCAATCAACAACCAAAGGTTGGATTTACCAATTGATCAATTCAACGCACAACCTGTGATATTTCAATTATAACAAAATATAATGTGGAAAATAAATAACACAGACACTAGAAGTTTTGTTAACGAGGAAACCGCAAATGCAGAAAAACCCCGGGACCTAGTCCAGATTGAACACCATACTGTATTAAGCCGCTACAGACTCTAGCCTACTACCAATTAACTTCGGACTGGACTGTAGTTGAACCCTAATCAATCTCACACCGATTCAAGGTACAGTTGTGTTCCTTACGTTTCTGATCCCAGCAGGATACTACGCACTTGATTCCCTTAGTTGATCTCACCCACAACCAAGAGTTGTTACGACCCAAATTCGAAGACTTGATAAACAAATATGTCTCACACAGAAAAGTATATAAATTGAATAAATTTGTCTCCCACAGAAATACCCAAGAGTTTTTGTTCCGTCTTTTGATAAATCAAAGTGAACAGGAACCAATTGATAAACCAGACTTATATTCCCGAAGAACAGCCTAGTATTATCAATCACCTCACAATAATCTTAATCGACTAGCGAAACAAGATATTGTTGAATCACAAATGATGAGACGAAGATGTTTGTGATTACTTTTATCTTGCCTATCGGAGAAATTAATCTCGAGTCAATTATTTCAATTGTACTCAATACGATAGAATCGAGCAAGCTCGGTACACGCAACTATAAAGAAAATAGTTGGGTCTGGCTTCACAATCCCAATGAAGTCTTCCAAGTCGTTAAACTACAAGGTCTCAAAGAAACCTAAGGTTAAAGGAGAATCGACTCTAGTTATGTAACTAATAACACACAAGAGGTGTGGGGATTAGGTTTCCTAGATGCTAGAGTTCTCCTTTATATAGTTTTGAAATCAGGTTTGCAATCCAAGTTACCTTGGTAACAAAGCATTCAATATTCACCGTTAGATGAAAAAACCTGATTCAACCAAGCTAATATATTTCAATCGTTAGTTCGAACTTAGCTTGTTACACACAAATAAAATGTAGCCTCATTTAGGTTTATGTAACCGTACCTAAACGTGTACACCATGTTGGTTCACAAATAGTTAACCGATGTTAGCCATATGATTACTCTCATATCAACCTTATTCATCTTAACCATAACTAGTTCAAATGACTCAAATAAAACTAGTTAAAGAGTTGTTCAATTGCTATATTCTCATAGAATTATACAAGAACACA
This sequence comes from Papaver armeniacum, assembly GCA_023531295.1. Taxonomy (NCBI): domain Eukaryota; kingdom Viridiplantae; phylum Streptophyta; class Magnoliopsida; order Ranunculales; family Papaveraceae; genus Papaver; species Papaver armeniacum. Next base: position 133,367 of record JAJJWW010009204.1, read on the forward strand.
ATTGAAGCAAAATCGGTTTGATTCACTCGAATCAATCATGAACATTATAGCCACGTTTTGCAAAGATTTCATTCCTTATTATATAAATGTCTATGTTCATGTTTAAAACCGATTTTAGAACTTTAACCTTCAAGTATGCAAACGGGTACACATACTTGAAATACCCGGACCAAGATTGAGTTACGCCAGTACGCAAACGGGTACGCGAACTTCAAATCCCAGCAGAAATTCTCTGACATGAACTTGTACGCCAGTACGCAAAAGGTTACACGTACTTAGGTTCCCTGATTTCTCAAACCAACATGTACGCAAATGGGTACGCATATTATGGTTCCCGGACATGGATTACATATGTGCAAGAGTGCACAACATGACATATCCGATAATGGTTAAGTGTAGGATCAGAATATCGCAACACTAATACCCTTGCGAAATCCATTAACGACATATCGCGAAGGTGTCGTAGATTGATGATAAGAATGACGCAACGGATGACGACAGCTTGAACACGAAAAAGGTGTGAAGACTTAGCGAGATTTAACATTTGTACACTTGCGATATTTCGCAAATAAGATCCGAAAATAAAGGACAGCTTAGCTGTCATCCACTATGTAATGTCCTATATAAAGAGCCGAACAAGCTTAAGGGAAGGAAGAGAGATCTTTTTAAAGTGGAGAGATCTTTTTAGAGTGGAAAGAAAGTTTTGAGGAGAGAAAAAGTTTAGATTAGCATTTACATTCTTGATTTCCTTCCCCTCTTGTATAATTTCTAACTCAATTAATAAAAAGATTGATTGTTGATTTTAAAGATATTGAATATCATGAATTCTTGTGAGGGATGTATTGTAGGATTTCCTGCAACTACATTAAGTGTTATAAACTCTTATTTCAATCATTGAAACTTTCTTAGAGGATGATAATAGCCGTTTTCACACACTATTAGCATCAAAGAAATTTTCAAGTTATTGAAATAAGCATTACAAAACATTCCAAGATTACACGAAATGATTGTATCATACAAACCATGTAAGATGTTTACTCGGCAATTTTCACATGATATAAGATGAACTAGGTCGAAACGATAGCTTGCCAACACATATTTTGAGAAATATGTAAGAGAGATAAACTCAACTCGAAATGTCAAATGTGTATATAGAAAACTATATCGTAATACGACTTATGTCTCAATATAGGAGATAGAGTAGAAATAGACTTTCCAAGTGATAGATGAGTTTAAGTCACCACATACCTTTTGTGGATGAAGTTTCACAAGCTCCCCTTAGTAGTTCTTCGTCTTCAAATGATGAACGCCGCGAAAACTAAGCTCAACTACACAATCTATGTCCTAGTCCGAGACATCTATAAATACGTTAGAAATTAAGACTTATAGTTTTGATAACTAACATTGACAAACATGCTTGAGATAGCAACACATGCGAGTTCGACCGAGCAGTGCTGTAACAATCTCCCTATTTGTCAATTTTAGTGACAAAACTATCAATACATATAGATTACAAAATAAATAAAAATTTGTAGCTTCTCATCCAAATACTTGATCTCCTTGGCATCTTCAACACGACTCGAAAAATTCGTCACTTCCAAGTACTCCATGATTCTAAACGTGTTCAACTCAGCATCATAGTTGTTGAAGATCCGTAGCGATAACAATGAGAAAAAAACATGCTCTCAAACATTGTTATACAGTATCATAATATTATTATACAACATCAAAGTTCAATTGTATCACAACTTTGACAACAATACTATGGTGATATGTATCACTCCCCCCTTAGTCAATACTTCATATCAACATGAAAACCACTCCCCTTTACATAATGATCCGTAAACCATATGTATTTGTAGTATGAAACTACACATTAATTCTCCCCTTTTTTGTCAATATAAATTGGCAAAGGTACGAAAACTAGTGGGATCCTCATGAAATTCTTATAGAGATACTTCATGACCAAAAGAGAATAGCATACCAACTTATTTAGATGCAATCATAAAGCCGAAGATAAATGCATTCATCAAGGAGTTTATAAAGATACAAGATATATAACCCCTATAATATTCCACATCCGCACTCCCCACAAAGATTTGGCAATTAAGCACAAGTTCAAAAAGAACTCTCCCCCATAATATGTCATTCTCGAAAGAACAACAAAGGCGACCTTGCTTTTACAAGAAAAGAAGGATTTCTTTGGACATAACCAAATCACATGAAAACATGAATTTGTATCCAAAAATCTCAATTGAATCAACCACAAAAATGATCAATTCAATTTTCCATGCTCGACATAAGAGAACTTACGGAGCCACACAATATATGCACAAAAATGTGGATCGAAGATCGACCAATACTGCGGAATACACAAGGATTCATTCTATTTTCCATCACTATTTGCACAATGACATATAATAGACATAATCCTTGTAAACAAAAGTTTTATCCTTTCTTCCATCAAATAATGACATAAAAGGCTTTAACTTTTGTAAGACAAAAGTTCATTCTATCTTTTGTCAATACTTTCATACCAACAAAATAGAGATAACTTTTGAACAAGTATGGGACAGTCACAGGTTCACGGACGTAAACAACATATCCCATAACAATTTGCAATATATAAAATCATAAAGATTAAACTTGCAAAATTAATCATCTTCCAAAAAACTTAGAATTTAAATAAATAAATCTAAAAACATGAAGATAAAAACGTTGGACATAGCTATGTGTACTCACAATAATGGCTATTCCAAACTCTAGTTATTCTTCTAAAAACACAAGAAATAAATTTTCATAAGAAGATTTACTGGACATTGAGACCTTTGAAGAATTATTTATTATCCCCGAACTCCTTTGTCGTCAACAACCATAGGTACATACGGTTCGTGGAGAAAGGAGTCAATTCCAACAAACCTTCTAGGCTGATGATGTCGAACCAGAGCCTTATGAATTTCAAGAGTTCTCATAACAAAAGCCTTTCATTAGTTGAATCTCCTTCCTTGTTTCCTTCAACTCTTCAAGAACACCAGAAAACTTCTGAGAATTTGAAGGAACAACTCTTGTCTTCCTCACATTCCTTCTTTTTCTTTTCAAAGTTGGAGGTAATGGAGATTTCTCTTTTTTCTTCATGATTGATGGCTTAACAATCATATTAACATCTTTTCCGTCAGAAGACATGATGCTTGGAGTATCCATACGTGTATGCGTTTGTAAGAAGAAATCACAATTAAAACTTAACAGGCAGTCTTAAGATGAAAAGAATTTCAAAGAAGGAAAAGGAATGCAGGGTTACAGAACCTTTAACCACACAGGTTCACACACGCACAATCACAACCCTAAAGAGAGTAGAACTATCGAGAATAACCCTCTTTTATTGATTAAACAGGGAAGTCCCTTCCGATATAAAAAAATCCAATTTCGCAAAACACACGACAAATCTAAGAAAACATTTTTTTTTTCTTAAAGCCTAAGGTGTGCACAATCTTGTCTCTTTTAATCGGGCACATGAGACAAAATGCACCAAAACAACACAATTAAGTTGTGCTACGGTGAACAACAATTTGTCTGCCATTACCTTTTTGAAAGGAATTCATAGAACCCTGTCTCTCAAAATGTTTAGACCATACTCTCTTTTCTAGTGGTCTTGTCTTCTCTTTGGAAACTAACTTCTTTGAGGAGGTTAAAATCTTACATACCTCAACGGTTTTTTGAACAAGTTTAAGCTTGTTTGCAAGGCGATTTGCTCTTCGTTGAAGTTTATTGACATATCTCATCTTTTGTTTGTACTTGAAACACTTTGAAAGTTGTATATGGGGCAAAATGATTTGATGGTTTTTAAGGAATTGAGGAGACGACCGTGCGGACGAAACTCCTCGAACCGAGCAAACTGCTTAACCTCACACAGATGCACTGTAAAAAGGGAGTGCTTTGAATTCTAGAGATAAATCTTTAAGACTCCGGCCTAAACCAAGACAATGGACGTTCCAGAGTCAATTCGGTCACAAGAGAGGATGGGTCGATCTGTAGGAGGGAAGCTGAGAAATGTGTGAGATAAATGGTGATCAAGGATTGTGAATGTGTTTAAGGTTTCTGCAAGTTTGACAAACTGTTAAGTTCGAATAAGTTCTGGTTGATTGATCGAATTCTTGAGAGTGAATACTCGGATAGAATTCTTCTGTTAGACGAATGTTGTCCGTCTTCTAAATCATGAGTTCAGAGACTTATTTATATTTCCAGAAGTAGTAGACACATTGATCCCAGGAAGTGTGACAGTTGCTGGAGTCAAAGAGTGGGGAAGTGGGAAATCGTGTTAATACCAGTTGGTCATCATGCAGAGACTTGGTTGATTGTCCACCCACTACTTTGCTAACTTCTCTAACTGTTTGCACGACTTGTTCACATTCTCATCGTGGATGACACATGCTGTAGACCACCATACCAAAACCTTAGTTGATATCCCCCATGTGACATGATTAATGTCTCGTAATTTTATTTAGTCAGTTGTTGACTTGATGAGACGATGAATCTTTGTATTACTGAGTCAAACATGATTTACAAATTTTCTAGGACTCATGAATTGAACGTGTCTATTGAGACAGAGGTATAATTGCATAGTTAAGGTGAGCAATATAGTTGAACCAATATTCCTTGGTCTGAGCAAATATTGCCCATCTGAGCAAATGTTGCTCGCTTTACGAATTATTGGTAGCAGGACCAAATAAAATATTAATTTAAAATACTGGCAACTGAACCGAGTATAATAATTAAAGTGTTGATTAATAATTAAAGTGTTGATTACGGTATCGACATAAAATTATTAGTGTTTGAATCTGGAACTATGAACCTTGGATTCGAAACCCTAATTTTGATCGATTGTTGATCAATTGATGATTTATTGAAAATCAACCATGGAGTGAAGGAGGGACCGGCTACATGGGATGATGGGTCGACCATGTAGCGCCCTCGAGTGAGCAAATACCAAAGTCTCTTGAAGACCAGTTGGTGAAAGGATGATTAAATGCTGGTTTAATCATTTATTAAAATAGTGCTCGTCTGAGCATTAGATAATAAAACTTTATTATGAAAGAATGAGGAACCGACCAAGGGGTCATGGAACCGGCCCTGGTTGGTCATGGGATCGACTGGCGATCGTTTTGTGAAATTCAAAGTTGTTTGGAAGAGTTTTAAATCTGATGTGAACAAATTAGGTCAAAATAGTGAAAATGTGCGAGACCGGCTTCTTGCAAGCCAAAAGGCCAACCTTGGTCAGTCAAGGTAATATACCCACATCACCAAAGTGTTTGTGTCTCAGTCCTGATAATTTTGATATTTTCTGATGCGCGTTTGAGCAACATTTGAGAAAATATGAAGAAATCAAAGTTTTTGCTCAAACTGAGGAACTTCATAAGATGAAGGAAATAATAATAATAAAATAAGGAATCATAAAGTGTGGGACCGGCTATGGCTAAGGCATGGCCGGCCGGCCAATAAGCCCGATCCCATGGCACTTTTCCTAATTTTATATTATTTTCATGATTTGAAGGAAATATCATTAAATCAAGGAGTTTGTTGAAACGAAGGAGTTTCCTTAAAGTGAAGGAGTTTCCATGAGATGAGGGAAACAATAATAATAATAATAAGGGGCGTGTGGGACCGGCCATGGCTTGGGAATGGTCGGCCGGCTAGTGGCCCGGTCCCATGAACCTTCCCTAATTTTATATCCTTTCCTTGGTGTGAAGGAAATATCATGAAATTGAGGAATTTCATGGGATGAAGGAAATAATAAGGAACGCAGGGTGTGGGACCGACCACAACTAGGGCATGACCGGTCATCTAGGGAACCCGGTCCCGTGACATTTTTCCTAATTTTATATTATTTCCCTGATACGAAGGAAACACCATGAAACTGAGGAGTTTCCTTAAAACGAAGGAGTTTTGTTCAAATGAAGGAATTTTCATTAGATCAAGGAAAAATAATAAAATATGATAAAATAAAGAATTAGGCGTGGGACTGGCCACGACATGACTGGCCGGCCAGTGGACCCATTCCCCTAACGCCTTAGCTAATATTTTTTTATTATTATTTTCTTCCTATTTTGCATAGGTTCATCGTTCCTTCGTATTTATGAATGCTCGTTCGTGCATTCAAGTGCTCGTTAGTGCATTATTGCTGAGTACACTTGCACCATTTTGGTCAGGGCTTACTCGATAGTGGCTCAGAAGCCCGTATGTTGAATATTTATTACTAACCCATGGAATTCTGCTGGGAAGAGCCATGGATTGAAGTAATGAAATATTATGAAGATTGTAGAATATTTTCTAGGGATTCAGTTAATGAATCTAGTGACTACAAATAATTAATTAATGGCTCTATACTAGCACGTTGTCTAAGAGCATTAATTATTCGAGAATTGAGCGATATGAGCTAGTTGAAGCGTCATATTTATTACGTATAGTCAGGGAAAACGTTGTTGCATCATGAAGACGTTATCGCTCTATACTAGCAGGCATGATGTCTAGGAGCCGTCCAATCGTTAGGATTCTATACACATGTCTTCTACATATTCAGGGAAAACATTGTTACATCCTGAAGAAGTTATCGCTCTATACTAGCAGGCAAGCTATTTAGGATCCGTCCAATCGTTCGATTCTATATAAAAGTAATTACTGAAATTGCTCAGTATTCATGAAATGTGTCGTTGCCTCAATTGAGAGACTGCATATTCATGTACGCTCTGAGAGACAATATACTCAGTCAGAGGTTCTTATGGCATGAGTTTTCATGCTTTAATGAGAGACATAAATCTCAATATTCATCGACTCTTGGACCGGGGAATATGTAAGGTTACGATTTTTGCCTTTGCCAAAAATCCAACATCAACATTAAGTCCCTGCTTAGTGAGGGACAATCATGTTCCTCGATCAAGACCTTGGATGGTGATTTTTCTAGTTACGAGATGAAATAAGTAATTGAACTTAGTCGTAAGAAAAATATTACCTGGATTTTTGATTGTACGAGCGAGCCTTGGATTGAACGAAGATCCCAGTAGCATGATAGAGCATCGTCTTCTAACGAGCATAAATTGGTATGGCACCGTTTTTTTTTTAGAAGTTTGTAACTTATTCATGAGTTGTTCATGTTAAAATCATATATACATATGCATATATAGGCGTGAGTTTTGTAGAAAACCCTTGTTTTAGGAACAAACGTTCGTTCGTTTGTTAGTTTAAGAAACGGGCAATAATCCCTAACTTATGAGAGATTTTTTTTTGTTATAGACATGTGTCTAATGATGAAAATTTGTCTATGAGCTTTCATGAAAACCAAAATTTTGTTTTAACGTATGATTTTTCATAAAATTGAAATAAACCCTTGTTTCGAAGACGAATGCTCGTATGAGGGAAAAGTTTTTTTTTATCAAAAATACGTGATATATTCACTGTTTTTTATTTATTTACGTGAGTTTGCTCACGTCAAATTTTTTTTTGTTGAAAATCAAAGAATTGATTTTAAATAATCATTAAAAGTGACAATTATTTATGATGAAATATCGTCTTAGTGTAAACTTTCACAATCCAATAGTGGATATTCACACAGTGAAAGCTATGTTCACGGTTTTATGAAAAATCAAGTTTTGATTTTTTGAATAATGAATTTTTTGCTCGTTTTTGCAGGTTTGAATAAACGACTAAGTTTTAAAAATCACCAAACGTCAGTGAAATTGTAAATAGATAAGAGTTGGATTGTTACCGTTTTGCACGTGTTGTTTCCAACGTGTTTTGACTCCACGCTTTTCGTAATAGATAATGGTTACTTCTGGGTGTCTCTGATTTTCCCGAGAAATATTCTGGAAACACCAAACCAAGATGAGGACTTTTGTAGACTTTCATACTAAAGTGGATCGCCCCTTCAGCAAGGCGAGGGATTTGATTCGAGGTACGCCTCTCAATCATCTGAGAATTGTCCATGATAAAACCTATGCTTTCTTAGCTTTAGCGGATGTATAAGAAAGGCAAAGACGCGCTGAGACATCCCAGAAGAAGAGGTCTGAGGATGAAAAGCTCGACAAAAATGGCGTCATCTTCAGAAAGCAAGACGAGCGGATGAGGATGAACCACGACCCTTTGTTGAAGGAGTAGCCTCTGATCCGGATGTTGAACCTTCCCGGAAACTTGTTGGTTGTGAAGTTGAGCCATATCCACCTGATATGGCGGCTGAATGATTGACCAAGATTGATTTCCAAGATGAATGCGAGGAAGATGACTACTCAGATGCAACCTATAACAATCTTGAAGATCATCTCGAAGATATTTCGAGGAAAACTCGAATATGATTCGATCATGAAGATGATTGAATCGATGATCAATCATTATAGTAGTTGAACATATTTTTATTTTTGTAGGTGTAGATGCCGCCTTGTTCACTTTAGTATTTTTGCTTCACCTTGTTTGTCTTTTTACCTCTGATTGAATGAAGTAGACGAATGTCTATATGCATGAAAAATCACGATTCTTCTTCAGAAAATCTTAACTGTGAATTTTGGATATATTGTAGTGGACCTCCGTATGGAGAGATGACCTTCCCTTAGATTCTTCATAAATTGCTCCAAGTAGCTGCTTAATGCAAGACAACGTAAAATGTCAACAGACGAGCTTGATGCAAAGACATCCATTTACTTGCGTCTCGAAGCTTATGGAGCCGTCATGGAGGGACGTGCAAGTATTATAATGGCGGTCGTCGGTCCCCAAAGTATTGGTGGATCTTCTCTTCGTTCCTTCTCTTTATTCTTTCTTATTTATATAAAGGTAGAGATATCGAGGTTTAAAGACTCTTTGGAAATACCTAGGGGACGTCGCTCGACTGTGAGTGTTATGAATTCCGTCTAGAAATTTCTGCTTGCATGTCATCCGCTCTGGAAGTTGCTGAAACTTCATACGATGTCGGAATTTGATGATTGACACCAACTTTCGAAGCTAACAGACTGAGGAATCATATGCAAAAAAGAATCCTTCAGTTTGGAAATGTATAAGGCAGTCAAGGACGCGTGCACATTCATAACTTGTAATCCCGTGCAAATTATTCCATGAATTTGAGTGTGGAGGCCATCTCTTTCAGCTCGTATGTCCGATTTATGCGCCCTTTCAGTATGTTGTAGCAGAGACGTAAAAAAACCTCTTTTTTTTCAAGGAAGCATTGTTACATTCCTCACCCATTGGTAAGTTTTTTTGTAAACACATGGCCTGAAGTGTGTTGCGTCTCATTTGTAGAGGTGATGAGAACATCTTGTAAAAGACTTTGGATTGTGCCCGTCCTTCGTGCAAGATTTGGGAAGTCTTTCATGTTAACATGTTTTCATGTCTACACATCTTGATGTGAATCATTAGTGTTTAGAGAAGTCTGATCAATCGAGTAACACTTCAGAGAGAACGGATTGTTGATGTAGCCGGTCACGAGATATTGTTCCCAAGACTGTTGTTGTTGATATTGAAACCACAATTGATTTCGCTTCAGAAATCTTTGTTGGTGTTGCATGGATGGATTTGCTCTAGAGATCCTTGTTGATGCTGAGACCATGACTGGAGTTGCTCCAGAGACCAATAATATGGAACCATGATTATCGACATAGTCCTTGATCCTCCATCCAATGAACCTTAATATTCACGAACTAATTGATGAGTTAAGTGTCCCTAAGATGAGGGGGTACTGGGGTTTAGCCCAAATTCTCCCTAATAGTATGACTTTACTGTGAAGTGGCTTTTTTAGGGAATCAATGTTGTTGTGGAAGATAGCAACAGTCTGCATTCTGGATCGGTAAAGAAAAGAAGTTCCTCGGTCGTGCAAGGTTTGTGATGTAAAGAGGTTCCGTTGATGATGTTTCATGGCATCATCAAGGTTGCAATGACTTGTTATGCAGATCACAGTTATTGAAATAGATTTGAATTGATATTTCCAACAAGATCAATTCCCCAAGTTCAGCGTGTCATCATCAAGATATTTGTGTTGAAGCTAGAGGCGCTTATTATCGAAGGTGTACTCTTTGATTGAGAGTACAATTTGAAGGCTTCTTAGATGCTTGTGCATTGTGTAGATGGTGGATTTTCGACAAAGGCTAAAATCTTAAACCCATAATTATACGAACTTCTGATCCAGCAATCAGACGTGAGTATTGAGACACGGGTCTCTCATCGAACCTCTGACTGAGAATACTATCTCTCAGAGTATATACAGATATGTAGTCTCTCGGCTGGACAACAACATATCTCATGAATACTGAACACTTCAATAAATATTTCTATATAGAATCACGAGATTGACGACTCCTAGACAGCTTGCTCTGCTAGTATAGAGCAATAACGTCTTCAGGATACAAAGAACAGTTTTCCCTGACTATATAAAGGATATGAAGCTCCATCAATCTCATATCAGAATAATTAATGCTTCTAGACAGCTTGCTCTGCTAGTATAGAGCCATCAATTAATTATTCTTAAATTCTTGGATTCATCCACTGAATTTCTGAAAATATTCAAATATTTTCTGAAAGTATTCAAATACTTTTGTAATATTTCGTTACTTCAATCCATGGTTCTTCCCAGCAGAATTCAATGGGTTAGTAATAAATTCTCAACAACACGGGCATCTAAGCTACCTCCGAGTAAGCCCCGATCCAAATGGTGCAAGTGTACACGCCGATGATGCACTAACAATCACCGTACGAACAAGTATTTCAAAATACGCCGACACGATGAACCTATGCGAAATAGGAAGGAAAATAATAAATAATTAAAAATTGACCAAGGCGCTGGGAGCATGGGCCTACTGACCGGCCAGACGTGCCGTGGTCAATCCCTCGCCAGTTTCATATTTTTTTCATATTTTTTGTTATTTTCCTTGAGTTCATGAAAATCCTTTCACTTGAACAAATATCTTTCGTTTTGAGGAAACTCCTCAGTTTCCTGGTGTTTCCCTCACACCAAGGAAATAATATAAAATTAGGGAAAATATTGTGGGTCCGTGATTATTGGCCAACCGGTCATGCCTTGATCCTGGCCGGCCCTACACCTCATGGTTCCTCATATTTTATTATTATTTCCCTAATTTCATGAAAACTCCTTAATCTCATGATATTTCTTTAATCCCATAAAAATAATAATATAAAATTAGGGAAACCCGTGGGACTGGTCCCAGCCAGCCGGTCACGCCCAAGCTGGCCCCACATACCCTATTTCATTATATTATATTTTATGTTTCCTTAATCCCATGAAGTTCCTTGATTTCATGATATTTCCTTCAAATTATGAAAATTCCTTTAAATCATGAAATAATACATAAAATTAGGGAAAAACTCACGGACCCAGGGTCCTAGCCAGGACAACCATGCTCAAGCCGGTCCCGTGACGTCCCTTATTTTATTATTATTATTTCATGTTTTACTCATCTCATGGAAACTCCTTGATTTCAACAAAACTCTTTGATTTCAACAAAACTCCTTGGTTTTAACAAATTCCTTGGTTTTATCATATTTCCCTAAAATCATGAAAATATTATAAAAATTGGGAAAACGTGTGGGATTGGGCCCTTTGGTCGGCCGGCCATGCCTTGGCCATGGCCGGTCCCACACTTCATGATTCCTTCACTTTTTTATTATTTTTCCTTCATCTCATGAAGTTTTGACGGTTTCATCAAAAACCCCTGATTTCTTCATATTTTCTCAAATGATTGCTCAAATGCACATCTGAAAATATCAAAATTCTCAGAACTGATATACGAACACTTTGGTGACATGAGCATGTTACCTTGACCGACCAAGGTTGGATCTTTGGCTCGCAAGGAGCCGGTCCCGCGTATTTACACAATTTGACCTAATTTGCGCAATTGCACGTATTAGGTCCAAAACACTTCCAAATAATTCTGGGATTTTCATGGAATGATCGTCAGTCGATCCCGTGACCACCTAGGGCCGATTTCATAACCCCTTGGTCGGTCCTTCACCTTTTTATAATTAATTAGGTTTTATCACCTAAGGCTCAGACGAGCATTTTTCCGAATAAATGATTAAACCAGCATTTGATCATTCTTTTATTAACAAATCATCAACACTTCAAGAGGCCTTGGTATTTGCTCACATGAACATATGGGAGCTACATGGTAGACCAATGGTCCCATGAAGCCGGTTCTCCTTCATTCTATGGTTAATTTTCAAATAAATCATCAACTGGTCATCAATTGATCAAATTAGGGTTTCTGAGTCCAAGGATCATAATTCCAGATTCAAACACTAATAATCTTATGACGATCTCATGATCATTATTCTTATTAATTATGCTCGGTTCAACTACCAGTATTTTAAATAATGTCTTATTTTGGTCACACTACCAATAATTTATCAGACGAGCAACACTTTGCTCGATTTGAGCAATATTTGCTCAAACCAAGGAATATTGGTTCAACTATCAATATTCAATAATGAGCAACACTTGCTCACCTCAACGTCAGAATTATACCTATGTCTTAGCAGACAAGTTCAATTCATGAGTCTCAGAACATTTTCAAATCACGTTCGACTCAACAATACAAGGACTCATCGTCCCATGAAGTCATGAAGTGAGCAATTGACTAACTAAATACACGTCCGCCTTGCACTTGACTCCACAATCACACGAGACATCGAGTCGTGTCACATGGGGGATATCAACTAGGGTTTTGGTTTGGCGGTCTACGACACGTATGTTCAAACACACGATGGAATGTGAGCAAGTCGTGCAGTCAGTTGAAGAAGTTAACAAAGTAGTGGATGGAACTGGTTTCAAACAAGATTTCCATTTCCCCACTTCTTGATTTTATCAACTGTCGCACTTCATGGGATCATGGTGTCTACAATTCCAGCAATATAAATAAGTCTCTGAATCATGATTGAAACAACAAGAATCTCACGTCTCACTGACAAGACGAGATCAACAACTCATCAATTGAGCAATTACTCTCAACGGAGCAACTTCAATCATTCAGAACTTATCTTATTCAGAATTCACAACACACCTACAATCTTCGATCACCATTGATCTCACACATTTCTCAGTTTCCCTCCTACAGACCGACCCATCCTCTCTTGTGACCGAATTTACTCTAGAACGGCCATTGTATTGGTTTAAGCCGGAGTACTACAGATTGATCTCTCGAATTCAAAGCACCCCCTTCTTGCAGTGCATCTGTGTGAGGCTAAGCATTTCTCTCGGTTCAAGGAGTCTCCTCCGCGCGATCATCTCCTCAATTCCGTAAAAACTAGCAAATCGTTCTGCCCCATCTACAGATTGGCGACCACAGTGGGAGATCATTCTCTCGGTTACAATCTCAATTCTCACAAAGATGGTCGGTCTTAGGTCTTCCAATCCGGGTTCAAAACCCGATCCTAATATCGCAAGCTCTAGTGGTACCGCTAACACCACTCTTCCAAGCACTGATGCTCCAGTGATCACCCCTGCAAGTGACGGCACTGGCGCCATCAACAATCCACTCTTCGGTTGATCTCATGAAGAAACCAGAGGAAATCAGCCTACCATAGTTGATCTCATGAAGGTTCAGACTGACGTAGCTGCAGCACAGAAAGAGTTGTGTGCTTATCTCAAAACTCTCACAGACAAGCTTGCGTCTGAATGAACTCAGCCTCAACACGAGAAAGGAAAATCTAAAGAAACATCTTCAACTGCTGATCCTGAAATCTCTCCAATCCATGTTGTACATGATGAAGAATTGCACAAATCTGCAGATGACTCTCCGGCAATGAAACCCGCAAGTTTCATCACTATTGAAGACCTGGAGCACTTTTTGAGGATCGAGGAAAAGACAAGGCATCATCTGTCCATCTTCACCAACCTTCATATCCTGCTTCCATACATAGGATTCCTCTTCCAAAGGTTATACCGCTCCAACATTCATTCTTTATGATGGAACATGCAATACTCAAAAACATATTTCTCGGTTTCTGGAATTATTGGGTGAACACGAGCACAACATGTCGTCCATATGAAGGAATTTTCAAAGTCTCTGACAGGCAGAGCATACACTTGGTACAAAAACATCGCATTGGGAAGTATCACCGATTGGAGAAGAGATGATTAATGCTTTCTACAGAAAATACTTTTTTGTGTAAGAGCAAATCACTCTCTCCGATCTAGGAAGGATGTTTCAAAGGAGCAGCGAACATCCTGATGATTATGTGAAATGGTTCACAGTTCAAGCCTTGGACTGCCACGACCCAAACGTCACATAGCAGCAACTTGTAGACTTGTGCATCAACAATGTGGTTGCAGGAATTCCTACAACACATCCCTCATGAGAATTCATCATATTCAACATATCTTTAAGATCAACAATCAATCTTTTTATTAATTGAATTAGAAATTTTACAAAAAGGAAGTGAAATTAAGAATATAATTGCTACTTGTTGATGGTGGATTTTCGTTTAAGGTTAAATTCGTAAGTAACCGGAAAATCATGCGCCGACATCTTGTAAAAGATAAAGCCGTTTATAAGTGACGGATACTCCTCACTTAATTCCTCCAGTTGGAGCATGCAAAGAACAATCCCTTCCCCGTGAATTTCATATCAGCCTTGTATTTCCGTACTCATTATCGCTGTGTGGCATGACGATCGAGTGTTACTCTTACTGAGTAATACGAACCTCCAAGCACTATAATGAATCCATGTACGAAATACCCGTACAGTGCCGATTCTCGGTGTGTTATACTAGCCCGAGACCTCTCGGTGTGTTATACTAGCCCGATTGAGCCCCTCTCGGTGTGTTATACTAGCCCGATTGAGCATCCGGACTTGACTGTATCAGTCTCCGGATATGATCTGATCGCAGTCATCCAACTCCACGAGCATGATTGGATGACCACAGATCAATTCCATCACCCCCAAGCAGGTATGGAATACACACGGCCTTAGTCTGCCAAATATGATCTGATCGCAGTCATCCAACTCCACAAGCATGATTGGATGACCACAGATCAATTCCATCACCCCAAGCGGTATGGAATACACACGGCCTTAGTACGCCAAATATGATCTGATCGCAGTCATCCAACTCCACAAGCATGATTGGATGACCACAGATCAATTCCATCACCCCCAAGCAGGTATGGAATACACACGGCCTTAGCTTGCCGGATATGATCTAATCGCAGTCGTCCCACTCCACAAGCATGATTGGACGACCCAGATCAATTCCACCACCCCCAAGCAGGTATGGAATACACATGGCCGACCCGCATGATCGACCATTGGCCTTTGCTTGCCAAGAAACCGTCCATACCAAGCATTATGGGCGGAAAACCCTAAATTAGGGTTTGCGGCATATTACATGTGCCGCAAAATCTGTCTCAACCATCCACCTTCGCAGGTATAGATGGAGGGTGTCGATGTAGACTCAAAAGGCCCGGAGCATGTCGACACAATCACCATGTGACCGCCTACACACTTGGCCAATCGGCCAAAGCCAACCGTGGTTGGTTACAACAAAACCGTCCGCCCAAAAGAGCATGGTCGCGCGGCTTTGAAAGCCAAAATTAGGGTTTCAAGTCATCGCGCGCGTCCATCTTCTCCCAAGCACGAATGGAGGGTCACAGATTAGATTGAGCAAGGGTCGGTCACACCAGCATGACCACCGTGGGCCCATCTACCTCCTCTTGCGGTCGGCCAAGGCACATCATTCCCGGCCAACCCAAAACGCACGCCCAAACTCGTGCGGTTACACCTCCCAAATCCTAAATCGATCTCGACCACTCAACTTCACCGGACGAATTGGGTGGCTTAGATCACGTTTCATGAGACGGTAAGACATAGGTGTGAACACCAACCTACCACCTACACGGTAGTATGATCGACAGAACTAACCAACGTTGGTCGCTTCAAACGCGTGCCCAAACTAGGGAAATCACGCCGGTTTCCAACTCCTTTGCGGCAAGGGATTTCTGCCGCAAACCGATCTCGACCACTCCTCTTTACCCTGGTCAAATTGAGTGGCCCAGATCGCGCTTTCATGAGGGAACGGAATACGGCGCCCACACTATCATGCCGTCAACACGCATGTATGGTCTGGTCCTCTCTAAAATCCTTCCCATGCTTGGTTTCGACCAAGGTGAAGAGTGATGCTTGCGCACCTCTTTTAAAACCCTAATTTCATCAACGGTCGCAGATGAGTGTCTCAAACATCATCTCATCCGTCCGACCTCACCAGCTTGGTTATACAACCCTGGTCAGGAGTTATTTGGTTAGTGAACAGTCATCACACGTCACTTCACCACACCGAAACGCAATGACTCGCATAAAATACACACGATATCGCACAAGTATCGACTTTCTCGAATAACGGAGTTATTCAATTCAAAGATTACATGCTATCTTTCGTGGACCCACGATCCACATTCCAGACATCAATCATGTCACAAACTGGGGGATACTTATGGGGTATTGGTCTGGCGGTTTACAGCGTGCAGCGTGCAACACGCCATCACAAGAACGTGTCAGGGAGTCATGGACGGTTAGAGATGAACAGGAAAAGTGGGCAAGACTGGTCGTGCGTTACCGACACACAACTCCACTACTCCATCATTCCACTACCTCCACTTCCCACGAGAAACGTGAATGAGGCTCAATGACTTGTATAAATAGGTTCTCCGCCCTATTTCAAACAACACAAGTTCAACAAGACAGAAAATCGACATCCAGAGCCTCCTTACATTAACCGTAAGCCTGCTCACTTTTCTGTCACAAGTCATAAGCAAGCCAACACCTTCACAATCTCAACACATTCTTCGCTTCCCTCCCTAAGATCAACCCCATCTCCTTCACTTTGTGACCGAAACAAGTCCGGGAACGGCCATTTCTTGGTTTAGGCCGGACTTGCACAGATTGATCTCTCGAATCTACAAGCACTCACCGCTCAGTGCATTTGTTGTAGGTTTAAATTCATTCCTCATCACACCCCAAATTACCAAATTCGGCAGGAGTAATTTTCACCCATCAACAATTGGCGACCACAAGTGGGAGATTGATCTCTCGGTCGTAAAAATCAATTTCTTTGAAATCCGATTCAATTTCATCAATTTCAAAAAGGGTAGATCTTAGAACCAATTCACCAAAGAATTCATTTCAAGATGGTGGAACTCAGTGTCCTGGATCAGCAATCAATTCGGACGGGGCTAGCGTGGATAACACTCCCGGTGTTGACGTGCCTGTCAGTGGAGCCGCCGTAGCCGACACATCTCGAGGAGCCGTTACCTCTCGTCACCAACATAGCGGAGCAGAGGCATCCCGGCCCAGGTGTAACACCTCCATTCACGTGAGCCAGAGCAGCCGCAAATCTCGGCATCTCTTCGAGCGTTACGCCTCCGGTGGTTACCAGAGCAACAACTTTCACTCCTCCATCAGACGAGGAGCCGGAGACACAAGAGGAAGACCGCCGTCTAGTACCATTGCAGACTTGATGGAGAAACAGAAATTCTTGCTAAAACTCAAACAGACATGGTCGCAACTCGTAAAGAGGTACTCACTTTCCTTAAAACTTTGACTGAACGATTGCCGCAAGATTCACGGCAACCCTTGGAGTCGGCGAGAGATGCATTCAATACACCCGGATCAGGTGTTTCCACTCGGACTCACATGAATGAAGAAACTCGTGTTGCTCCTGAGCGCCAAGGGGAGAGAGGCCAGTCTTCCAACTTCATCACGCGTGAAGATCTAGAGCGACTTCTCCAAAACCGAGGAAAAGGGGACCGAACGGATGTACACCAACATCAGCCGCCGTACCCTCAAGATGTGCAACGGATTCCTCTACCAAGAGGTTACACCTCTCCCCAGTTCTCCCTCTATGACGGTACCGGTAATGCTCGTGAACACATTTCTCGATTCTTGGAAGCCTTGGGGGAACATGAATACAATCATGTTTTACGCCTAAAAGAATTCTCAAAATCACTCACGGGGAGGGCATACACTGGTACAACAACATTGCGCCTAACAAAGATATCCAATTGGAGCGAGATGGTCGGTGCTTTCTACAGGAAGTATTTCTTCGTGTCTAAGAACAAATCACGTTTTGGACACTGGGAAGAGTTCTCCAGCGGAACAATGAACATCCCAACGACTTCGTTAAAAGATTTAGAACCCAAGCACTGGACTGCCACGACCCGAATGTTACCGAACGGCAATTGGTGGAATCATGCATCAATGGGATGATACCCATATACCGCGCTCTGTTAGAGAACACAGGCTTTCAAACGTTCTCTCGAACTCCATGAAGCCGCAAAGCGTTCAGCAACAACTGCACCAGCATTACTAGAAAGAACCAGGGTTGTTCGAAGTGAAGATTTGCGCGAAAGTCGAGGAAGCAGGCGTCTCACAAACAAGCAATACAACACTGGCCCTTCTGTGAGTGTGGTAAGCGGAGGAGAAAAGAGGAAAGCTTCGATAACGGAACAACAAACCAAGCGAACATCCTCAGCACACAAGACTTCGTCTCGAAAAGGAACAGACAAAACTCCTGCACAAAACGACAAAGACACGGGTTTTCCTTTTCCCATGAATGAAGTGATAGAGCTCCCCGGAAGCGTGGATCCAAGACGACGCCGTAAAGCTTCCCCCTATCGGCGTCCTCCGACCGAGGAAGAGATGGAAGATCCCAGAAAATGTTGCTATCACAGGTTCGTCCATCATCCAACCAAAGATTGCAACAAGTTGAAACAAATATTCAGGGAAAAGGTAGAGACAGGGGAGCTCCAGCTTGGAAATGAAGGTGTTCATAGAGATCCTCTACCTATCAGAAACTGCATGATTTCTGGGGACTCTGTTCGCAAGACCGTACAATCTATGATGGAGCGCATATGTGAAATCTTGTATTTCTCCAAGGGACAGCGTCAAGACATATTTGCGGCCCTCAATCACGTTGTGTCAGGCAGGCGTTTGCATCCCGGAGCAGTTCAAGAACCTCAGACTCTCCTGCAAGACGCGAGCAAGGGAAACTGGGGACTCCTAACCGTCACTTGTTTAAGGGGCGTTAAGTTCGATAGCGTGTTAATTGACACGGTTTCCGAATTTAACATCATTATCGTCAAGACCTTGAAAGCGGCAAAGATTTGAAGCAGGAAGCTACTCGTCACCCAACCGTGATCAAGGATTCGGAGGAGAGCTTAGAGATGCGTATGGATACGTCAATCTTGAAATCAAAATAGGAGACGCCTCGACGCAAGCAAAATTCTACGTGGTCAAAGATCATCCCGGCTACGACATGATCCTAGGACGCTCTTGGATACTGGGATAACAAAGCCATACTGGAAGTCTGTCCTCTACCGGTCTCGGTACTGAAAGAATCTCCAACATGCCCGCTGGACCACCGATGATTGTCCCATTGCCGCACCAAAGAACTTTCCAACATGACGCAACTTAGGAGAGAGCCTGTCAGCATACATGGAAAAGTTCCAATCTCAAGTAAGTCTCGTCACGCAACCTACCTTACAACCTACCGCCCCTCATTTTGACAAGCCCTGGGGACTGGCTCCAACCAACAAGCCAACCCCGGCTAGGAGATGTGAATGGGAAGCCGGCCCTTTCAAACGTTTTATCAAGAGCATAGAGGCTGTCTTGGTCAAAGACAACAAGGTCAAGGTCCAAGTGTCCGCACGCTCAAACCCATTCGGAATTGGAGACCCGGGTGACGAAGGTGACTACGTTCAATGTTGGAAGCATGACGGTAAAGATGACCACTCCACCTGACTCACCCGCCAAAAGAGAAGATGAACCGTACCTGGTAGCAGATGTTATCCTAGGTGGCTACTGCAAGCTCATCAACGCTGATAACCTGGAGGGCATAACAGTTCACTCGCGATGGCTCAAACCTTACCGCACTTAAGATACTGTGCTATCACTTTCCAGCATCCTCCACACTTTAAAAAAAAAACGCTGTGCTATTTTTCCAGCGTGTCTCCTTATTATAATTTCGTGTCACACTTGTAATTCCTCCGGAAAATGATTGCAATACTTGCATTCATAGTTAGGGTTTCAATTTTCAATTCTCAATTCAATTGAAGTATTATTTCCATCCGAGAATCTCTACTACTCCTAAAGACACAAAGTCCCGGGTCAGCCTAAATCAACTCGGAGCAAAAGGGAAACCCTAAGCAAATACTTCGAAATAGGAACGTGTGCGCAAGAAGTGATTTGAGCCATCCGCCCAAACAAAGCCAGGAAGATATCGCATCACAGTCCGTAAATATCCCATCATGATAATTACTTCTTTTATCACAAAGAATCACGTGTGGAGGAACACCCTTATTCCTGAGAAGATTCATTTGCAATTTTGGCAAAGGATCATATAAAAAAAAAAAAAATTTTCGTTCAAACCATAAAACGAAAACTTGAACTCAGCTGCCACTGAGTGCAAGGGAGATATTCAAATGTACGGAACATGCTCGGAAAAGAAAGAAGGAAAATTCTAATCGCCAAGAGAGTCAGCCTCGCCTGCATCACTGTCAGATTCTGCTCCATCACCCGTTGATGCGCCTCCCTTCGAATCTCCTTCGCCGCATCGGGCATCTCCGCAGCAGAGCAGCAGCCGCACTCCGTCCCAACATCTTCAGCGGGGAGAATCAAAGGGCATAGCAACATCAGGAGCCGCGCGGGTTGCTTTCAAACGTTCAGGCTCGTCTGTATCGGAATCAAGGATTATCACGCCGTCCTGAACCGGGTAATCACACTTGCCTTCATTCAGAGGTCGTTCATGCTCAACCCTCCGCCTCTTCAACCGCTTGCGCAAATCTCTCGCCCTTGTGCTTACTAGTGTCTGCAGCGTTTCCTCGCGCCTCCGCCGCTCCTCCATGTCAATCGCAGCCGAAAGTGCACAGATACGCCCTCTGGCAATACGAAGATGTGGGATAGACATCCCCTGGATAGCACGGCCGACTTCGCGAAGTGGAAGATCGATCCTAGCCATTACTTCTCCATGCGCGTGGTTTTCAGGCTTGTCAACTTCAAAACTTCTTTCTGGGGAAGCAACAGAATGAGCGTCTACCGCTTCCATGATAACCTGCAGAGAAGAAGAGGTTATGAGCACACACAAAGAAAGAAAGGATCATCAAAACTATCGATCAGCTAATCAGAAAATCAGAGCAGTACCTGAGATACCTGGGAAATAGAATGAACGACCACGTTGAGATGATTCTTTATAATCTCACGAGTCGACAGAATCCCAGAAGGAAGAGAAGTCTCTACTTACCACCTATGAAGGCTACTAATTCGGGATAACAATCAACAAGGCTTATCAAATATACCTGATGAAGGCCGTGTATAACTAAGGAAGTACACCTGAAGGAACGGCCGAGCTCATACATGTACAAGAGGAACCAAAGCGACTCACCGTATCAAGTCCTGCTTCCTTCGCATCCTCAATCAAGACCAACCAGCTCCAGGGAAACGCCTGACAATGTGAAACTATCCGGTAAATATGTATTCACTCTAGCTTGGTCATTTCTGTATGTCACCATCTCATGCCTACCACACAATAGTGTAACCATTATGTGCTAGGCAGGGGACTTAATGTTGATGGTGGATTTTCGTTTAAGGTTAAATTCGTAAGTAACCAGAAAATCATGCGCTGACATCTTGTAAAAGATAAAGCCGTTTATAAGTGACGGATACTCCTCACTTAATTCCTCCAGGTTGGAGCATGTAGCAACAATCCCTTCCTGTGAATTTCATATCAGCCTTGTATTTCCTGTACTCATTATCAGTGTGGCATGACGACTGAGTGTTACTCTTACAGAGTAATACGAACCTCCAAGCACTATAATGAATCCATGTACGAAATACCCGTACAGGCTGATTCTCGGTGTGTTATACTAGCCCGAGACCTCTCGGTGTGTTATACTAGCCCGATTGAGCCCCTCTCGGTGTGTTATACTAGCCCGATTGAGCATCCGGACTTGACTGTATCAGTCTCCGGATATGATCTGATCGCAGTCATCCAACTCCACAAGCATGATTGGATGGCCACAGATCAATTCCATCACCCCCAAGCGGTATGGAATACACACGGCCTTAGTCTCGCCAAATATGATTCGATCGCAGTCATCCAACTCCACAAGCATGATTGGATGACCACGGATCAATTCCATCACCCCAAGCGTGTATGGAATACACACGGCCTTAGTCTGCCAAATATGATTCGATCGCAGATCATCCAACTCCGCAAGCATGATTGGATGACCACAGATCAATTCCATCACCCCAAGCAGGTATGGAATACACACGGCCTTAGCTTGCCGGATATGATCTAATCCATCGTCCCACTCCACAAGCATGATTGGACAAGAAATTCCACCACCCCCAAGCAGGTATGGAATACACATGGCCGACCCGCATGATCGACCATTGGCCTTTGCTTGCCAAGAAACCGTCCATACCAAGCATTATGGGCGGAAAACCCTAAATTAGGGTTTGCGGCATATTACATGTGCCGCAAAACGGTCTCAACCATCCACCTTCGCAGGTATAGATGGAGGGTGTCGATGTAGACTCAAAGGCCCGGAGCATGTCGACACAATCACCATGTGACCGCCTACACACTTGGCCAATCGGCCAAAGCCAACCGTGGTTGGTTACAACAAAACCGTCCGCCCAACATGGTCGCGCGGCTTTGAAAGCCAAAATTAGGGTTTCAAGTCATCGCGCGCGTCCATCTTCTCCGGCACGAATGGAGGGTCACAGATTAGATTGAGCAAGGGTCGGTCACACCAGCATGACCACCGTGGGCCCATCTACCTCCTCTTGCGGTCGGCCAAGGCACATCATTCCCGGCCAACCCAAAACGCACGCCCAAACTCGTGCGGTTACACCTCCCAAATCCTAAATCGATCTCGACCACTCAACTTCACCGGACGAATTGGGTGGCTTAGATCACGTTTCATGAGACGGTAAGACATAGGTGTGAACACCAACCTACCACCTACACGGTAGTATGATCGACCAGAACTAACCAACGTTGGTCGCTTCGAAACGCGTGCCCAAACTAGGGAAATCACGCCGGTTTCCAACTCCTTTGCGGCAAGGGATTTCTGCCGCAAACCGATCTCGACCACTCCTCTTTACCGGTCAAATTGAGTGGCCCAGATCGCGCTTTCATGAGGGAACGGAATACAGGCGCCCACACTATCATGCCGTCAACACGCATGTATGGTCTGGTCCTCTCTAAAATCCTTCCCATGCTTGGTTTCGACCAAGGTGAAGAGTGATGCTTGCGCACCTCTTTTAAAACCCTAATTTCATCAACGGCCGTGAGATGAGTGTCTCAAACATCATCTCATCCGTCCGACCTCACCCGACTTGGTTATACAACCTCGGTCGGGAGTTATTTGGTTAGTGAACAGTCATCACACGTCACTTCACCACACCGAAACGCGAGCACTGCATAAAATACACACGATCTTGCACAAGTATCGACTTTTCGAATAACGGAGTTATTCAATTCAAGATTACATGCTATCTTTCGTGGACCCACGATCCACATTCCAGGACATCAATCATGTCACAAACTCGGGGATACTTATGGGTATTGGTCTCAGCGGTTTACGGTTACGGTGCGGCGTGCAACACGCCATCACAAGAACGTGTCGGGAGTCATGGACGGTTAGAGATGAACAGAAAAGTGGGCAAGACTGGTCGTGCGTTACCGACACACAACTCCACTACTCCATCATTCCACTACCTCCA
The DNA here is from genome assembly GCA_023531295.1 of Papaver armeniacum. Classification (NCBI taxonomy): domain Eukaryota; kingdom Viridiplantae; phylum Streptophyta; class Magnoliopsida; order Ranunculales; family Papaveraceae; genus Papaver; species Papaver armeniacum. The sequence goes on from JAJJWW010009204.1 coordinate 157,132, forward strand.
CTTCCCACGAGAAACGTGAATGAGGCTCAATGACTTGTATAAATAGGTTCTCCGCCCTATTTCAAACAACACAAGTTCAACAAGACAGAAAATCGACATCCAGAGCCTCCTTACATTAACCGTAAGCCTGCTCACTCTTCTGTCACAAGTCATAAGCAAGCCAACACCTTCACAATCTCAACACATTCTTCGCTTCCCTCCCTAAGATCAACCCCATCTCCTTCACTGTGTGACCGAAACAAGTCCGGGAACGGCCATTTCTTGGTTTAGGCCGGACTTGCCAGATTGATCTCTCGAATCTACAAGCACTCACCGCGCAGTGCATTTGTTGTAGGTTTAAATTCATTCCTCATCACACCCCAAATTACCAAATTCGGCAGGAGTAATTTTCACCCATCAACACTACTATAGACTTTCTCTCTTCACAAAACTTTCTCTCCACTCCAAAAAAGATCTCCCCTCTCTTAGGCCTACTCGGCCCTTTATATAGGACATTACATAGTGGATGACAGCCAAGCTGTCCTTTATTTTCGGATCTCGGCTTGCGACATTCTTGCAAGTATACAAATGATGAATCTCTCAACACTCTTAAATCTCGCTAGGTCTTTACATCTTTCTCGTGTTTTGGCTGTCGTCATCTGTTGCGTCATTTCTGTAATCACTCTGCGATATTCTCGCCATGTGCTGTCAAAGGATTTCGCAAAGGTATTGATGTTGCGATATTCTGATCCTACATCTTGCCTCTTCTCATGTCTTCTCTTCGAAGGGGAGAATGTCATGAGAACTAGTACTTTCAAAATACCGCAGACTATTTATTTTTCCCTATTCCTCTGTATTAACATGATTTTGTACTTTCACACAGAATTTATTACGCATATCTCTTCTTCCATCCATTTCTTGACACGTCTTTTTCAGCCGTTACTTCTCAACCGCTCATGTCTACTCTTCTCATTAAATGTGTTTATTTTTTAGAAAATTCTTCTCTCTATATATACTTTTCTCATTCTTTTCTTCTTCTTTTTTACTTTCCTTCTCATTTTTCCTGCAACTTTTCTTCAAAGTTTCTCCGTAACTTCCGCTTCTGCTGCTGTAAATCTTCTTCTTTCCGCTTCTTTTGATCTTCAGTCTCTTCTTCATTCCCATACTCAAGATGCCTCCAGTTGGTCGTAAATACGAAACTTCTCTTGGACAAGTTCAGAAAGATTTTGAAGAGAAGGGTTTTACATTAACCACCCTTCCCAATCAAGAATCTAAATCCATTCTTTCTGCCAAACTGTTTGCTGATCATCACTGTGATGATAAGGAGATCATAGTTTCGCTTTGTCAAATTCTCGCCGGCCTTACCATTCCTCTCGACGATCCTAGTCTTCCTTTTATTTTATAAAATTCTTGCTCATGCGAACTTCTCGCGAGCCGTCTACCAATTAAGTGGGGATTGTATTCGCTTGATGCTTGAGTTCGATAACCGCGGTGCTGGTAAAGGATCTCTTTACTCAAATGAAGTCAGAGGACCTGAGTTTAAGAATTTAGAAATATTCGCTGAAAAGTATACAGTGGAGAGCTTCTTTGAAAATTATGAAGTAATAAACATAAAGAACGATAAAACTCGCTGGGGTGCTCGCTTGAAAAGGAAAGAAAATGTTGCCAGCGATAAAATACTCATGCAAGATATTGATTGGCATTCTGGCAAAAATAACATCCCTCGTCACTCTAAAGACGACAAATGGTGCGTCTTTCCACTGGTCTTGAAGGGACCTTACATCTCAGGTTCAAATGTTCTTCTTGCGAACCTCGCCACCTATCAACCTTGGGTATTTAATTGTCCCGAGAAAGCAACAGAGGTATGTCTACAAACCTTGTTCACTTCATCATCTTTTCTTTATTGTTACTTTGTTGTTCTCTAACTCTTACGAAAATTCTAGATTAAAAAATTGAGATCGAGCTATAACAGAACCGGGAAGGTTAGCACTTTATCTGCTCTGCGTTCCATCACAGATGAAGTAAGAAACATCTTTTATATATTCTTAGCAATATTGTTGCCTCTGTTTCTTACCTTCATTTGTGTGCGAAGGTTGGTGTTGTAGCTGCTGAAGAAGAAGAAAGTTCTAAGGTTGTGAAGACCAAAGGCAAGGGTAAAGGTTCTCTTCGTAAGGAGAAATTTGTTGCTCCACCTTCAAAGAAGCGAAAAGTTCATCCTCCTTATCCTTCAAATCTTCGATATGGTGAGAGTTCTGATGATGATGATGATATTGATACTCCTTTCACAAGAGAAGATTCTCCACTGAATCTTCCATGGCACAACTATCCAGCATTTTCTCTGACTCCATACAAGGGATTGGGGATGATCGTATCTCGAGCACATGCAAAGCTCTTGCGAGTATCTGCGATACTCCTTTGCTAGATGGCGATGATTCTCTTTGTGGGGTCTCCAGATCAGTGTCTCCTAGTTTTCTGAATTCTCTTTCTATCTTGGTATGCCTTCATTCCTATTTTTCTTCATAATTATGGTTTACAGTCATACTATATCTAGATAATTTCCTTATTTTCCTTCGTAGGATGGGAAGGCTTCTTTCGTTGTTGCCTCAGATCTTCAACTTCGCAAGAGAAACGAAGAACTGGAGGCTAAAGTTGTTGACCTTCGCGAGAAGAATAAACAATTAGAAGTTGATTCTTCCACTCAGAAGAACAAGATATCTAGTCTTCAAAGTGCCAACCAACAACTTTATGGTATGCAATTTTTCTCTTCTCCCTTGTTTTGTTTTCTTATTATATTCCCTTATCTGATTTACCATTTTTGCAGACGTCTATAACCTTTCTGATGAAGCCATTCTCCTTCGCTCATTACCTGATTCTATGGATAATAATACCCTTCTCGAATACCTCAATAATTCTTTGAATAGTTTTTCAAATAATAGGATTAAATCTCTTCCCATAAATGAACTCCAATCCAAATTTCGCCTCTTAGAAATTGACCATAGATCCAGTTTGGGCTTAGCCAACCAGTTTAAGCGTTTCTATCTTAATTATAAAGAGAAAACTAATAGCTTAAGAAAAAAGATCAGTGATCTCATAGATGATAAAGATCACACCGCTAGACAAGGTGTTCAAGCATTTGCGAAATTCCAAAAGACTCTTCTTGAGGTTCAAATTGAACGAGATGAATCTAATCAAAAGAATGTTATACTTAGTGAAAGAGAAAATCAAGTTCGTTCCCTTGTTCTCATAAATATTGATGATGAATTTGCTTGGGCTGCAAAAATTCTGGATGACGCCAGAAGTAATTTAGGTGTTAACGTTAGTCTTCAAGCCGAGCATACGACCTTGGTTAGGGATATGATTTACGATGAGAGAAGGTTGTTAATGGATCTTCTTCATTTAATTATTTGTTTTTCATAACGTTGTCACCAAGTTGCTGATTCATTATCACATGTTCGCGAGAAAGTCAAAGAGAGATTTCGCAAAGGATTGAAGAACTTGAGTCGAGAAGGAGAAACTCGCAAAGAATATTTCTTCTCGAGATGATAAATATTCTAGGCTGAAGAAGTAACTAAAGATTACTATTGTGAATTTCAAGAACGATGCTACTCGTTTCGCAATCGAGAATATTAAGACAGTCTGCGATGACAACAACATCCCTCATTACGTATATCCTTAGAAGAAATTTCTGAGAATGTGCCTCCTCTGGATATCTCTGAAAGTGATGCTAGTGAAGAAGATGAATCTGATGAAGAACAAGAGGTATCTGATGGAGATGAAGAATCATGCAAGAAATAGTTCTGTTTCCTTGTAATATTTGTACATGCATTCTTTTAATCTCCTCTCTTTGTAATCTTTTGCTGCGAATTTTTTGAATCTTCATATACAAGTTTCCCCTTTGTTTTTCCTTTCTGCACATGTCAAAAAAGCAATTCTTTCTTTTGAAATATAGTTAATCAATATATTACCAACCTTTCATGTTATGAGTGCGTAAATCTATCATATGGAGACAAATAACACGTTTTTACTCTATTCATTCCCATACTTGCCTCTGTTATTTGTATTCAAATGAAAGATTAAGCCAGTTACTTTTGAATTGCAACATGCATTCATGCCTCAGTCTCGCAGCTGTTCTTGCTGAATTTTCGCAAGTAGGTATTTCTTGGTTTCTTCCAAGATTTTATTTTTCTTTTTCTCTTCTGTGGTCTTATTTTTCCTTCTTAGTTAAAGATCTTATTGTGCCACCTCTTGTCATTGCGACAAAATCGCAGGACGTCTTTGCACTTGCATGCAAAAACCCATTGATCTTGCCTTAACTCTCTCTTTGACATTTTTGTTGCGACAATATGACAGGCCTAAAAATTCTCGCGAAAGTAAAGCCCCATGACATTGCCGTCTTGCGAAGAAATCGCAGGACGTCCTTACATTTTCATGTACAGACCCATTGATCTCGTCTTTTCTTTATTTTCGTATTATTGCCTCTTCAGGATTGTCGCACAAATATGACAAGCCTAAATTTTCTTGCGAAAATAAAGCCTCATGACATTTGCGTCTTAAGACACTTATCAGCTCCCTAATGGAGGGTGCCGCCCTTATCTTCCCCCTGGTTTCCCCTTCAAGGAGGCGTACTTCTGCCATACAAGGCTAGCTCCTCCCACCCGGTCTTAACAACAACCAGTTGTTTTCGTAGCCTCTTATCCCTTTTTCCTATAGGGATTATGGTTACGAGACTCCACCCTAAGTGGAGTTTTCTTCGGGCCGAGTGCAGCATAAGCCAAAACTTGCCAAGAATGGCCGAGACGCTTCAAACGCCCCAGGAACCCTTAGCTCAACTGTGTACCTCGGCGCCTTGATCAGATGTTTACTCCTTAGAAGAGACCCTCAGTCGTCCAACCTAAGTCATAAGCTTAGGTTGAAAATCCAAGGTACCTCTCCTGAATGGGCTTTATTGACCCCAAATCTCCATGACTCAGGTTCCAGGGGCGGTGTAACCTTTTCCCTGAGTCATGTAATAGGTATCCCCTTTTATGACGTACTTTAGGTCTTACATTTGCCTCTTGCGAAATTTTGATTTCACGAACTAGGGTGTACGCCATAGAAGGTTTGCCCCTTTCGATTATTTTGTCTCTTCTTCGCATATCGGCTCTTTTGTAATTTCGCAATCACATCTTTGTTACTCAATTATTTTGTTTCTTTTTCCGCATATCATCTCTTTTGTAATTTCACAATCATATCTTTGTTACTCAAAAGAAATTATTATTATTATTATTTTATTATTTTTTTTAAAACACGCGTACATTTTTCGCAATCATAAAATCAACATATTCATTCATTCCTTAAGTCTCTTACTTCTGCTACTTTCTGCCTCTGCATTGTTCAAATTTCCTGCTACTTCCTTCCATTTCGCGAGATCGTCGTCGTTTCTTACGTTCAGCAAGCATTGGTTTCGTAACGTCTTTTCTTCTCTCTGCTCTATTGCGTCCACCATCAATCTTTTACTTTTCTGTATTTCTCTGATGTTACTTTTCCAATTCTTCTTCTTGGCAGCTCTCTCTTCGCAAGATTCTACATCAATTTCATAACATTTCTTTCCTTCAATCCAATCTCCTTTTATGATGCCAACACCACTGGGATGAGGGAATTTGATGCATTGGTGGAAAGTCGATGCTACACCTAAAATCTCATGTAACCAAGGTCGTCCAATCAATGCATTATAAGGTGATTCCACATCGACTATACATAACAAGATTTCAGAGGACAATCCTTTCAGTGGAATTCGCATATGAGCTTCTCCTTTAGGCTTATTGGCAGTATCATTAAAATCATAGATTTTGTAGGTTGAAGGTATTAAATCTTCATCTTTCCCTCCCATAGTTTTATAAGTATGATAAAAAAGGATATTCACGGAGCTTCCAGTATCGATCAAAATTCTATTGATTGCCCATGAACTTTCAACTTCATCATCTTCGTCATCGCTAGGTTTTGGGTTAATCTCCAATCTTACCACTAATGGGTTGTCATGTATTTCTCCTCCCTCAGGTACTTCTTCTGCGGTAAAAGAAATAATTTGTCATTATTTCAGTGGCGATGTTGTAGGATCATAATATCGCAACGCATAGGGCTCGCGGGATCAATAAACGACGGTACCGCGAGGGAGTCGCAGAAACTAAAATAAACGACGCGATGAGAAACGACACACAAAACAACCGAAAGACATGGAACTCCGGCGAGGGTTAAGAAGTGTCGCGAGATTGAATAGTTGTACACTGGCGACACTTCGCGAGACATTCCCGAAAATAAAGGATAGCTTAGCTGTCATCCACTATGTATTACCCTATATAAAGGGTCGAGTGAGTCTGTGGTAGAGGGAGATTTTTGGAGAATTGTTAAGCAAGTCATTAGGAGAGAGAAAGTTTAAGAGTGTTTTAACTTCTAAGTGTAATTCTATTTTCCTGTGTAAACACTTCATGAATTCAATCAATAAATGTTCTTGATCTTACATCTTCTAATGGATTAATTAGGCAAAATCGAGTAAGGGGTGTAGTGTGGGAAATCCTGCTACTACATATGCGCTAGAAATGTGGATTTGTGCGAGAGATTGAGGTAGAAATTGGAAGGAATTTGGATTAACAGAAGAAGGATTTGGAGAAGATACTCAAGAATTCATTGGAAAAGAAAAATGGCTAGAAGAAGAAATGTACAAGGGCAACCAACGATTGTAAGAAGAAGTGGGAGACTTGCTGGAGAAAGGAGGAATGAAACAGGAGAATCATCAAGGATGAATAGGAGAAATGATGGAGAAGATCAAAATCAGCCACCAATCTCCCCGTAGCAAACACGGCCGAGGATTATGATAGAGTAAGTGTACATACTTGGAGATCTGATTCTGAAGACGAGAGAGAAGAGGAGCAGCAATTGGTGAACAATGGACAAGGAGGAGGAGAGCAAGAAATGAATGGAGAAATGAATCCAGGTAACGAAGAAATCGCAGCATTAGAAAGATTGAGACAAACAATACACGAGGAGAGACGGCTAGAGGCAGAGGAACGAGCAAACTTGACAAGACAGAATCATGAATTGAGGATGGAAAATATGAGGTTGCAAAATAGGAGATCTAGAAGTAGCGTGAGATCAAGTTCAAGATCGAATGGAGAAGAAAGAAGGAGAGTTTTACCAACAGAAAGCACCGATGAAGAAACACAAAATCCGAATATAGAGCAGGGCGAAAGAAGAGAAGAAATAGAAGATCGTTATATTCCTCAGCCCGAAAATCTTCAAAATGAGCGGAATAGGGAAAATCAAGGAAACATGCAACTCCAAGAACCGAATGACCCAGCTGCTGAAGGGAGAATAATCTTGCATGGGAGAGAAGAATTGAGAAGAAACCGAGAGATTGAAGATGACATTGAGAGACACTACATTGAACAAGCGCGACTAGCTCTGAAAGAGAAAGAATGAGAGCAGAAATGGAAAATCAAGAGATGGAAGAAGCAATCCGGCAGAATAACCATGACAACCGCGAGAGAAGGAGGGAACAAAATCGTACCAATAGAAATATTAATGAAGAATATGAGAGGGTGCAGATGATGAGAGCTGAGAGGCAACCAAGAAGAGAGAACAACCGATATAATGGCGTGCGAATTGACGAAAGAAACGAAGAAGAGCGTCGCGAGGAAAGAAGAGGAGAAAATAACGAGCGGGAAGGTCAAAATAGGCACGAGCGAAGAAGGAGAGAAGCGAGAGCTAAAAAGACCAAGTAGAATCAAATTCCGAGGCAAATGAACAAATCTTAAGAGAACTGGTGAAATGAGAGGATTACTTGAATAGTAGAAGGGAAGGAGGAAGGAGACAGGTTAGACGAAGCTATTGCAGAAGCATGCGAAGAATCCCTTCACGCTAGAAGTACGAGATGGGAGGAATACCTCCTAAGTGCAATCTACGGCATTAACCAACATCTTTGATGGAACAACCTCGTGCGATACAACATATTAAGGCTTATATGAGATGTATGTTACAATGGGAGAATCATGATGCCATATTGTGCAAATATTTCGCGTCAAGCCTAATTGGAGAAGCACTAAAATGGTTTGAGGGTCTACCAAGGAACACAATTACATCATTTAATCATTTACAAGCCACATTCCTAGGAGCATACATAAGTAACAACTCTTCACGACCAGGTATTGAAGATGTATTCGGGTTGAAACAAAGGGTTGGTGAGAGCTTAAGGCAGTTGACAATAAGATGGAGAACCATGTGTAGCGAAATGGCAGGACGGGTTGAGGAAAGATATCTCATCCTCTCATTTGTGAATGCTCTCTTCGCGACTAACTTGTTATACATTCAAATTTTTAGAGTCAAAAATACAATCACGATGGCCGAACTGCGAGAATTACAGGAAGAATATATCACCTTAGAAGAAAGACAGAATGAAATGAATTCTTATCCAGTCGCGAACACAAGCTCGAATGTTGCGAACGCAAGCTTGTTACCTCAGTTCATCAATACAGGTGGCGATCACTTCGCAAGGACAAAGCAAGCGGGGAAGGCCGATGAGAGACAATGAGAAGATAGTAGCTATGGGAAGCCATGACCGGGAGGAATTTGAACAAGAAAAGAACTACTATAACCGTAACAAGCAATAATAAGATTCGAGGCTAGACAATGTGCAAGAAACTTATGGTGGACGAAGGCAATATAACCATGGAGGGCAGAGAAGCCGCAGAATAGTATGGGAACCAATTAGGATGCCTCCACTGAATGCTAGTGTGGAAAAGATCTGGGAGGCTATACTCGTGATGGAAGAAGTACCAGCACCTTGGAACGCGGGGATGGAACCACCACCAGGCGACAGAAGTCATGAGTTTTGTTCTTACCATCGCTTCCATGGACATCAAACAAACGACTGCAGAAACGTAAAGAGAATTATTCTCAGGATGATTGATCAAGGGAAGTGAATCACCTCCTTTTTCTTTCTAAAAGGAGAAGAAAAAGGCCAGACATTACCACCACCACCAGAAATGCACAGAACAGTGTCAGCGAAAGGAAAGGAAACATTTGTGATAGAAATCGGAACGAAAGCCAAAAATTTGAATTGCAACTCTATCGTCCACTCTTATCGCACAATCGAAGATTTTCATGACAACGTGCTCAGTAGAGTCTTTGCGAGAGATGCTGATGATAAAGAAATAATGAGCCTGGCGAGAACGACGCAGTTAGAAAAGTGGCAGCTGAAGACTATTTCTTTCTCTGCAGATGAAGTGCCAAAAGGAAGAGAAAAACATGATAGCCCGTTGGTTGTGAAACTAGAGATTAACCCGAAACCAGTTGATGGAGAAGATGATGAAGCAGAAGCTTGCTGGGCGATCAACCGAATCTTAATCGACACCGGAAGTTCGGTGAATATTCTCTTCTACCATACTTACAAGACGATGGGAGGAAAAGATGAGGATTTGATCCCCTCTACATACAAGATATATGGCTTTAATGGCACTGCTAACAAACCAAAGGGAGAGGTTCGCATGAGAATACCTCTACAAGGATTATCAACTGATATTTTATTCTGTGTGGTTGACGTGGAATCTCCATACAATGCGCTGATTGGGAGGCCATGGCTTCATGAAATCTTGGGAGTCGCGTCAACATATCATCAATGTATTAAATTCCCACATCCAAATGGCATTGGTATTATACAGGGAGATTGGAAGGAGTCGCAACAATGTCATGAAGTAGATGTAGAAAGCTGCGAAGAAAGGAATGCCAAAAGAAAAGGTTGGAAACAACATGTGAGAGATGAGCAGAGAAAGGAAAAATTGATGGTGGATGCCATAGAAATAAGGATTGAACATACCTCGCGAGGTGAGTGCCTAGAGACAGGCGAATATTATGGTAATAAAGAAGCAAAGGATATGAGGAGCAAAAGGCATAAGAAGTGAATAATCAACAGAAACAGGAGAAAAAGTAGCAATTGAAGTAAGGATGTGCGAGAATCTCGCAACCAAGAGTATATGGGAATTCAATTAAGAAAGAAAAATGAAAATACAGAATTGTGCGAATACTTCGCAAACAAGAATCAGCAAATAATGAAACATGAATGATTGAATGATTTAACAAATATGAATAAGTAAAAGAATGGGACGAACCTTTATGGCGTACACCCTAGTTCGCGAATAACATTTCGTAAGAGGCAAATGTAAGACCTAAAGTGCGTCATAATGGGGGTATCTCTCGACATGGCTCGGGGGAAGGTTACACCGCTCCCGAAGCCCGAGTCATGGAAATTTGGGGCCCATGAAAGCCTATCAGGAAGAGGTACCTTGGATTCCCAACTATATATGTAGGTTATACCCTGGTTGGGCGACCGAGGGTCTCTTCCTAGAGTCGATGTATGCTCAAGGCGCCGAGGTACACGGTTGAGCCAGAGTGCCCGGGATGGATGAACCTACCCTGGCCATTCTTGGCAAGTCTTGGCATGCGTTGCACTCGCCCGAAGAAAACTCCACTTAGGGTGCGAGTCTCGTAACCATAAACCATATAGGTATAAGGGATAAGAGGCTGCGAAAACAACTGGTTGTTGTTAAGACCGGATGGGAGGAGCTAGTCTTGTATGGCCGATGTTTCGCCTCCTTGAAGGGGCACCCGGGAGATGATAAGTGGCGACGCTCTCCATTAGGGGGTGTCAAAACAGACGCAAATGTCATGAGGCTTTGTTTTCGCAAGGAGACTTAGGCTTGTCATATTTGTGCGATGATCCCGCAGAGGCAATAATACTAACGCGAGGGTAAGGCGAGATCAATGGGTCTTTACACGAAAGTGTACGGACGTCTGCGATTTCGTCGCACGACGGCAATGTCATGGGGCTTTATGTTCGCAAGGATATTTAGGCCTGTCATATTGTCGCAACTAAAACATCCTGCAGAGGCAAAAATACTTGGAAAATGATAAGGCAAGATCAAGGGGTCCTTACATACAAATGTAAAGACGTCCTGTGATTTTGTCGCGATAAAAGGTGGTAGGGGAGGACCTCTAATTAGGGAGGTCGACTTGGAAGACCACACAAAAATGATAAGGCAAGGTCAATGGGCCATTGCATGAAAATGTAAAGGCGTCTTGCGACCTTGTCGCAACAAGAAAAAATAGAGTGAAGACCACCAAAAGCATAAGGCGACATTGTCGCAACGATACATTTTAATAACAATGATGACAAATAAGATCTTTCATCCGAAGATAAATAACAGAGGCAAGTATGGGAATGGGAAAGTGAAATATTGTTATTCATATTCGATGAAAGAGTTATACATCAATAATGTTAGCCAATTATATCACAAGGAAGAACTACCAAGAAATACACTATAATAAGGATACGTAAATGTAGAGATATTACAAGCGTAAAAGAAAACAAAAAGAGTTATTTCTTTGGCGATTCTTCTTCTTCATCTCGATTCTTCATCGATTATTCTCATCGCCAGAATTTTCTTCTTCGCCTCCTCGCTATCGAAACGTTCCGAGACAGGCAAATTCTCGGGAACCTTTTCAAGGAGACGGGGATATGAATGCGAGAGGGATATTTTGATCCTTACAAACATACTCCATGCCTCCATTGCGAAAACGAACAGCATCATTGCTAAAATTCTCCTTTGTCGTTAGAAATTGTCTCTTCAACCCGGAATATCTATTCTCGCGAAGGGAGAGATTTTTATGTTGTTCTTTTCGGTTTCGAGTTCTTCAATTCTCATTGGAAAATTCCGTGAGTTGTTCTTTCGATTCAAGCTCTCTAATTCTAACCTGAAGCCTCTTCTCAGATTACGCAAATAAGTAACAACAAGTTAATAATTTACAAGCAATACTACGAAGTAAGAAGTAGTAAGGTGTAATAAATAACCTTCTCTATCGGATATCATATCTTTAATCAAGGAAGTATGCTCGGCGTGAAGACTAACATCAACACCTAGGTTATTCTGGCATTATCTAAAACTTTCGCAGCCCAGGCTAATTCATCGTCACTATTTATAACAAGGAGGGAACGAATTTGATCTTTCGCTCACTAAGCAAGGAATTCGCAAGCAATTCATCCCGTTCAATTTGTAGTTCAAGGAGAGATTTTTGAAATGTTGCTAATGCCTGTGCACCATTATTAGCAATGCGATCTTTATCATCTATAAGGTCACTAATTTTCTTCCTCAAAATTTTGATTTCTTTATTGGACTCGAGAAACATTCGTTTAAATTGGTTGGCAAAACACTTAAACCAGATCTATGTTCAATTTCTAAAAGACGATATTTGGTCTGAAGTTCATTTAATGAAAGGGAGTTAATTTTGTTTGATGAACTACTTAAAGAGTTGTTGAGGTGAGCGAGAAGAAGGTTATTATCCATAGGATCAGGAAATGTATGGAGAAGAATAGCCTCATCGGAGAGATTATATACATCTGCGAAAGTAATAAGTTAGGTAGCAATAGGCGACCGTTAAAATAAAAATAGTAAAAGGAGGTAAAATTTTATACCATAAAGTTGCTGATTGGCATTTTGAAGAGTGGACACCTTATCCTTTTGGGAGTTAAGTTCGGTGTTTAACTTTTGAATTCTCTCGTCTTTATCGCGAGATGACGCAGCTTATGGTCTCTAATTCTTGAATCTTCTTGCTCAATTGCAAATTTTTCTTTTCAAGATTGTTGCGTCTTCTCTCAAGGTCTGAGGCAACTACAAAGGAAGATCTTCCAACCTATAAAAGAAGATAGAAAAATCATTAAAACATATATATATACTTAAACAATTTAAAGTTAGCAGGGAAGTATGATGTACACATACCAGAGACCCAAGTGCATTCAAAAGGTCAGGAGACACAACTCTAGAGACTCCATTGAATGAACTATTGCCTTCCAGTAAAGCAGCATTACACACATTTGCGAGAGCCCCGCAAAGAGAAGCTAGGGGAGCATCTCCCATTCCTTGGAAACAGTCTGAGAAAATGCTGGATAACTGATCCATGGAAGAACTGGTCGATGGAATCTTCTTGGCGAGAGAAGGATTCGATTCATGGTTATCCTCGTCAGAAGATTCAGAGCTTGAGCTAAGGCGAGAAGAGGATTGGACCTTTCGCTTCTTAGTTAAGGGGGCAGAGGATTTACCCTTGCGAGCGACAGTTTTACCCTTACTTTTAGTCTTCGCAGCAATAGTTTCTTCAACTCCAACCTTCGCATACGCGTAAAGATAAGAAACAGAGGCAACAATATTGTTTTAAATAAGAAGAAAGGAAGTGATTCTTACTTCACTGTAGTTTATCGAAGCAATGTCAAAGTATCCTCCGACGGATTCTTTTTGTAGCTTCTTCTCAACCTGGCTATCTGAAAGATTTCACAAACTTAGCAATTATAGAAAGAAAGTTGCGAAAGCAAGATTTGAAGTCGGAGACATACCTCTTTCTTCTTCTCAGGCCATTTGAATTCCCAAGGATGATATCCTGCGAGATTCGCAGGAAGAATATGCGAGCCCGCGATGTAAGGACCATTTAAGATCAAGGGTACGACCCACCATTTCTCATCTTTGGAATGACGAGGAGAGGTATTATTGCCTGGGTGCCAATCAATGTCTTGCATGAGTAATTTATCTTCAGAGACATTATCCTTTTTCTTCAAGCGAACGCCCCAGCGAGATCTCGCATTCACCATAGTTATCACTGAGTAATTTTCGAAAAAAATTTCCACAGTGTATTTCTCAACAGCTATTTCCAAATCTGCGAATTTGGGATTTCTGGCAGAATTAGGGTATAAAGATCCTTTGCCTGCACCGCGGTTCGCGAACTCAAGCATCAGGCGAATACAATCGCCACTTAATTGATAAACAGCCCGAGAGAATTTTTCATGGGCCAAAATTTCATAAAATAAAGGCAACTCAGGATTGTACAAGGGAATAGGAAGTCCCGCGAGAAGCTGACCGAGCGAGACTATAATCTTTTGATCATCACATTGATGATCAGAGAAAAGATTTACAGAAAGAATAGATGAGGGTTCTTGATCAGGAATGGTTGACAGAGTAAAACCCTTCTCGAGCAACTTCTGTTGAACTTCTTCAAAAGAAGTTTTGTATGCACGACTGATGGAAGCCATTTATCAGTATGGGAATGGATGGAAGATTGGAGATTAAAAAACAAATAAGCTAGAAAGGATGAAGAAAAGCTTTGCAGTAGCAGGAGCGCAAATTGCGGAAGGAGAGAATCAAAGAAAAGTTGCAGAGACAAACTAAAAGATGAAAAGGAGGGGAAAAGAAAACTATATATAGGGGAAAAGAGCCTCGAGAAAAACGAGGTCATTTAATGCGAAGAGACATGAACGGTCAAGAAAAAGTGGTTGAAAGAGACGTGTCAAGAGAAGACATTAATAATCAAAATCCGTGTAAAAGTATAAAATCAAGATTCTAAAGATAAGCAAATCGCGGCAACAATATTGTAAAAAATCTCATGATACTCTTCCCCTCGCATGAGAAATATGAGGAGAGATAAGAGACGATACTTCATATATATCTCAAAGAAGCTCAGGAACTTCGCAAAAGAATAGAGGCAAGTACGTACTTTTCAAGTACAGTATTCTTCTGCTCGTTCCTTCATCAACAAAGATCAAAGATTACTACAACAACGGATTTTTCCTTCAAGATCGCTCTTCAAGCAATATTCAAGGAAAAAGAGGCAAGATGTAGGATCATAATATCGCAACGCATAGGGCTCGCGGGATCAATAAACGACGGTACCGCGAGGGAGTCGCAGGAAACTAAAATAAACGACGCGATGAGAAACGACACACAAAACAACTGAAAGACATGGAACCTGGCGAGGGTTAAGAAGTGTCGCGAGATTGAATAGTTGTACACTGGCGACACTTCGCGAGACATTCCCGAAAATAAAGGATAGCTTAGCTGTCATCCACTATGTATTACCCTATATAAAGGGTCGAGTGAGTCTGTTGTAGAGGGAGGGATCTTTTTGGAGAATTGTTAAGCAAGTCATTAGAGAGAGAAAGTTTAAGAGTGTTTTAACTTCTAAGTGTAATTCTATTTTCCTGTGTAAACACTTCATGAATTCAATCAATAAATGTTCTTGATCTTACATCTTCTAATGGATTAATTAGGCAAAATCGAGTAAGGGGTGTAGTGTGGGAAATCACTGCTACTACGAGATGTCTTCGCAATGTTCATTATTTCTTTATCCTTTGCATTTCTTGCGAAAACCCTGCTAAGAACATTATCGTGAAAGTCTTCAAACGTTTTGTACGAATGTACAATAGAATGACAAAACAAATTCTTTGCCTTTGCTCCAACTTCTATTATGAACGTTTCTCCTACTTTTGTTGTATTTACTCTGCGATTTTCCGGCGGCGGTGGTAATGGTTGAGACTGAGGTTGATCTTTTAGAAAATGGTTTAGCTTCCATTGATCTATCATTCTGAGGATGATTCTTTTTATATTTCTGCAGTCATTTGTCGTATGTCCATGAAAATGATGATAAGAGCAAAATTCATGACTTCTGTAGCTTGGAGGTGGCTCACTCCCCATATTCCATGGCGCGGGTATGTTTTCCATCAGAATTATAGCTTCTCATATTTTCTCCACACTAGCATTCAAAGGTGGCATTTTGATTTCTTCCCATACTATCTTGTGATTTATTGTCCTGTGATAATTTTTCCTCGACCTCCATAAGTTTCTTATGGCTGATCAAGTCTTTGGATTTTGTTACTTCCACCATGGTTATATAAATTTCTCTCTCTCTCGAATTCTTCTTGATCATGACTCCCCATAGCTACTAGTTTCTGCTGACTATCACCCATTATCTTCTCTTGTTGCCCCTGCGAGGTGCTCGCCACGTATTTATCAACTTAGGTAACAAGCTTGCATTCGCTGCTTTTGAACTTGTGTTTGCAACTGGGTATGATTCCATCTCATTTTGTTTTTCCAAATATATTCCTCCTGAAATTCTCGCAACTCAGTCATTGTAATTGTATTCTTGATTCTGAAAATTTGAATGTATAGCAGATTGGTTGCAAACATAGCGTTAATGAATGATAGAATGAGATATCTCTCATACACTCGACCAGACATGTCACCACACATTTCCTTCCACCTCATGGTTACATGCTTCAAATTTTCGCCAATCCTTTGTTTTAACATAAATACATCTTCAATGCCAGGTCGCGAAGAATTGTTACTTATATATGCCCCTAAAAATGTAGTCTGCAGATGATTGAAAGATGTTATAGTATTCTTTGGCAAACCTTCAAACCATTTTAAGGCCTCTCCTGTTAAACTTGATGCAAAATATTTGCACAATACAGCATCATTGTAGCATACATCTCACATAATCTTTGATGTGCTGAACGACACAAGTTGTTCTGTCAAAAATGCTAGTTAGTGCTGGTAGATTGCACTTTGGGGGTACTCCTCCCAACTGTACTTCTCGTGTAAATGGAGTCTTCGCAGCTTCTTCTATGGCTTCATCCAATTGTCTCCTACCTCCTTCTTTTCTGTTGTTTAACATTCCTCTCATCTCCGCTAGCTCTCTTAAAATTTGTTCATTTGCACCAGAATTTGGATCCATTGGTCTTTTTAACTCTTTTTCCCTTCTTCTGCGTTCATCTCTGCTTTGATTTTCTTGCTCATCATTTTCTTCTCGTCTTCCCTTTGCGATCTTCCCTTTCATTTCTTTCATGAATTCGCACATGATTATATCTCTCATTTTCTTCTCTTCGATTTTCTTCATTCCTCCTCAATTCTCTTTGTCGCCTTTCAGTTCTCCTTTGTACTCTATCATATTCTTCATTGATATTACCATTATTGCGATTTTTATCACGCCTTCTTTCTCGATTATCATGATTATTCTGGCGAATTGCCTCTTGGAGCTCTTGTTCTTCCAATTCTTCTCTCAGCCTTTCCCTTTCGCAAGATAGACGTGCTTGTTCAGTATAATGCTTTTCGATTTCATCTGCAATTTCTTATTGGTTTCTTTGAACTCCTCTCTCATGTAACATTCTCCTTCCTTCTTCTTGATTTTCTTCACCATCTTGATTACTTCGTTCTTGATGTTGCCTATTCCCCCTGATTTCTATCGTTTTGCCCATTTTGGAAAGTTTCGCCATGTGGGATATAACGATCTTCAATTATTTCTCTTCTTTCGCGGTATTCTCCGTCTGGATTTTGCATTTCCCCTCTAATATCTCCATTAACGTTTTCTACAGGCGAATTTCGCCTTATTTCTCCCCTAGTTGACCTTGAACTTGACCTTGTAGTGCTTCTTGACCTCCTATTCTGTAATCCCATGTTTTCCATTCTTAATTCATGATTTTGTCTTGTCAAATTTGCACGTTCTTCTGCTTCTAATCTCCTCTCCTCAATGTCCTCATGTATTCTTTGCCTCAACGCTTCTAATGCTTCGATATCTTCATTTCTATGAATTACTCCTCCAACCATTTCTTGGTCTCTCTCCTCCAGTCCATAGCTTCCTGATTGCTTCTCTTCTTCCACTTCATCAACGGAATTTGATCTCCATGTGTGCACACTTACTTTGTCATAATCTATAGTTCTATTTTGTGCTGGTCTACGTTGAATCGGCTATTGAATTTGATTTTCTTCATCATTTCTCACATCCACCCTTGGAGACTCCTCAATTTCATCTCTCCCTCTACCAGCAAGTCTCTTACTCCTTCTTACAATTTTTGGTTGTTTTGAGTTATTTCTTCTTATAGCCATCTTTCCGTTTTACTAAGTTGTTGAAAATTATGTAAAATTCTTTACCTATTACTCCAAATTTCCTTCAAATCACAATATCAATTTTCAATCAATCCGTCCCTGTTTCTAGCGCCAATATGTGGTTGCAGGAATTCCTACAACACATCCCTCATGAGAATTCATCATATTCAACACATCTTTAAGATCAATAATCAATCTTTTTATTAATTGAATTAGAAATTTTACAAGAAGGAAGTGAAATTAAGAATATAATTGCTACTCTAGACTTTCTCTCTCCTCAAAACTTTCTCTCCAATCCAAAAAAGATCTCCCCTCTCTTAGGCCTACTCGGCCCTTTATATAGGACATTACATAGTGGATGACAGCCAAGATGTCCTTTATTTTCGGATATGGCTTGCGACATTCTTGCAAGTATACAAATGATGAATCTCGCAACACTCTTAAATCTCGCTAGGTATTCACATATTTCTCGTGTTTTGGTTGTCGTCATCTGTTGCGTCATTTATATAATCACTCTGTGATATTCTCGCCATGTGTTGTCCAAGGATTTCGCAAAGTGATGCGTGTCGTAACCACAACAAATTAATTAATATTTTTCCACCTAATTAACAAGTAATATAGTGTAGTCAAGTTCGTTCCCACGAGGAGAAAGAGATTTTTAGTTGTAAAAATTGTCACAAAAGGGGTGAAGCAAAAGAAAATAAACAAAACAATTAAAAGATAAAGTTGAAATCAATAAGAGAGACAAGACCAAGGAATCCTTCTTCGTTGCAAAACAATGATTCAAGTTATGTTCTTTTTCACTTTTTATTAGTCACTGATTATCACCAACCGTAGGTAAAGCGGCTAGATCGAGTGCTAAACCCCTAAATCCCTTGTATCACCCGATCTGAGAAGTTCTCGACTATCGGATTCTATTTACCAAACCACCTAGTAGTAGATCATTCAAGATGTAATTAAATAAACGCATTAAGATTTATGAACTTATTAAGTTGATATTAGTAGTTAGACTCTTAGATCAAGGTGTACATGCTAACGTTGTTTTCATACACAATTACTCCACGGAATCCCTCCACAAGGTCTCGTGTTTGCTACTTGTGTAAATAGTCAAGAAACGATTACTTATCCCATAACTTTCACTAGCTTTAGCTCAAATTAACAAATCAATTTAGCGTGCACTCTAAACAATCTATCAATCAACCATGAATGTATAAACATTCCTATTAGTAAAAACAAACGATAATCATGTGAAAAACTTCAAGATAGAATTGAAAACAAAACTCAAATCATATGTTAAAAACTAGGAATTCATCCTCAATCAATAATAAAATTAGCTACTCATGTTAAGGAGTTCACACAAAGAATAAAGAAAAGAGGAGTGTTGTGTGTGTATATAATGATAGAAAAGTAGAGAACTTCTCTATTTATAGGCTTCAATGCTCTCCAAATCTTCCAAGGAATAGAATCCTCATTCCATAATAACACCACTTTCCCAATTTGAGCCTAATTCCAATTTCAAGTTCAATTCTCCAAAGCCTCCAAATTTTCATCCAATTCCCAAATCTAAGTCTTCACACCCGTGAGAGAAACTCACACAAAATTCTGCAATTTTGGCCCGCCGGAAAAGTCCTTGGAGTTCATCGGAATCCGGCCAGAAATATCGCCACTGGCCACCTGAGTTCTGTTGCTATGGACAGAATATCCTGTCCAGATTCTGTTAAAGTTAACCGTCAAACTAACGGTCTCTGTTAGTCAGGAAGGTCAAGTCAGAAGGGAGTCAGCAGAGTCTGAATCGTCTAAGTGGTCTTACTGGGTCTGAATCACTGAGCTGGTGTACCGAGTCACTGGGTTGACTCATCTGAATAAAACTCCAGTCGAGTTCTGGCTGTTTATGGGACTTCCTCAGGCCAAATTCAGGCCTATCTAATGTCTTCTCCCTATAGAAACCTGTATCCTAAACATACATCTAGTTCAAGCACTCTTTTCTGCAGCAATGCTCATTCAGTCTTCAGACCACCTCTCATTCATTTCAATCAAAAACCAACGGAACTCTATTAATCATCCATGGAAACAATGTCCATACCCTTTAAACCATTCCAATCACCGATTCCAACTCTATCTTCACATAAAGACTATCTTCATTAGCAACTCAAAACCCATTGCTTCAATTGCAATTCAAATCTCAAATACCATCTGTATCTCCTTCTCTAATTAACGGCACACACCACTGGGTTTGAGACAATGAAATCAATTCCTTCTTTAATCATTACCCAATTTCCATCTTTGACATCAACCATCGGATCCACTTCCAAAATTCAAATCTGTTCATCACCATCTTCAATTTCTTCTCCCTGTGTTCATATCAAATCCTAGAAACTCGGTTCAGTTGAATTTTCTTCACACATCTCGATCAACACAATCATCAGAACCTTGTTTTAACAGAAACGACTTCATCTCATCACTAGCAGCTCTCGGATCCCCTTTTCTTTATTTCTTCATAACTTCTTCTCGATTTCAACCAGCGGCCACCAACAGCACCAGAAAGTTGAACCCATTCTCGTACCCATGACAATCACCATGGCAGCAGCAGATTCAAACCAAAACCCATTCTTATCTTCGATCTTAGGAACCCTAATTTCACTTCGGTTCTTCAATCAGATTGAATAAATCCTCGTTGTGTCTCATATCAACAGCAACATCTTCATCTTCTTTTATCTCTTCACGTGTTCACTGCAGTACCAATTCCTTTCCATCAAATCAATAACCACAAATCCCTAAATTCAATTTCAGTTCTCTGAGATTCACAGCAAACCCAAATTAACCATAAACCCATCTCTTCTAAGCTGCTTTGATTTCAATCTCACAGATCCCCTTGTATATCTTCAATTCATGTCAACAGCTCCATCTTCCAAATCCACCAGTCATTCAAGAACACAGCACCTCCGTCTTCAATCACTCATGGCGGAAACCAGCAATTTTCAGATTCAATCTTCTTCTCTCGGTTTCAACGGCGGACCACTGTCTCCTCTTTCTTTCTAGTGCAAAATGATTGAGAAAATTGATTTCTCTCGATTTAGGGTTCGGTTAGAGTTCAGGGCAGGATTCAGACACCCATGCCCCAAAGTGTAGGAACTGGGTGCCTTTAACAAATTATCACCCCTTAACCTTAGCTTGACTGTATTTAGTCCTCCTCCAAACAGAGTTACCCCTTAATCTTGACTGGGCTTCAGATAATGTTCGCCCATGAGATGACAATTTTGTCCTTTTGGATCAAATAGAGTAATTTCTTCTTCTTTTCCTCCGTGCGACTCCAAAGTAGCTATAAAACTCAAAACATGCATAAAATACAAAATTCACACGAAAAAATAGCAAAGAAAGCATAAACTACAGATAGTAAGTACGGTGTATTCTACACCTATCAAATTCCTCCACACTTAGACTTTGCTAGTCCTCGAGCAAATCAAACTAAAACTTACAACTTCAAAGCGTTCCAGCGTCCCAAGCATCCAAAGAGCTATGAGGACATAGAGTTTTGCATGCTAGTAATAAGAAGTTAGAAATACTAAAGAACATATTCTCATTCTTAAATGTTGAGTGAGAAATAACCACACCATAATGAGAGAACGCGTGTTTGAGAACGATCAATAAGCATTTCGCCTCGACTTCTGCCTCACAAAAAGGATTTTATGATAATTGCACTCAAAAGACGTACTTTTATGGTTCTCACATGTGTGCATGTAGGAATGAAGAGAGAAATCCTGCAACACGTTGAATGGTGGGAAGGACAACTTCTGAAATATTTTTAAAAACCCACATCTTTTAACATTTTGAAAAACCATTTTTCTGACGATCTCTAAGAAAGGAAATCAACCACTATTTTCGAGGATGAGATTACTTACTCACCTTCACATCCAATCGCCAATTATGATAACACCACTCTCACGACATCCAATAGAAATGTCTTCCACTCCTCGTCTTTATTTTCTTGGTCTTCATCTTCGGCTTCAACTTTTGATGATAAACTCTTGAATTTCATAAATCCTTGACAATTTGTAACCTTTTACCTTAAATCCCTTAAATCCTTGTCGCTTGAAACTTCCTTATAGATTTTCCTTCCCCACGGCGTATTAAATAAAAATAAAAATAATGATAAATTTTTCTCTTGTCTCATTTTTTTTTATTTTTCTTTTTCATTTTTTTTTTTTTTGTGTTATATGAAGACAAGAGAAATAAAATACAAAACAAAGTGAAAATAAATCAAACCGTGGCCGTGGCCGTGGGAGAAGTATTTTACCGCTTGATTCTTCACAACTTGTATCGTCTTAAAATCATAAACTTCAATAATTCTCACATTTTAATTTTCTTTGCTCTCGTAAATAAGTCTTCACTTGTATATAGAATTATGCTCATTGTAGTGAAAGTCCTCAACATATATGTAAAATCCGCTCATTTGTATGTTGCTTTACTTGAATATGAAATTTGCTCTTTTTCTCGTTCCGTTGCTTGTAAACCTTGAACTTCTCCAACTTTCCTTGTAGATTTTGATGTCGCTCCTTGTTGATGATGATGGTGTTTCTATGGATCCGTTGTTGTCGAGAGAGAGAATGGTGCTAACTGCAAATCGAACTATAAGAAGGAGGCTTTCATCTATAGACGTCACCCTTATGATTGACAAAATTAGCACTCAAGAGATCAAAGAGTAGTGCTTCTATTGGTGGGAGGTTGGGTAGCTCACCATTCTACCCGGAATTAACGTACGGTGACACACACTCAAAAGAAAGCTCTTTAGTCAGCTACAAAGAATATTTGGTCGGTGCCTTACATGATATGAATACGGGTAGTCTCCACTAATGATTGATCAGCAACTCTAATAATGCATTTCTCCCTGCTCCTAATTTGCATCACCGGCATGATTAAATCCATTATTTAACACTCTAACAAGCAAGAAATCCGAATGTAGTTCCCTAACATTTCCAAGTTCAGTTATGTCGGTCAGAATTCTCTATGTAAACATACCTAGAAGTATGCTAGTGACTCTAAAATCTCTACAAGTTGAAAGTTTTATGCAATTTTTTTTTTAAAAAAAATACATGCTTAACCACTCCCTCACACTTAAACCTTACATTGTCCTCAATGTAATTGAATCGTCCTAGTAAAGTCAAGGTGGGAAATTTTAACATGAAATGGAACAAGAAAAATAAATAACAAAATAAAAGGATAAGAAATACAAAACCTATGGGTTGCCTCCCATTAAGCGCTTTGTTTTAAAGTCGACGGCTCGACTTAGCTCTTGCACGATTCATTAGCCATATACTAACAATCGGAAAATTTGGGGATCCACCCATAATACCTGTTTTGAAAACAATAACTCCATACAAATATTAGCACAAGAAAATAATAATAATGTTATCGCTCGATAGAAGTTTCCCCCACACTTATTCTTGTCCACACTCGGAAGTGTATAAAGAACATAGAATTTGGGAACTTCCATGTATTCCTCTTGGCAAACCTGCATAGTGTTAGCATCAAGTGTTTCCAATGGTGGATATTTAGAAACAAAATCATCCAAAAATACTTTCGAAGCACATACATTCAAACCAATAAGAGGTAAATGAGAAGAATCAATATGCAAAGGGTTATACAAACCTTGCACAATCTCTTGTTTTGCGGAATCCTCTTCATCCTTAGAGAATTCATATGAATTACTTACCTCTTGTATATCGTGGTCCTCTATCAAATCTTGCAACCATTCGTCGTTATTGTCTACCTTAACCAAAGTCTTGGCATCATTAAAATCATTGGCAAGTTCAATTGGGTCTTCCACAAAATCAATCAATTTGGTTTCATCCTCTAGCATCATCTCTTCAACATTCTCATCATCGGAATCGGGCCATTCACTAAAATGATTTTCATCGGTATAGATTGTAAGATCTTCTTGTGAGGGTGGTACACCGTTTATAACAATAGGTAAGTCACACCCAATCTCCTCCTTTTGAATAGGCGAAGGATCGATATTATGATCCGGAGTTGGAATAACTTTATCCTTGTTACAATAATTTTCATAAGGTTCAAAATCATCATCGTAACTCATATAATAACGTTTTTCATGCTCCATTCTTAAAGCTCTTTTAGCTTCAAAAATTTCTTCATCCGATGCTAGGCCTTCATCGATCAATTGATAGAACCTTTTCTCAAGTTCCCTCAAACTAGGTTGCCTTACACCAAGGAGATCTCGCATAGATTTAGAAGCATAACTATCCTCCCCTCCTAGTGATTGTTCACTTACATACCCGTCATAAGGTTGTTGATATGTATGAGAATATTCATAAAATCTGTATCCTAAGGATGGTTGGAAGTTGCCATAATGTTGAGGTTGAAAACCGTATTGATTGTAGTAATATGCGTTCTCTTGTCCACCATACATGGAAAACTGGTACCTGAAATAAGAATCCCAGAAACTAAGTTAGATACGATATAGAATCTAACAAAGCAAGAATAAAGCAAAAAGAAAAATAAAAACAACTAAAATCATCCGTTGCTCCCCGGCAACGGCGCCAAAATTTGATGCGTGTCGTAACCACAACAAATTAATTAATATTTTTCCACCTAATTAACAAGTAATATAGTGTAGTCAAGTTCGTTCCCACGAGGAGCAAGAGATTTTTAGTTGTAAAAATTGTCACAAAAGGGGGGGTGAAGCAAAGAAAATAAACAAAACAATTAAAAGATAAAGTTGAAATCAATAAGAGAGACAAGACCAAGGAATCCTTCTTCGTTGCAAAACAATGATTCAAGTTATGTTCTTTTCCACTTTTTATTAGTCACAGATTATCACCAACCGTAGGTAAAGCAGCTAGATCAGTGCTAAACCCCTAAATCCCTTGTATCGCCGGATACGGAAGTTCTCGACTACCGGATTCTATTTACCAAACCACCTAGTAGTAGATCACTCAAGATGTAATTTAAATAAACGAATTAAGATTTATGAACTTATTAGGTTGATATTAGTAGTTAGACTCTTAGATCAAGGTCTACTTGATAACGTTGTTTTCACACACAATTGCTCCACGGAATCCCTCCGCAAGGTCTCGTGTTTGCTACTTGTGTAAAGAGTCAAGAAACGATTACTTATCCCCTAACTTTCACTAGCTTTAGATCAAATTAACAAATCAATTTAGCGTGCACTCTAAACAGTCTATCAATCAACCATGAATGTATAAACATTCCTATTAGTAAAAACAAACGATAATCATGTGAAAAACTTCAAGATAGAATTGAAAACAAAACTCAAATCATATGTTAAAAACTAGGAATTCATCCTCAATCAATAATAAAATTAGCTACTCATGTTAAGGAGTTCACAAAAACAATAAAGAAAAGAGGAGTGTTGTGTGTGTAAAAGGTGTGTATATAATGATAGAAAAGTAGAGAACTTCTCTATTTATAGGCTTCAATGCTCTCCAAATCTTCCAAGGAATAGAATCCTCATTCCATAATAATACCACTTTCCAAATTTGAGCCTAATTCCAATTTCAAGTTCAATTCTCCAAAGCCTCCAAATTTTCATCCAATTCCCAAATCTAAGTCTTCACACCCGTGAGAGAAACTCACACAAAATTCTGCAATTTTGGCACGCCGGAAAAGTCCCTGGAGTTCACCGGAATCCGGCCAGAAATATCGCCACCGGCCACCTGAGTTCTGTTGCTATGGACAGAATATTTCGTCCAGATTCTGTTAAAGTTAACCGTCAAACTAACGGTCTCTGTTAGTCAGGAAGGTCAAGTCAGAAGGGAGTCGGCAGAGTCTGAATCGTCTAAGTGGTCTTACTGGGTCTGAATCACTGAGCTGGTGTACCGAGTCACTGGGTTGACTCATCTGAATAAAACTCCAGCCGAGTTCTAGCTGTTTATGGGACTTTCTCAGGCCAAATTCAGGCCTATCTAATGTCTTCTCCCTGTAGAAACCTGTATCCTAAACATACATCTAGTTCAAGCACTCTTCACTGCAGCAATGCTCATTCAGTCTTCAGACCACCTCTCATTCATTTCAATCAAAAACCAACAGAACTCTATTAATCATCCATGGAAACAATGTCCATACCCTTTAAACCATTCCAATCACCGATTCCAACTCTATCTTCACTGCAGTACTATCTTCATTAGCAACTCAAAACCCATTGCTTCAATTGCAATTCAAATCTCATATACCATATGTATCCCCTTCTCTAATTAACGGCACACACCACTGGGTTTGAGACAATGAAATCAATTCCTTCTTTAATCATTACCCAATTTCCATCTTTGACATCAACCATCGGATCCACTTCCAAAACTCAAATTTGTTCATCACCGTCTTCAATTTCTTCTCCCTGTGTTCATATCAAATCCTAGAAACTCGATTCAGTTGAATTTTCTTCACACATCTCGATCAACACAATCATTAGAACCTTGTTTTAACAGAAACGACTTCATCTCATCACTAGCAGCTCTCGGATCCCCTTTTCTTTATTTCTTCATAACTGCTTCTCAATTTCAACCAGCGTCCACCAACAGCACCAGAAAGTCGAACCCATTCTCGTACCCATGACAATCACCATGGCAGCAGCAGATTCAAACCAAAACCCATTCTTATCTTCGATCTCAGGAACCCTAATTTCACTTCGGTTCTTCAATCAGATTGAATAAATCCTCGTTGTGTCTCATATCAACAGCAACATCTTCATCTTCTTTAATATCTTCACGGCTACACTGCAGTACCAATTCCTTTCCACCGAATCAATAGCCACAAATCCCTAAATTCAATTTCAGTTCTCTGAGATTCACAACAAACCCAAATTAACCATAAACCCATCTCTTCTAAGCTTCTTTGATTTCAATCTCACAGATCCCCTTGTATATCTTCAATTCATGTCAACAGCTCCATCTTCCAAATCCACCAGTCATTCAAGAACACAGCACCTCCGTCTTCAATCACTCATGGCGGAAACCAGCAATTTTCAGATTCAATCTTCTTCTCTCGGTTTCAGAAGCAGCAGCCGCTGTCTCCTCTTTTTTTCTAGTGCAAAATGATTGAGAAAATTGATTTCTCTCGATTTAGGGTCCGGTTAGAGTTGAGGGCAGGATTCAGACACCCATGCCCCAAAGTGTAGGAACTGGGTGCCTTTAACAAATGATCACCCCTTAACCTTAGCTTTACTGTATTTAGTCCTCCTCCAAACAGAGTTACCCCTTAATCTTGACTGGGCTTCAGATAATGTTCGCCCATGAGATGACAATTTTGTCCTTTTGGCTCAAATAGAGTAATTTCTTCTTCTTTTCCTCCGTGCGACTCCAAAGTAGCTATAAAACTCAAAACATGCATAAAATACAAAATTCACACAAAAAAATAGCAAAGAAAGCATAAACTACAGATAGTAAATACGGTGTATTCTACATCTATCACAAAGGTATTGATGTTGCGATATTCTGATCCTACAAACAGAATGATCCCGGTCTACAGAACCTCGCTGGAAAACCTCCGGTTCCACACTTTCTCAGAACTTCATGAAGCAGCCAAACGATCAGCTACTACTATACCTGCTTTAGTGAGCAAAGTCTACAAGGTCGAGGAACCTCGGAGAAGCCGGCGCCTGATCAACAAACAATACATTGTCCAACCTTCCATGAACGTTGTTGCTTAAGGAGGCAAAAGGAAAGCTTATGCTCAAACATGCGACATCCAACATTTCATCCTACAAAATCATCATGGAAGGATAACTAATCTTGCACAAACCTCGACCCGGCATCGAACGGGAAATGATCGGACAAACTTAAACTTCTCTCGTCTCATGAAGGAGTGATCGAGTTACTGGAAGTTTTGGTTCAAGATGGTGCGATAAAATTGTCGTTAGAAAGCCAACAGAAGAAGAAATGGAGAATCTCAGGAGTACACAAGAATCCTCTCCAGTCAGAACCTTGCGCTCTCTGAATTCAAAGAAGCAGTTTAATCGTTGCTCGAGCAAATCTGTAGAATTACTCTATCTGCTGAAGGCACAAAGGAGAGACATGTTCACAAAGACCGAACCACATCGTGTCAAGAAATCCATTCCGGGAATACTTCTTGAGCCTCCAGCCACAGACCAAGATATCTACAACTGGGGACTGCCTACCACAGTCAATCTCAGAAGAAACGAATTTGGAAGAACGTTGATCGATGCTGGCACCGCCATCAACATCATTCCACTGAAAACCCTCAGAGCCGCAGGCATCACTCGATAAGAAGCTACTCATGCTCCCATCTCAATCAGAGACCTTGAAGGAGCGCTCGAAAATACTCATGGCTACATCACTCTCAAAGTGAACATAAGTCCAACCTGTACATAAACCAAGTTTCGCATAATCAGGAAGATCCGGAATATGACATGTCCTTCAGACGAGCGTGGATCCACGCTGAAAAGATGGATACTTACAAAGCGCCTTTGGTTACACATCTCTCCAACGAAGAAAGTTCTGATCCAGAAGGTTTGACGGACATTCCATCATCAGAGTACTTTGAGGAATTTCAAACTTTGACGAGGTTGAAGCAAGAACCTGCAAAAAGATGCATAAACATTCATCAAGAGGTTCCGCATTCAGTCAAGTCTCATTCCATGTCTATGTCATTTATTTATTCACATGCTATCCTAGCACGGGGACTTAATTATGCTAGCAACTCTACAAGATGTTATGAATGGTAGCTTCACCGCATTAGTATTTTACCAAGTGTTTGAATCTGACGTTTCTCCTGCGAGTCCATGTGTTCCACAAAATCAGAAGGCTCGGATGTCTGCACAAGTGTCGAATCCCACTACCACAACGAAAGGGATGCTGAATCAACAAAAGAAACTCCAGGGCCGAGATAATCAAACCCCTAAGGCATTTTATGCTTAAGGAGTATACGCTTCAATGCTCAAGCATCTGAGAAGCCATCAAATTGTACTCCCAATCAAAGAGTACAGCTTCAGCACAAATATCTAGACGATGACACATTGATTCAACACCAAAGACGATCAAAGTGTTACTAAACTACAATCGATAAGTCTTCAGTATCCCATGATAAGACATCTGAAGCAGATGCAACATCATTCATACATGGATGACACTAACTCCTTCAATGTACACTGGGTAACCTAAGGCGATTCCGTGAAACTTCATCAACGGGATTTCTCTACATCACAATCCCCTGCATGATTGAGGAACTTTCTCTCTTCACCAATCACATCCAATACGAAAATTGCTGATGCTATCTACCTCAACAATGACGACTCACTGACAAAGCCAGTTCGTGGTAAAGTTATGCTTTCAGGAGCATTCAGGTTGAACTCTCAATACACCTTCATCTTACGGACGCTCAACTCATCAACTAGTTTGTGAATGTAAAAGGCTCACTGGAAGAAGGAGCAAAGATTATATCTCTAATCATGGTTCTATCCTTTTCGGTCTTTGGAGCAACTTCAACCATGGTATCAGCATCAACAATAATCTCTAGGGGAACACCATCCATGATCTCAGCATCGACAAGGATCTCTGGAGCGTGATCATTCATAGTCTCAGCACCAACGACGGTCTCAGGAGCAACATCCTCAGGGCTTCATCAACTAATCATTCTCTGAAGTGTTACACATGAAGCGGATTTTTCTAAGAACCAATGATTCATATCAAAATGTGTAGACCTGATAACATGCTCACATGAAAGTCTTCCCAAAGCTGGCACGACTGGGGGACATAATCCAAAGTATTCTACAAGATGTTCTCATCACCTCTACAAATGAAATACAACACAATTCAGGTCATGGGTTTGCAAAAACGTACCAATGGGTGAGAAATGGGACAATTCTTCCTCTGCTAAAGATGTTTGCCTATGTCTCTTCTACAACATACCAAAAGGGCGCATTAATCGGACATACGAGCTGAAAGATATGGCCTTTACCGTCAGGTATACGAAACTTGAAAAATTTGTACGGGATTACAAATTACAAATGTGCACGCTTCGTTGGCGGACTTCTACAACTCCAAATTGAGTGATTCTTCTATCATGTAATAAATCAGTCTCTTAGCTTCAAAAGTTCGGGTCGAGCATCGAATTTTGACGTTGTGTGAGGTTCCTACAGCTTCCAGAGCATACTACATGCAAGCAGAAATTCGTGGACGAGATTCATAACCTCTACAGTCGATCGATGTCCACCAGGTCTTTTCGCTAAGTCCTTCATCAAGGTACCTCCAAATTCTACCACCTGGGTCTTTACATCAATTTTCCACCCGGGTCCTCTATCTAAGTCTTGCCAGAAGAAGGGAAAACGAAAAGGAGAGATTTAACAAAATACTGGGGACTAACGGTCCACTGATCATGACGATCAGTTTAACAGTCCAAGACTCGCGGTACCAGACTCTCATGTGCTAATTATTCATCATAAAAGTAATGCTACCACCGGGACATGAGACCATGGTCATTACATTATCTCATCTCGAGAGAAGCCTCAGCTATGGTCCCGTAACCAGGGTTTCAGAAGTGATGTTTCTACGACTGACAGAAGCAAGATGGCACTGCAAGCACCATGCTCATGTATCAATCAATGGATCCTGATATCAAACAAATCAATGACATTAAAATTCTTCACCAACCGTTCAAGACACAAGCGAATGGTCTAAAGACACAACATGAGTGTTTTACAACAAACTCGTCGGAGATGATTTTACACTGTCCTGTACAAACCGAAGATCTGGGAGAAATTGGTGAAGAATTTGGGGATGGGTCATACACTATTCTCTTTGTATGGATGTCCTCTACAACATATCCAAAATTCACAGCAATTGGAGAAACGAGCAAAGAGTTATGGCCAAAACATTGGACCGCATGCCAGCTGAAAATTTTCTGAAGGTCTCCTGGAAGTTTACTGTTTCGTCGATTTCGGATCCTAAATATGCTCAGAACCCAAAAAACTTCTTCACTAAAGTTTGGAAATTTCCTAGGTATGAGGATACATGGGTAGACCGCGAAAATCAGACATCGACGAAGATTCTACAACAATTTCAATGAAGACCTAACTTCCGAGTTTTTCGATAACGAATTATGACGAAATTCTTCGTTCATCCACATCCGAATCGGGATCAACACCATCAACGCAAATCTTTCCTTCATCGTCACCGATAGTCTCATTTGCTGAAGTCGGCGGTGCTTTCACGACAAGGGACGACTCTCTGAGATGATCGAGAGACATACAAAGTACCAGCTTTCCGGCGTCTACGAAAGGTTGATTCATCCCGGGATGAACATCTCGCAAAAGTCTTCATGTTTGACTTGATATTTCTGGAGCATTCTCCGAAAGATCCAGAAGGGTGGTTGTAACCAGAAGTCATCACTATCTGAGGCAAAATACAGGGAGTCATGGATATATCAATAACAAGCACGCGCTGAAACGGTAACAATCCAACTCTTGCCTATTTACAATTTCACTAGCTTTAGTGATTATAACGTCAAAATTTCGAAAAACTTGCTCGTCCCTTCAAATCTGCAAAGACGGAAAAAATTTATTATTCAAAATCATGACTTGATTTTCATCAAACCTTGAACAACCCACGTGAATTTTAACATCCACTGGTTTTTCAAAAATTGGACAGACGTCCATCTTACAATTGTGAAAACTCACATACAGACATTATTTCACCATGTATAATTGTC
Organism: Papaver armeniacum; assembly: GCA_023531295.1. Lineage (NCBI taxonomy): Eukaryota > Viridiplantae > Streptophyta > Magnoliopsida > Ranunculales > Papaveraceae > Papaver > Papaver armeniacum. Next base: position 188,532 of record JAJJWW010009204.1, read on the forward strand.
TACTTTTAACAGTTGTTCAAAATCAAAACATTGATTTTACAAATACATATATTTAACGTGAAACTCATGTAAATTTAAAAGTATATCTATATGTTTTGCTCCCTCGCACGAGCATCTATCTTTGAAGCGAGAGTATATTTTCAAAATTTTGTGAACGCTCACATATCGAAAATAAAAATTTTCATGAAAGCTCATAGACAAAATTTTTATTAACAGATCAAAAAAAAAAAAAAAAAACTTTTCTCTCATACGAGCATTCACCTTTGTAACGAGAGTTTACTCCATTTTGTGAAATCTCACAAAGATAAAATTTTGGTTTTCGTGAAAGCTCATAGACAAAATTTTATATCATTAGACTCAGAGTCTATTTTGTTTGTTCCCTAAACTAACAAACAAACGAGCGTCTATTCCTAAAATAAGGATTTATTTTTTGGGCACGGCCGACGAATCTTAAACGACCAAGGTCCTGTCATCAAGATCAGCGGTTCAACACCAATCTATGATCATTAGACGATGCTCCATCATGCCACTGGGATCTTCATTCAAGTCATGGTTTGCTCGTACTATCAAAATCCGGTAATGTCTTAACTTACAACTAAGTTCAATTACTTATATTGTTTATGACCGGAAATCACTATTCAATGCTGACTGAGGAACACGACTTTCCTCACTAAGCAGGGGACTTAATGTAGATGTTGGATTTTCGACAAAGGCTAAAATCGTAAACCCGTAATTATACGAACTTCGATCCAAAGAATCGACGTGAGTATTGAGACACGGGTATCTTATCGAACCTCGATCGAAAATACCGTCTCTCGGAGTATATACGAGATATGTAGTCTCTCGGCTGGACAATAACATATCTCATGAATACTGAACACTTCAATAATTATTTATATATATAATCACGAGATTGACGGCTCCTAGACAGCTTGCTCTGCTAGTATAGAGCGATAACGTCTTCGTGGATACAAACAACAGATTTTCCCCGACTATATAAAGGATATGAAGCTCCATCAATCTCATATCGAATAATTAATGCTTCTAGACACTTGCTCGCTAGTATAGAGCCATCAATTAATTATTCTTAAATTCTTGGATTCATCCATCGAATTTTCGAAAATATTCAAATATTTTCTGAAAGTATTCAAATACTTTTGTAATATTTCGTTACTTCAATCCATGGTTCTTCCCAGCAGAATTCAATGGGTTAGTAATAAATTCTCAACAACACGGGCATCTAAGCTACCTCCGAGTAAGCCCCGATCCAAATGGTGCAAGTGTACACGACGATGATGCACTAACAATCACCGTACGAACAAGTATTTCAAAATACGACGAGACGATGAACCTATGCGAAATAGGAAGGAAAATAATAAATAATTAAAAATTGACCAAGGCGCTGGGAGCATGGGCCTACTGACCGGCCAGACGTGCCGTGGTCAATCCCTCGCTGATTTCATATTTTTCCTATTTTTTGTTATTTTCCTTGAGTTCATGAAAATCCTTTCACTTGAACAAATATCTTTCGTTTGAGGAAACTCCTCAGTTTCCTGGTGTTTCCCTCACACCAAGGAAATAATATAAAATTAGGCAAAATATTGTGGGTCCGTGATTATTGGCCAACCGGTCATGCCTTGATCCTGGCCGGCCCTACACCTCATGGTTCCTCATATTTTATTATTATTTCCCTAATTTCATGAAAACTCCTTAATCTCATGATATTTCTTTAATCCCATGAAAATAATAATATAAAATTAGGAAACCCGTGGATCTGGTCCCAACCCAATGGTCACGCCCAAGATGGCCCCACATACCCTATTTTATTATATTATATTTTATGTTTCCTTAATCCCATGAAGTTCCTTGATTTCATGATATTTCCTTCAAATTATGAAAATTCCTTTAAATCATGAAATAATACATAAAATTAGGAAAAACTCACGGACTAGGGCCCTAGCTGGCCAACCATGCTCAAGCCGGTCCCACACGTCCCTTATTTTTTTATTATTATTATTTCATGTTTTCCTCATCTCATGGAAACTCCTTGATTTCAACAAAACTCTTTGATTTCAACAAAACTCCTTGGTTTTAACAAATTCCTTGGTTTTATCATATTTCCCTAAAATCATGAAAAAATTATAAAAATTGGGAAAAATGTGTGGGATTAGGCCCTTTGGCCGGCTGATAGACACATTTTTGTGTCTAATTTGATCTCAATACTATATATTGTTGGCACTCGATTTTGCACTTATTATGGTGTTTTATGTGTGTGTAGGTATTTTTGGGGAATAAACATTTTTGGAAAATTCGGCTCAAAAAAGTGTTAAATGGCACCCCGGAGGAGAAGTGTTATTCGGACTCTCGTTTTTGGATAAGGGGCACACCAATTGATAAGGGGCACCCACATGCTATTCGCACCCCTGCGACTTGGCTAAGGGGCACTTCATCTTCTCCATTTGAAAGCTGAAATTTGGCGGGAAAAGTTGTTATTCACGGACAAGAATGAGGGTTGGAATTTCGGGAGGTTTTGAAGGAGATTCAATCGCCAAGATTATTTGCAATGGACCTGTTTTGGCCTAATAGGGTTGGTAAGTCAATCAGAATCAAAGAAATTGGCCGCAACATGAACTTGAACTCAAACAGGGAAGTGAAAGAAAACTCGGGTTTTCTTGTGGAAGGTGGTGGATATATCAGCCCTGCACGAGTTTAAAGCGTTATAAACCTCTTCTGTAGTGTGTATGCAGTGTGTTTGAAGCAATTCAATGCGTGCAAGAGATTGAAAAGGTAAGAAGATATTCCCAAGAAGATTTTCCTCGATACCGAGTAATGGAGAATTTTATGGAATTATGGAGGAGATTTCTTGTGCATGAGATGCTATATAAGGTGTAGATGAGCAGTACAGCGAGGTGTGGAGAGTTAGGGGAACGAAATAGGGTGAGAAATCAGAGTTGCAGAGCTCGTCTCTGTTGCTGCCATTGAAGACGAAGAACACGAAGAACAGACAGCCAAAGACCGTCGTTCTTCAACAGTGTCAACGACAGAGTTCTGTGGGTCGTAGTTAAGGAGGCAGTCGTTTTTGAACAGTGCCAGCGACACATCATATATATCGTTCTCTGTAACAATTTGGTTTGTAACAAATATAATTGTTACAAACCCGGTTTTCAATATTCATTTCATCTTCACCTCTTGTAAACACTTTTTGAGCAATGAAAAATTATTTTGAGTGTGTTTCCAATATGCGGAGCTAGAACCCATCTCTGGGGCAACGGACGGAGCTGAATTTCATCATGTGGTAAATTAAATTAATTCCTTAATAACTTTTTGCACCGATTTTTAATGATTTATGATTTCTATTAATTATTTGTGACTTTGTTTGATGACGCATGCTTAGTTCTAGATAATTTTGATGCTTCATGCTTACAATATACAACTAATGTTTTATGAAATCTACTTTGGCAAAGAATAGAGTTAGTGTTTCTTTTATTTTGAGCTATAATTTCCTAGGATTAATTTCTGAACCACTTGAATATGAAAGTCAGTAAAATCCGGAGTCCCAGTAAACTCCTCATCCCGTGACATATTTTGTATATATCCTCTTTATTTTTGTTATTTAGTTTTAAAACAAATTCTCAACAAGTCCGAGTGAACGACAACCTTACTACCACTTTCTACAACATCATTGAAAATACCCATCAATTTTTGGCGCCGCCGACGCGGACTTGTGTATCGATTTGTTTTTAAGTTTTATTTTTATTTTTATTATTTTTGTTCTTTTTTACGCCTTTTGGTATTTCTTGTTTGTTTTCAGATTTGGAACTGAGCTAAAGAAAAAAGGAGAAAGCGCTGAAAACAAAAGCGAAGCCAAAGAAGGAAAGAAAAGAGGAATCCAAAAGGAGTGAAGAAGAAGATTTTGTATATTATTTTATTTTATTTTTTTTAGAAACTGTAGTTAGGAATATATTTTTTGGACATTTTTTTTTATTTGGGACATTGAACATTGGACTTTATTTTTAAAACCCTAAAGAAGGGTTGGTTTAAATGTAATATTGCAGGAATTAACATGGAAGGAGTGAAGTTTTGTGACACGAGCCCCCCTCCGTTTCGGCTCCCTTGGCTAGGTTACCCATGAGGTTCGTAGGTTACATGACATAGTATGTTGGAGTCGTTAGGCTTCCAACTAGTTAATGTAATCGTAATATTTTTGAACATTGGACTTTATTCTTCCCTAAAGAAGGGTTTATTTAAATACGGGAGGTAAGAATTCTAAACACCCGAGTCGAATCCCTCTGGAACAGGAGGTTTAAACATCCGCGAATCCCCGGATGATTTTGTATGCATATATGTTGAGGTCTTGAATACGGCTGTTTTAATTTCCTAGTAAAGGGCAAGGACTGGCCATACAAGATAAGGGTTCGGATTTCATCACCGTTCTCTTCTTGCCCGCTTTAGGAAAACGAAACCAAACGCGAACCTAAGCCTAAAATTTTGAATAGAACGAGACCGATAGGGTAACGAGCTTAATAGGAAAGTCATTTCAAAAATATTGGTTACTCTTTTAAGCATACTTGAAGTTCATGATGGTTTTCGTGAGTTGAATGCGTGTTGTGCCGCCTTGTAATGCGGTGAGGCCTTGGGTATCAAAGCTCCACGCAGCTTCCCTCACCTCTATTCAACTTACTTAAACTCGAATTGATTCAGAAGGGTTTTCTCGCATTGTAACGAATTCCCTTTCGAAGGATTAGAAGCTGGTCTAGAAAACAATCTAAGTGGAGCCATCATGCTTTTTGTTTGCTAGAAATCAGTAGGTTTGTTGTGGTCGAGTCATCCTTGTTTGTGTTTGTGCAGAATTCCCGTGCTGTTAGGATGTCAAACTGGTATTATAACAGCCAATACAATGATTATCCAACTGAACAATATGGACATTACTCTTTTTATGACCATAGTGTGAATAGTGGTTGGGAACGCCAACCTTTTGAAGGTTATGGGTCATACCCTGGTGAGCCCAATTACTATCCACATGAGCATCGGTCATTCAAGCAAGAAGATTATAGTACTAGTTCTTCGTCTCTAGAGGATACAATCAAACTTTTGAAAAGTAGTCCTTTTTATGATCCTTCTGTTCCTACTCCTTATTTAGAAGAGTCCCTCAGGGATTTAGCTAAAACGACATATAAGTTAGCTGAGGTGAATAACGTAGTTATGGACGAAAGGACTGCAACAATGACTGAATCTTCTTTAGAAGACATCCTCAATAGATTAACTCAAAACTTAGATCCAACACTAAGGGAACTTTCTTTGGAAGATACCCTTGAGAGAATAGCTGAGTCGACACGTAGACTTGAGTTAGAGATGAACGAAAGTATTGCTCGAAATAATCGGAATTGCCAATATAGTGTATCCAATAATACCCTTGAGAATGAAGATAGTTATTCGCATAATCAAGATGACGAGGTTAGAATTGGTAATACTACTTGTTTAGATGAGGTTCGATCATTTTCATGTTATTATAGTGATGATCATGATGTGGAAAGTGTTGATGAAGAATCTGAAGTTTTTAGGCATAGTGATCAGGAATTTGTTTCTCCAATTGAGCTTTATAATGATAGTAATATTTCTGGTTTAAATCCAAATAATTTTAATAATTATTCACCTATTCAAAAGGATGAGGATTTGACTAGAAGTATCTCTGTTTTAGACGATGTAGAATTTCCTAGTTACAAAGCCGATAATGATTTAGGGGAACGGGTTTATCATGAGAATACTGTTTTAGAGTCCAAGGATTTAGAAACAATAGTCTTAGACGAAGAAGATGAACTCATAGAGCTTTTAAATATGAGTGAGGATGCATCACCTGAGTATAACTTAGAAGAAGCAATTGACCATTTTCAGGATTCCGATGATCTAGAAATTAGGGAAATTATAGCTAGTCTATCTAGAGACACCCAAAAATCTAAGTTTGGGGGTGATTATCATTCTCCTTGTGCCTTAACTTTAGCTCTTACAGAGATCCCTCACTTGGGACTTGACATATGCGCCTCAACCATTTTACAAGATTATCTTCATACATGTTTTCCCGAACCCAATAATGTCCAGAAAGAAGTTCAGTTGTTAGAAACCCATCCTCTGGTTGATGAGGTTAACCCAGGCTATGATACCACGATTGACTTTGTTTTCCCACCAAAAACCTTCCTTCCAATTGTGGGAACGTATAAGTTTCAGATGTGTCAATTATTAAGTTTTGAGACTAAACCTAATTACTTTAGGATTTTAGGGTCGACACATTTGCTTAAGGAAGACCACCCAATCTTATTGTGGTCAGCTGTGTAAGTCAAAACTGATTGACTTAGAGGATCCTCAATTATTCAGTTATTATTATGTGCTTCTAAGTTTTTATTTGAGTTTTTCCAGACTCTAGAACCTGAACATTCGGATCTAACTTTTGAGGAAATGCAACCCATGAAAATATGTTATCTAGACCCAGTTATAGAACCTGAACCTGAACCACAGCTAGATGTAGTTGTCTTAAACAGAAACTAGACAAGGGTGTGCTTTATTTGTTAACTTTCTTGGCAAGTTGCAGTTTCCTTTTACTTGTGATAGCTCTTTTTGGTTTTGGTGATCCGCAGTTATTATTAGGCTATTACTCTATGATTCTATAAGGTGACTAATCCTTTCTTAGTCCGGATGAAGACTTTAAACTTAGCACTTCTTGGGAGGTAACCCATGCTCATGCAACACGGTAATATCTTTCCTTAACTCTTTTGCTTCAAGTGGTAACAAATTCTCCTTGTTCATACTTTTAATTTTATCTTTAGAACATTGAGGACAATGTTAGATTTAAGTTTGGGGGTATGGGAGAAACTTTTAGTTGCAATAAATAAACTCCGAGAGACTAGAAATTTATGCTTATTAAGGTTGGCACTAACTAATCTAAGTGGATGGGAACATCTTGGTTGTAGGAGTTGAGGAACCAATATGATTAGATGGAAACATCTAGAAGAGTCTATTCATAAAAGCACAGAGCTCAGGTGTTAGAAAAGAAAACATGGTAGTTTCGCCATATCCTCGTGATGGAAACATCGAAAGAATCCTGATCACTTCTTTTTATTTTTATTTTCACCATTGCTAGGGTGAAATAGAGTGACTGAGATACAAAAAAAAAAATAAACTAAGACCAGGCCATCAGACCAACCGGAATAAATTCAATAAAGTCGACCACTGGTGCCCTTGTATATGCCGGTTGTGTTGACCTAGAGTTAGGATTATCACCCATTGGTTCCCTTGTATATGCCAGTTGTGTTGATATTAGTCAGACCGGTATCTCAGTCCATTAGGATAGGTTCACCTTAGTCAACATCATCTACGTTTTTCTCTACATCCATCTTCTTAATCTATCCATGTGATTGGATGACTCGGTTTATGATGTCCAAACTATCCGAGTAGAGCTGTCACTTTATATGAATTTTAGTATGCTTGAGTGCAAACTCGTGTACAACAATTGGAATTTCGCATCAGGGTACTTCCTCCAATAGTAAATGATTGTATGCCAACCAAGGAGATTCTTTAGTGCCTTCCAAGGTTCCGCGTAGATAGCTAGGGTATGGAGTAAAGGTTTTGTGGGTACACCTCTGGTAAACCATCCGGAGACAACACTCCGCCACTAGGGCCACCTAGGGGTTCAAATGATTTTTATTTTCTAGAATAAATTTGCTCGAGGACTAGCAAATAATAAGTTTGGGGTATTGATAGACACATTTTTGTGTCTAATTTGATCTCAATCTTTCGTATATTGTTGGCACTCGATTTTGTACTTATTATGGTGTTTTATGTGTGTGTAGGTATTTTTGGGGAATAAACATTTTTGGAAAATTCGGCTCGAAAAAGTGTTAAATGGCACCCCGGAGGAGAAGTGTTATTCGGACTCTAGCTTTTGGATAAGGGGCACACCAATTGATAAGGGGCACCCACATGCTATTCGCACCCCTGCGACTTGGCTAAGGGGCACTTCATCTTCTCCATTTGAAAGATGAAATTTGGCGGGAAAAGTTGTTATTCACGGACAGGAATGAGGGTTGGAATTTCGGGAGGTTTTGAAGGAGATTCAGTCGCCAAGATTGTTTGCAATGGACTGTTTGGCCTAACAGGTTGGTAAGTCAATCGAATCAAAGAAATTGGCCGCAACATGAACTTGAACTCAAACAGGGAGTGAAAGAAAACTCGGGTTTTCTTGTGGAAGGTGTGTGGATATTTCAGCCCTGCACGAGTTTAAAGAGTTATAAACCTCTTCTGTAGTGTGTATGCAGTGTGTTTGAAGCAATTCAATGCGTGCAACAGATTGAAAAGGTAAGAAGATATTCCCGAGAAGATTTTCCTCGATACCGAGTAATGGACAATTTTATGGAATTATGGAGGAGATTTCTTGTGCATGAGATGCTATATAAGGTGTAGATGAGCAGTAGAGCGAGATGTGGAGAGTTAGGGGAACGAAATAGGGTGAGAAATCAGAGTTGCATAGCTCATCTCTCGCTGCTGCCATTGAAGACGAAGAACACGAAGAACAGACTGACCAAAGACCGTCGTTCTTCAACAAAGTGTCAACGACAGAGAGCCGTGGGTCGTAGTTAAGGAGGCGATCGTTTTTGAACAGTGCAGTGACACATCATATATATCGTTCTCTGTAATGCAGTTTGGTTTGTAACAAATATAATTGTAACAAACCCGGTTTTCAATATTCATTTCATTTTCACCTCTTGTAAACACTTTTGAGCAATGAAAAATTATTCTGAGTGTGTTTCCAATATGCGGAGCTAGAACCCATCTCTGGGGCAACGGACGGAGCTGAATTTCATCATGTGGTAAATTACATTAATTCATTAATTACTTTTTGCACCGATTTTTAATGATTTATGATTTCTATTAATTATTTGTAACTTTGTTTGATGACGCATGCTTAGTTCTAGATAATTTTGATGCTTCATGCTTACAATATAAAACTAATGTTTTATGAAATCTACTTTGGCAAAGAATAGAGTTAGTGTTTCTTTTATTTTGAGATATAATTTCCTAGGATTAATTTCTGAACCACTTGAATATGAAAGTCAGTAAAATCCGGAGTCCCAGTAAACTCTTCATCCCGTGACACATTTTGTATATATCCTCTTTATTTTCGTTATTTAGTTTTAAAACAAATTCTCAACAAGTCCGAGTGAACGACAACCTTACTACCACTTTCTACAACATCATTGAAAATACCCATCACCGGCCGGCCATGCCTTGGCCACAGTCGGTCCCACACTTCATGATTCCTTCACTTTTTTTATTATAATTCCTTCATCTCATGAAGTTTTGACGGTTTCATCAAATACCCCTGATTTCTTCATATTTTCTCAAATGATTGCTCAAATGCACATCTGAAAATATAAAAATTCTTAGAACTGAGATACGAACACTTTGGTGACATGAGCATGTTACCTTGACCGACCAAGGTTGGCTCTTTGGCTCGCAAGGATCCGGTCCCGCGTATTTACACAATTTGACCTAATTTGTGCAATTGAACGTATTAGGTCCAAAACTCTTCCAAATAATTCTGGGATTTTCATGGAATGATCGTCAGTCGATCCCGTGACCACCTAGGGACGATTTCATAACCCCTTGGTCGGTCCTTCACCTTTTCATAATTAATTAGGTTTTATCACCTAAGGCTCAGACGAGCATTTTTCCGAATAAATGATTAAACCAGCATTTGATCATTCTTTCATTAACAAATCACCAACTCTTCAAGAGGCCTTGGTATTTTCTCACATGAACATATGGGAGATACATGGTCGACCCATGGTCCCATGAAGCCGGTTCTCCTTCATTCCATGGTTAATTTTCAAATAAACCATCAACTGGTCATCAATTGATCAAATTAGGGTTTCTGAGTCCAAGGATCATAATTCCAGATTCAAACACTAATAATTTTATGACGATCTCATGATCAGTATTCTTATTAATTATGCTAGGTTCAACTACCAGTATTTTAATTAGTGTCTTATTTTGGTCACGCTACCAATAATTCATCAGACGAGCAACACTTGCTCAGACGAGCAATATTTGCTCAAACCAAGGAATATTAGTTCAACTATCAATATTAAATAATGAGCAAAACTTGCTCACCTCAACGTCAAAATTATACCTCTGTCTCAGCAGACATGTTCAATTCATGAGTCTCAGAACATTTCCAAATCACGTTCGACTCAACAATACAAGGACTCATCGTCCCATGAAGTCATGAAGTGAGCAATTGACTAACTAAATACACGTCTGCCTTGCAGACTCCACAATCACACGAGACATCAATCGTGTCACATGGGGGATATCAACTAGGGTTTTGGTTTGGCGGTCTACGACACATGTGTTCAAACACACGATGGAATGTGAGCAAGTCGTGCAGAGAGTTGAAGAAGTTAACAAAGTAGTGGATGGAAAATCGACCAAGTCTCTGCACGATAAGCAACTGGTTTCAAACACGATTTCCATTTCCTCACTTCTTCATTCTATCAACTGTCACACTTCATGGGATCATGCTGTCTACAATTCCAGCAATATAAATAAGTCTCTGAATCATGATTGAAACAACTAGAATCTCACGTCTCACTGACAAGACGAGATCAACAACTCATCAATTGAGCAATTATTCTCAACGGAGCAATTTCAATCATTCAAAACTTATCTTATTCAGAATTCACAACACACCTACAATCTTCGATCACCATTGATCTCATACATCTCAGTTTCCCTCCTACATACCGACCCATCCTCTCTTGTGACCGAATTTACTCTGGAACGGCCATTGTCTTGGTTTAGGTCGGAGTACTACAGATTGATCTCTCGAATTCAAAGCACTCCCTTCTTGCAGTACATCTGTGTGAGGCTAAGCATTTCTCTCGGTTCAAGGAGTCTCCTCCGCGCGATCATCTCCTCAATTCCGTAAAAACCAGCAAATCGTTTAGCCCCATCTACACATTGAAGCGTCACATCCCTTAAGCGTCGAATGTTTTTCTTCTGATCGTCTCGGCCCCGAGTATCTTCTGTTGATTCAGCATTCCTTTTGCGATGGGATTCTACACTTGTGCATACATCAAAGCTTTCTGATTTTGTGGCACACATAGACACTCCTGTAAGGCTATGGAGAAACGCCCAAAGCATTCTTTGACATGCTTGGATATCATCTCCGTTTTGAATGTCTCAGTGAGATGCTCGATTCAGAGAGGTGATGAATCTATCCATTCATAACATCTATTGATGAATGTCTATACATATTTTGCAGGTTCTTGCTTCAACCTCGTCAGAGTTCGAAATTCCTCCAAGTGCTTTGATGATGGAATGTCCGTCAGTCATAATTTTCTTCGTTGGAGAGATGTGCAACCAAAGACACTTTGTCAGTAGCCATCTTTTCAGCGTGGATCCACGCTCGTTTTAGGATCGTGTCATATCTTGGATCTTCCTGATGTGAAACTTGGTTTCTGTCCATGTTGAACTTATTTTCACTTTGAGAGTGTGAAAAAGCATGGGTACAACAACCACACCCAATATTTCGCTTAGCAATCTGTATGGACAAACTCCAATATACTTTCTATAGAATCAACTAGACAGTCAGACTCTATCTAGAGAAAAGTATATCAAAGAGTTTATATCTCAATCTCTCGATTTGATCTTTACACAAGCAAATAGAAATCATGAGTCTTTATCAAAGAGAGATAACTTGGATGGTACCAAAGACCAATATCAAAGTGTCAATCAATTTAAATCAACAACCAAAAGGTCGGATATTCTAATTGATTGAACAACGCACAACCTGTGATATTTCAATTATATAAACAAATATAATGTAGAATAGAAATAACACAGACACCAGAATTTTGTTAATAAGGAAACCGCAAATGCAGAAAAACCCCGGGACCTAGTCCAGATTGAACACACACTGTATTAAGACGCAATAGACACTAGCCTACTCCAAATTAACTTCGGTATGGATTGTAGTTGAACCCCAACCAATCTCACACTGATCCAAGGTATAGTTATTCTCATACGTCTTTGATCCCAACAAGATGCTACGTACTTGATTCCCTTAGCTGATCTCACCCACAACTAAGAGTTGCTACGACCCAAAGTCGAAGACTTTAATAAACAAATCTTTATCACACAGAAAGTCTACGGTAATAGATAAATCCGTCTCCCACGAATATACCTACGAGTTTTTGTTCCGTCTTTTGATAAATCAAGGTGAACATGAACCAATTGATAACCCGGACTTATATTCCCGAAGAACAGCCTAGTATTATCAATCACCTCACAATAATCTTAATCGAAGCAGCGAAAAAAGATATTGTGGAATCACAAACGATGAGATGAAGTATTTGTGATTTCTTTTTATCTTGCCTATCGGAGATATAAATCTCAAGCCAATTATTCCAATTGAACTCGTACGATAGAAACAACAATATCAGATCACATAACTACAAGAAAAGTAGTATCGGTCTGGCTTCACAATCCCAATGAAGTCTTTAAGTTGTTAACCTGGTTTGGAAGAAGAAACCAAAGGTTAAAAGAGAATCGACTCTATCTTAGCACAACTAGTATCACACAGAATGTGTGGAGATTAGGTTTTCCAGTTTCTAGAGTTCTCCCTTATACAGTCTTTCAAATCAGGGTATGCAATCAATGTTAGCTTAGTAACAAAGCATTCAATATTCACCGTTAGATGAAAACCTGATTAGATTCAAGCTAATATTTCTCAACCGTTGGATCGAAAACTTAGCTTGTTACATACAAATGAAATGTCCAATTTTAGGTTTATGTAACCATTCCCAAACATTAACATTTGTTGGTTCAACAATAGTTAACCAAATGGTTATCCATATGAGCAATTTCATATCAAACAATGAACATCCGAACGATTATGTGAAAAGGTTCAGAGTCCAAGCTATGGATTGTCATGACCCGAATGTCACTGAACAATAGATGGTTGACCTGTGCATCAACGGAATGATCCCGGTCTACAGAGATTTGCTGGAGAATCTGAGATTCCAGATTTTCTTAGAGCTTCATGAAGCAGCCAAACGGTCAGCAACCACTGCTCTAGCCTTACTAGAAAGAACAAAAGCTACAAAAGTCAAGGAACCGCGAGAAACTCGAAGCAGTGCCAGGCGCCTGATCAACAAACAATAAAATCTCCAACCTTCCATGAATGTTGCTAAAGGGAGCAAGAGGAAAGCCTGGGCGCAGCAGCATAAGAACGTTTCTCAAGCATCCCATCCTACGAAAGCATTAAGAAAGGACAACCAAACTCGAAAGGCACAAGCACCGACTCAGCGTTAGCAGAACGACCAGGCAGAACCAGACTTTATTTTTCCCATTGAAGAGGTGATCGAGCTATTGGAAGTCTGGATCCAAGATGGTGCCATCAAACTACCTCCTGTTAGTAGAGAACCAACATAGGAGGAAATGGAGAATCCGCGCTACTGCAACTTTCATAGGTTTGCCAATCATCCAACAAGTGATTGCAGAGTTTTGAAACGCATATTCAAAGAGAAGGCCAATTCAGGAGAACTGGGGACTGAAGGACTACACATGACCCTCTCCCAATCAGAACCTTTACACCCTTTGAACAATCAGTCAAAGAAGTAGTTTAATAATTGATCGAGCACATCTGTGATAGGTGTCTAAAACACCTTGATATTTATCTATTGTTTATGATTTCTTTGCTAAGTTTTCTTGTAAATTTTGTATCTTATGTTAATGTAGATGGTGGATTTTCGACAAGGGGTAAAATCGTAAAACCATAATTATATATGCTCCCGATCCACAATCTGATGAGTATCGAGGCTCATGTCTTTTATCGAAAGCGTGAAAGCTCGTGCCACGAGAACCTCTGAATGAGAATACTGTCTCTTAGAGTATATGTAGATGTGTAGTCTCTCAGCTGAGGCACGACATATCTCATGAATACTGAGCAATTTCAGTGATCACTTTTATATAGAATTGCAAGATTAGACGGCTCCTACACCTACATATACTCTATTGTTTATGATTTCTTTGCTAAGTTTTCTTGTAAATTATGTATCTTATGTTAATGTAGATGGTGGATTTTCGACAAGGGGTAAAATCGTAAAACCATAATTATATATGCTCATGATCCACAATCAGATGAGTATCGAGGCTCATGTGTTTTATCGAAAGCGTGAAAGCTCGTGCCACGAGAACCTCTGACTGAGAATACTGTCTCTTAGAGTATATGTAGATGTGTAGTCTCTCAGCTGAGGCACGACATATCTCATGAATACTGAGCAATTTTAGTGATCACTTTTATATATAATTGCAAGATTAGACGGCTCCTAGACAGCTTACCTGCTAGTATAGAGCAATAACGTCTTTAGGATGTAACAATATTTTCCCTGACTATATAAAAGAAATATGACGCTTCAACAAGCTCATATCACTCGATTCCTGAATAATTAATGCTCCTAGAAGATCGTACTAGTATAGAGCCATCAATTAATTATTCTTAAATCATTAGATTCATTAACTGAATCCCTGGAAAATATTCAATGTTTTTCATAATATTTCGTTACTTCAATTTATGGTTCTTCCCAGCAGAATTCCAAGGGTTAGTAATAAATATTCAACACACGGGCATCTGAGCACTATCGAATAAGCCCCGACCAAAACGGTGCAAGTGTACTCGGTAATAATGCACTAACGAGCCCCTGAATGCACAAACGAGCATCCCTAAACATGAAAGAACGATGAACCTATGCAAAATAGGAAGAAAATAATAAATAATAAAATATTAGTCAAGGCGCTAAGGGACTGGACTCACCGGCCGGCCAGTCACGCCGTGACCAGTCCCACGTCCAAATTCTATATTTTATCATATTTTTATTATTTTCCTTGATCTCATGGTGTTTCCTTCGCATCAAGGAAATAATATAAAATTGGGAAAGGTGTCGTGGGACCGTGTCTACTAGCCGGTCGGCTATGCCCTAGTTGTGGTCGGTCCCACACCTCATGATTCCTCATTATTTTATTATTATTTCCCTAATCTCATGAAAACTCCTTGATTTAATGATATTTCCTTTAAATCATGAAAAATAATATAAAATTAAGGAAACTCGTGGGACCGGGCCCTAGCCTGCCGGTCATTCCCTAGCCGGCCCCACACGCCCTTATTTTATTATTATTATTTTTTATATTTCCTTGATCCCATGGAATTCCTTGATTTCATGATATTTCCTTCAAATTATGAAAATTCCTTCAAATCATGGAAATAATACATAAAATTAGGGAAAACTCACGGGACCGGGCCCTAGCCGGCCGACCATGCCCAAGCCGGTCCCACATGCCCTTATTTTATTAATGTTATTTGTTTTCTTCATCTCATGGAAACTCCTTCACTTCAAGGAAACTCCTTGATTTCAACAAAACTCCTTAGTTTCAAAAAACTCCTTGATTTTATTATATTTCCATAAAATCATGAAAAAATATAACAAAATTAAGGAAATTCTATGGGACCGATCTCATTGGACGGCCGGCCATGTCTTGGCCATATCCAGTCCCAAAATTCATGATTCATTCATTTTATTATTATTTTCCTTCATCTCATGAAGTTTCCTCAATTTCAGCAAAAATCCATGATTTCTTCATATTTTCCCAAATGATTGCTCAAACGCACATCAGAAAATATCAAAATTCTCGGGACTGAGACGCGAACACTTTAGTGACATGAGCATATTACCTTGACCGACCAGGTTTGGCTCTTTGGCTTGCAAGAGGCCGGTCCCTCATATTTTCATCATTTGACCTAATTTGTTCATATTAGGTTCAAACTCTACCGAACAATTTTAGAATTTTATGAAATGATCGTCATTCGATCCTGTGACCACCCAGGTCCGGTTTCATGACCCCTTGGTCGGTCCCTCATCTCTTCATAATTAATTAGGTTTTATCACCTAAGGCTCAGACGAGCATTATTTTAATAAATGATTAAACCAGCATTTAATCATTCTTTCATCAACAAATCAACAAGTCTTCAAGAGACCTTGGTATTTGCTCACTTGAGCATATGGGCGCTACATGGTCGACCCATGATCCCATGTAGCCGGTCCCTCCTTCACTCCATGGTTAATTTTCAATAAACCATCAATTGATCGAATTAGGGTTTTGAGTCCAAGGTTCATAATTCCAGATTCAAACGCTAATAATTTTACGATGATCTCATGGTCAACACTTTATTAATTATACTTGGTTCAGTTGCTAGTATTTAAATTAATATTTTATTTGGTCATGCTACCAATAATTCATCAAACGAGCAACATTTTCTCAGATGAGCAATATTTGCTCAAACCAAGGAACATTGGTTCAACCATCAATATTCAACAGTTCATCGAATGAGCAATATTTGCTCACGTTAACTATGTTTATTCATACATTATACCTCTGTCTCAACAGACATGTTCAAGTTCATGAGTCTCAGAAAATTTTCAAATCATGTTCGACTCAACAATACAAGGACTCATCGTCCCATGAAGTCATGAGGTAAGCAACTGACTAACTAATCACGAGACATCAATCATGTCACATGGGGGATATTAACTAGGGTTTTGATCTGGCGGTCTATGACACGTGTGTTCATACACACGATTAGAATTTGAGCAAGTCGTGCAATCAGTTGAAGGAGTTAACAAAGTAGTGGATGGAAAATCGACCAAGTCTCCGCACGTTGAGCAAATGGTTTTAACACGATTTCCACTTCTCCACTCTTTAATTCCATCAACTGTCACACTTCATGGGATCATGGTGTTTACAATTCTAGCAATATAAATAAGTTTCTGAATCATGATTGAAAATAATACAATCTCACGTCAAACAGACAACACGAGATTAACAACTCAACATTTGAGCAATTACTCTCAACAAACCAAATTCAATCATTCAGAACTTATCTTATTTTTAGAATACACAACACACCTACAATCTTCGATCACCATTGATCTCACACATTTCTCAGCTTCCCTCCTAAAGATCCACCCATCCTCTCTTGTGACCGAATTTACTCTAAAACAGCTATTGTCTTGGTTTAGGCCGGAGTACTACAGATTGATCTCTCGAATTCAAAGCACTCCCTTCTTGCAGTGCATCTGTGTGAGGTTTAATAGTTCGCTCGGTTCAAGGAGTTTCCTCCGCACGGTCGTCTCCTCAATTCCGTAAAAACCAGCAACTTGTTTTGCCCCATCTACAGATTGGCAACCACAGTGGGAGATCATTCTCTTGGTTGCAACCTCACTTCTCACAAAGATGGTCGGTCTTAGGTCTGGTTCAGTTACCAATTCGTATTCAACACCCGGTTCTAATATTGCAAGCTCTAGTGGTACCGCCAACACCACTCCTCCGGCGCAACCTGTCACTACCACTCCTCCGGCGCAACCTGATACTACCACTCCTCCGGCGCAACCTGCCACTACCACTCCTCCGAGCGCTGGTGCTCCAGTGATCACCCCTACAAGTGACGGCACTGGCGCCATCAACAATCCACTCTTCGGCCGGTCTCCTGAAGAAATCATAGAAAATCCACCTACCATAGGTGATCTTATGAAGGTGCAAGAAACTCTTGCCAAAAATCAGACAGACATAGCTGCCACTCAGAAGGAACTATTCAACTATCTCAAGACTCTTACAGACAAGATGTCAGAGAAAACTCAGGAAAAAGGAAAAGCTAAAGAAACGTCTTCAGACGCTTATCCCGAGGTCACTCCGATCCATGTAGTAGACGATGAGGAAGTTCCTAAGGCTGCAGATAATCCACCAGCAAAAGAACCATCCATTTTCATCACTTGTGAAGACCTGGAACGTCTTTAGGAAGATCGTGGAAAAGACAAAACACCCTTTGTCCATCGTCACCAACCTCCATACCTTGCTGCTATGCAAAGGATTCCTCTGTCAAAAGGTTACACCTCTCCAACCTTCACACTTTATGATAGAACAGGCAATGCTCGAGAACATGTTTCTCGATTTCTGGAAGCACTGGGTGAACATGAGCACAACCATACTGTCCGTCTGAAGGAATTTTCGAAGTCTCTAAAAGGCAGGGCATATACCTGGTACAACAACATCGCACCAGGAAGCATCAAAAGTTGGGGAGATATGGTCAATGATTTCTACAGAAAGCATTTCTTCGTTTCAGAGCAAATCACCCTCTCTGATCTCGGAATGATGTTTCAAAGGAGCAACGAACATCCTAACGATTATGTAAAAAGGTTCAGAGTTCAAGCTTTGGACTGCCATGATCCAAATGTCACAAAGCAAAAACTCGTGGACTTGTGCATCAATGGAATGATTCCAGTCTACAGAGCCTTATTAGAAAATCTCAGGTTTCAGAATTCCTCAGAACCTCATGAAGCGGCCAAGAGATCGGCAACTATTGCATCTGCTTTATTGGAGAGAACTAAGACTACAAAAGCTGAAGATCCATGAGAAACTCGAGGAAGCAGACGTTTAATCAACAAACAATACAACCTCCAACCTTCCACAAATGTTGTTGCAGAAGGGAGCAAACGAAAAGCCGAGCCGCAACGCAAACATACTTCCTCAACTCCTTCAAAGGCGCAAAAGAAGGATAATACGCAAGTTCCTGCTCAACACACAAAAGTTGACCCAGAAACACCTGATTTCCCCTGCTCCAATAAAGAAGTTATTTAACTTCTAGATGCCTGGATTCAAGACGGTGCAATCAAACTGTCATATGTCAAGAAAGAACCAACTGAAGAGGCCATGGAAAATCCTCGTTACTGTCGCTTTCATAGGTTCGTCAACCATCCTAAAAGTGATTGTATAATTTTGAAGCGCATATTCAAAGAAAAAATCGAATCAGGAGAACTCAACTTGGGGACTGAAGGAGTACACAGAGATCCTCTCCCAGTCAGAACCTTCACCCTTTCTGAACCTCCTGTCAAGGAAGCAGTTCAATCTTTAATCGAGCATGTCTGCGAATTGATATACTTATCAAAGGCTCAAATGGGAGACATGTTTGCTGCACTGAATCACATCGTATTGGGGAAGCGTTTGTCGATTCAAGAGCCGCCTTCAACAACAGACGAAGAAATGTACGACTAGGGACTTCTCACCACAGTCCATCTCAAGGGAAACGAGTTCAAACGAGCATTGATTGATGTTGGTACCGCTGTCAATGTTATCCCTCTGAAAAATATTAGACCACTGGTGTCACACGACAAGAAGCCATCTATGCTCCAGTGACAATCACAGATCATGAAGGAACACCTAGAGACGCTTATGGCCACATTACTCTCAAGGTGAACATAAACTCAGCCTGGACAGAAACAAAATTTTACATAATCCGAGAAGATCCAAGATATGATATGATTCTTGGATGCACGTGGATTCATGCTGGAAAGGTAACACCAACACCTTCAATTGCACACTTTTCTGTCGAAGAAACCTCTGATTCAGAGGAAGAAAAAGAGGATGTTTCACCGTTCGAGTATCTGGAGGAAGTCAAAGACTTGACAGAGCTGACACAAAAGCCTGAGGAAAATGCAAACGCTTTAGTCAAAAGATTCCGTACTTAGGCAAGTCTTATTCCCCCTCATGTGTCTATATCATCAGTTTTCAAACATGCTTATCTGGTCTGAGGGTTTCACTCCACCAACAACTTAGCTATTGCAAAATGCTATGAGTGGATAATCTCACCTCAGCAATATTTCACCAAGTGGTTGGACGCAGAACCTCTCCGAATCGAAAACCTCACTAATACAGTCAGTGTCCCAAATACTCTCCTTTGCACGAATGTCCACATGTGCCGCAAGGTTGGAAGACTTCAACAACATGGAATTCCACCACACGAAGAATTCCAAATAAGCAGAAAATATTCAGAGCACGGATGATAAAGTCTAAAAAATTCCAGGCAGGAGATTTAGTTCTCAAAGCAACTAAGCGTAATTTTCATTCTGCAAAGAACTCCAAATGGGAAGGACATTTATGATCTCTAAGTCCGTTGTTGGTGGCTACTACAAGTTGATCAACATGGATAACAAGGAAACTGTGGCCGTGATACATGAGAATTGGCTCAAGACCTTTGACGTTTAAGGTTTTGGATATTTGACGCACCGGACGCTCAAGGAACGAACACCTCAAACATTTGGCGTTTAGAATTTTCTTTCATTGTATTTCAATTCCTCCAAAATGTTTGCAATACTTGCATTCAGTAATTTAAATTCAGCAATTTATCAAAATTCAGTTTACTTAAAATCTCTATCAAACCCAAAGAAAATGTTCAATCATATACTTATCCAAAACCAATCAAAAACAGAAATAAAAACTTCACATCTCTTAGAAGTTAAGAAGTTCAAGAGATTATGAAAAGAAATCAAAGAAAATCAGCAAATAAAGACTTTTGCTCCTCTGCATCTTTCAAGACTTGTAAGGCAGCCTTCTCCGTTTTCAGCTCTTCAGTCAGCCTAACAATCTTGTCTTCTTTCTCCATCACGGCATCATTTGGAAAGGGTATGTTCTTCTCACATGAGTCCTTAATAGCATTTATCTTCTTACGAAGCCACTTCACGTGAAGCCAAGTCTCTCAGAATTCTCTAAGTTGAACTCCCAATCAAAGAGTACATCTGGAGTCACAGTATTCCTGGGCCTAGAACATATATCACTTACAACATGCAAGATAACACCTACTTGCATTGTTAAGGAATAAGCACGCATTGGGTCTCTAGTAACAATGATGTGACCGAATTTCTTCCATATTTTCTCGTACAAGTCGGCATATCCAATGGGAACGCTGAATCCACCAACTAATTCGTGATATGGGAGTGATGCATCAAATGGAGGATCAAAAACAATACTTGCACTTGGGTATTCATGCACTACTATACGATTCTCAATCACTGGAGACACTTCTACAATCATAGCAACAGTTTCTTCAAGGCGTGGTTCAGCTTCTTACGCCACTGAAACAACAACAATTGAAGTCTCGGTCTCTTCGACAACACCAACAACAACTCCCTCATGACTTTGAAGTTCAGAGACAGATATTTCTTCACCAATAACCTCAGTGTTTCTCAAGCCATCATTATTAGCTCCTTCATTCTCAACTCCCGTATTTGACACCTAATACGAAGATTACATGAGATTATAGTCATTCAAATATGAAACCAAAGGAAATCATAAACTCCAGCATACAAGTGGTCTAACATCACCAAGGTTCTTCATTTCACATGCTAGAATCAACAAATAACGTGGAAATCATAAAAACACGTTTTACAATGAGCTCGTCTGAGAAGATGTTACACTACCATGTACAAAACGGAGAACTGGGAGCAATTGGTAAAGAATCTAAGGCTGAGTTATATACCATTCTCTTATTATAGATGTTATCTACAACATATCAAAATTTCATAGCAATCGGATGAACGAGCGAAAAGGCTGAGTTATATACCATTCTGGCATTATTTTTCTCAGAGAAAATATGTCGGGCATCGGCATTCAGTCCTTGCAAGATAGTACGTGGAATAGGTGCATAATTCTTGAAATGCTCCCACATCAAGGCTTAAAGAAACATCGTGCTGGCGTAGCATTCAATCTTCATAAATCCATTCGATACACTGGAGTCTATAATCAAGGATTCTAAGTTAGAATACAAAGAACCCAAGAATAGGCTACCTATTGGAAGTTGCTCACCTTGAGCCATTTTGATAGCAAAGGGGATCACGAAAGGCTTCAAAAATTTCCACTATCTTCAAAAATGTCTCTGGACAACCATAAACATAGGAAAGCAGCAATGGGTAACATACCGTCGATGGAACTACCAGAAACCTCATCTTTTGGCAACCAGCGTGTTAACCAGTGAGCATAACAACCTTTGCTACTGGATGCCTTATTAATTTCCTCCATTGTAGCTGTCAAGATGTTGGAAATTGCAGTCTCCTCAGCTGAAAGACTCTCAGGGAGATTGCCCGTGACTGGGAGATGCAACAAGGCAACCACATCCTCTAAGGTGATGGTAAATTCCCCCCATCTACATATGAAGGTATGGGTCGGAATGCACCAACGGGCAAGTTGAGCCACAATACCTCGCACATCATGAAAAATGAACAAGTCTTCATATGCTTGAATAGCCCTTGTTACTTGTACTTGATCAAGCATAGCCATGACGTGAGGGAAACCCAACATATTTCTTGCCCATCCAGAGAATTTTTCTAAAGGTCGACGAGAAAGCTTAAACTCTATGATTGATGCAAGGAAAAGTCCTCGTTCAAGACAAAATCGAATCGCTGCCTTAGAAGTCACCAATTTCTTCTGAGAAACACTTCTGGGATTTATCAGAAGACGATATGCTGGGGATCTGAGACTTTTTTTGGTTTTATGAACCTCAAAAAACACATCATCTATATTCGGGACATTCTTGATTCCAGGTGTTTCATCTTCTCCTCGCCAACAGAAGTCTCATCCATGCATGTATCATCCCTGGAGGCATCATTATCTACACATGTATCATCTCTGGAGGCATCATTAGCTTGGGAATCAGACATCCTTGCGAAGTAGCTGTAAAATTCACATAACATTCTACTTTAGTACATCATCCAGATACAAACTTCGACAAGATGATGGAATCATGCAAATGGCAAAACGCTCAACTAGCATCTACCAAAATGGTAATTCTTAACTCTTACCTTTTATGATTTCACTAACAGTAGTGACTATAATACGAGAGTTAACACTTCAAAACTTGCTTGTTTCTTCGAATCTACAAAAGACGAGCAAAACTCAAATTTTCATAAAATCATGAACATTTCTACTGCGTGAACATTCACCATGGGATTATGAAAACTAAAACATTATTTCATCATAAATAATTGTTTACTTCTAATGATTACACAAAATTCAAGTCTTGATTTTTCATATATATTCATATATATATATATAAACGTGATTTATTCAGACTATCGCATTGATGGATGCGGTGATGAAGTTGAAAAAAAAAAATTGTGGATATTCCACGGTTTCATAAAAAAATCCGTGAACAAGCCACGGTTAAAAAAAAAAAAAAAAAAAAAAAACTTTTTCCTTCAGGGACCATCCCGAGACATATCATCGGTGACATCAAACAGGTATGTGGTATTCTTTTAAAACGAGGGTTTATTTCAATTTTGTGAAAATTCACACCTTTTTATGATAAAGTTGTGGTTCTCATGAAAGCTCATAAACAAATTTTATCACTGGACATAGGTCTATATATAAAAAAAAATCTCTCCTAGGTCATGGATTATTAATAGTTTCTCAAACTAACGATCGAACGAACATACGTTTTCTAAAAACAAGGATTAATAAAATTTATTATTTATAAAAAAAAAAAAAAAAAAAAAAAAAAAAAACTTTTTTCTACAAAACTCACATTCATACATGCATGTGTATATAACTTCAACATGATCAAGGCATGAACAACTCATGAAACCGGCAAACAAAAAAAAAAAAAAAACTTCACGTACCTAGTCGGTGCCGGCCGGAATATGGCCGGACGGTCGAACGGAGGTAACAGTTCCGGCGAAATTTTTCTGCGGTTTTCTCCTGTGCTCTGACGTGAAGGTGATGAAGGGAGGAAGAAGGTGGTCGGTCGTGTGAAGGTGAAGTAAAAAAAAAAAAAAAGAGGATTAATTCCCTTTTATATCAAATTTTATTTCCAAAACCTAATCTCACAAGGATTTCCTTATTGGGCCGGCCCATGAATCCTAAAACGACCAAGGTCCCGTCATCAAAATCAGCGGTTCAACACCAATTCATGATCATTAGGCGATGCTCTATCATGCCACTGGAATCTTCGTTCAAGTCGTGGTTTGCTCGTACTATCAAAAATCCGGTAAGGTCTTATCTTATAACTAAGTTCAATTGCTTATATTGTTTATAACCGAAAAATCATCATTCAATGCTGACTGAGGAACATAACTGTTCCTCACTAAGCAGGGGACTTAATGTAGATAGTGGATTTTTAACAAGGGGTAAAATCGTAAAACTATAATTATATATGCTCCTGATCCAGCAATCAGATGAGTATCGAGGCTCATGTCTTTTATCGAAATCGTGAAAGCTCGTGCCACGAGAACTTCTGACTGAGAATACTGTCTCTCTGAGTATATGTAGATGTGCAGTCTCTTAGCTGAGGCAACGGCATATCTCATGAATACTGAGCAATTTGAGTGATCACTTTTATATAGAATTGCAAGATTAGACGGCTCCCAGACAGCTTGCCTGCTAGTATAGAGCAATAACGTCTTCAGGATTTAGCAATGTTTTCCCTGACTATATAAAAGAAATATCACTCGATTCCTGAATAATTAATGCTCCTAGACGATCGTACTAGTATAGAGCCATCAATTAACTATTCTTAAATCATTAGATTCATTAACTGAATCCCTGGAAAATATTCAATGTTTTTCATAATATTTCGTTACTTCAATTTATGGTTCTTGCCAGCAGAATTCCATGGGTTAGTAATAAATATTCAACACACGGGCATCTAAGCACTATCGAATCATATAGTGTCCCGGAAATGTATGTCCATTCCAGAAACGCTCCCTGAGCCTCCAGTCACTGACAAAGAAATGTATGACTGGGGACTTCTTACCACGATCAATCTCAAAGGAAATGAATTCAAGATAGCGTTGGTCGATGTTGGCACGGATATCAATATTATTCCTTTGAAGACTCTCAGAGTTGCAGGCATCACTCGACAAGAAGCCACTCATGCTCCTATCTCAGTCAGAGATCACGAAGGAATACCCAGGGATGTGTATGGATACATCATTCTCAAAATGAAAATTGGTTCAACCTGGGAGGAAACCAAGTTTCACATAATCAAGGAAGATTTAGGATATGACATGATCCTCGGACGGACGTGGATCCATGCTGAAAAGGTAACTACAACACCTTCAATTACACATTTCTCTGTTGAAGAAAGCTCTGGTTCAGAATAAATTGAGGACACTCCATCGTCCGAACACCTGGAGGAAATCAAAGCCCTGATAGGGTTAGCGCAAAAGCCTGAAGAAAATGTGCATGCATTCATTAAGAGGTTCCGCCCTCAGGCAAGTCTTATTCCCCCTCATGCGCCCATATTATCTATTTTCAAACTTATTCTCCTAGTCTGGGAACTTCACTCCACCAACAACCTAGATGTTGCAAGACGCTATGAGTGGGTAACCTCACCTTAGCAATATTTTACTAAATGGTTGAATTTGGAATCTCTCCGAATTGAGCATCTCACCGAAAAACTTGTTGCTGAAATGATGAACAAATGCAACAAAGAGTACCTGGGATATCCTCCTATAACTTTACACGAGTGCCCGTATGTACCTCAGAAAGCTTCAATGGTCGTACAAACATGGATTTATACTGTAAGAGGAATGCCGAACCAACAAAAGATCTTCAAGGCACGAACAATCAAGCCTAACAAGTTTCATGAAGGAGATTCAGATCTCAAAGAAACTAAGTGCATTGTACAAGGAGTTCCAACTAGGAAGGACCTTTCATGATATCTAAGTCTGTTGCTGGAGAATATTACAAACTAATCAACATGGATGGCAATACACAAGACTTGGCTCAAGGCATTTAATTCCTGAGATATTGGACGTTTGAGGTATTGGGGTTCAAGGAACGGACACCCAAAACATCTGAATTTGGTATTTAGGAGTTTCTTTCACTGTATTTCAATTCCTCCAAAATGTTTGCAATACTTGCATTCAGTATTTGGATTCGGTAATTAATCAAAGTTCAGTTTACTTAAAGAAAATCTCTATCAAACCCAATAGAAAATCCTCAATCATCTACTTATCCAAAATTAATCAAAATCAAAACAAAAATAAAACTTCACATCTCTCGGAAGTTCAGAGTTCAAGAGATTATGGAAGGGAAACTAAAGGAAATCAGCAAAGAAAGATTTTTGCTCCTCTGCAATCTTCAGGTCTCGCAAGAGTGCTTTCTCCAACTCCAATTCTTCAACCAAATGGGTGATCTTAGCCTCATTCTCCATCATAGCGTCACTTGTGAGGGGTACATTCTTATCGAATGCTTATTTAATGGCTTCAATTCTCTCACGAAGCCATCCCAAATTGAAACCCGGCTTCTTAGAATGGTCCAAGTTGTACTCCCAATCAAAGAGTACATCTGGAGTAACAACACTTCTAGCTCTGGTTCATATATCATCTATAACCCGTAGGATAGCTCCTACTTGCATTGTCAAGAAGTAACTTTGTTTGGGGTCTTTGGTAACGACGATATGACCATATCTCTTCCATAACTCCTCATATATGCCGGCATATCCATCAAGAATGCTAAATCCACCAACTAGTTCATGGTATGAGAGTAACTCACCGAATGGAGGAACGAAAGAAATCCCTGCACTAGAATATTTATGCACCACCATGAGAGTCTCAGTTATCGGAGTAGCTTTTCCTATCTCTGGAGTAATTTCTTTTATTGATGGATCAGGAGCAGTTTCTTCTATTCCCGGCCCGGTTTCTTCCATCTCTGAAGTAATGGCAATTTGAGCATCTTTCTCCTCAACAACTTCAGTAGCAACATTCTCATGACCCTAAGGTGCGGAAATGGTAATATCATCATTTTTATTCACGATATTATTCGAATCATCATTGGCTCCATTGTTCTCAACTTCAACATTTGGCACCTAATATGAGGATTACACGGGATTAGGACGTTCCAAGCATGGAAATCAAAAGCAATCATCAAATTCAGAATATAAGTAATCTAACATCATTAAAGTTCTTCATTATGCAATCAAGACACGAACAAATAGTGTAAAAGTCATAAAAAGACGTTTTGCAACAAGCTCATCTGAGGATATTTTTCACTGCCATGTATAAGACGACAAACAAGGATCAATTGGTAAGGAATATAAGGTTGAATCATACGTCATTCCCTTCGTATGGATGTTCTATATAACATATCCAAAATTCACAGCAAATGGATAAACGAGTAAAACGATGTGGCCGAAACATCATAACAGCTGAAAATTTTCTGAAAACTTCTTGGAAGTTCACTGTTTCATCGACTTCGACCGCTAAACATGCTCAAAACTTAAAAAGCATCTTTGAAAAATCTTGGAAATTTTCTGAGAATGAAAAAACATTGGTAGATCACGAAAATCTCACATCGGACGAAGATTCTACAACATTTTTGCTAAAAGCTGAATTCTGAATTTTCTGACGACGTATTTCAGTAAAAATTTTCATTCATTCATCCAAAAATTATCAATTTCATACTTCTATAAATAAAATACAAGAGGAACACTTACGAGGGGTCTCTAAGCCGTTCGAAGGATCAATATTGTCGGAATCACCATTAGTAGCATTATTACATTCATTCGGTTCCGGGTTTTGAAGATTCTCCATATCACATTTTGCAAGGAATAATGTGCATCATAAAAATTTTGTTTATCCATGATAATATCCTCCTAGATACATCAACAAAAATTACTATTATTTCATTCAAAGAAGTAACATGATCGCTTGTACAAAAGAGATACTTACATCGATTTCTTCTTCATCGACACTGGGTTCAAGAATTACTTGCCCAGGAGCAAGTTGAAGACCATTAATACTCGACGGAGCAAAATTCTAAAGCAAATTAACGAATATTTACATTGTGATCCTAATTACACGGATAATAAAAAGTCATAACGGAAGAAGCATTGAAAACTCACCAAAGAAACAGCTGGGGATTGTACACTATTTGGTAACATCCTGTAATCTTTACTTGTGGGTTCTCCGCCCCGGGAGATTTCTTCCATTTCCATGAAGTCCACATCGATCCGGGATCTCACCACGCGATCATCTTGTGGTAAAATTAATGAAATAATTAAGATACGATTATCATGTCTATATAAAAGTCATGAGAAGAATACTTACTTGTGAAGGAGGGATACTTCAATCTTGGTCGAACAAAAATCATCTCAACCAAAGGTGGCTCTTGTACCGGAGTTTGAACAGCCATTAAAAAATCATGTGAACGCTCAAATTGCTGATCCCATAAAGTTATAGAACCTGGAGCTGCGTAGGCGACTTGGTTAGAGTAAAGGAACATATACTCACGTCCATTCAAATGTGTGTAATCCAAAGAAATTTTAAGTTGATCGACTGATGGATTTCTTTTCCGAACATCTGGAACGCACTGATCAAGGCCCATTTTTCGAGCTGCTCTATCAATATTGTATTCCTCCAAAATAAACTTTCCTTGCATCACCGATACTAAATAACCAGGAGTGCAACTCAGGATAAAAGATCTCTCACCATCACTCAGGTCTGTACCGGATTACAAAGTGATGTTTTCAGTATCATTAAAAGTGATCAATTGTGAGACGAAAGAAGGAACTGACACCCATGGACGAAAATTAAACTCATACTCGTTGTTTAAAACACTGGTGAGGCGTGTCCTGAGTCGAGGCCGCTTTGTTGACCAGCGCAAATCCTGGCATTATCCTTCTCGGGTAAAGCATGACGAGTATCAACATTTGGTCCTTGCAAGACGCTACGAGGGATTGGTGCATAATTCTTGAAGCGTTCCCACAATAGGTCTTGGAGAAACATTGTATTAATATACGTTTCAATTTTCATAAAGCCGTTGAAAACACTGGAATCTATTACCTAGGAGTCTAAATTAGAGAATAGTGAACCCAAGAACAGGCTACCGATGGAAAGTTTCTCACCTTGAGCTATCTTAATGGCAAAAGGAATCATAAATGGCTTCAGCAAGTTTCCACTATCTTCAAGTACCTCTTTGGACAACCACAAGCACAAGAAAGCAGCAATGTTTAATGTACCGTCGACGGGTATTTAAGGAGCTCTATCTTTCGGCCACCAGTACCTCAACCATTGATCATAACAAAGTTTGCTGGGTAATTTGTTAATATCATACATCTAGATGTCAAGACGTCAGTTATTGCATTCTCATCTGTCGAAAGTACTGCAGGAAAATTACCCGTGACTGGAAGATGTAATAAAGCAACCACATCCTCCAGAGTGATGGTAAATTCTCCACACCTTCATATGAAAGTATGAGTAGTAATACACTAGCGAGCGAGCAAAGCTACCATACCTCTCACATCATGGTAAATAAATAAATCTCCAGCTGCTTGAATAGCTCGTGTCACTTGTGCACGATCCAACATGGATCTCACATGATCATACCCCAACATATGTCTTGCCCATCCGGAGAAGTCTGTTAAAGGTTTTCGGGAAAACTTAAAGTCTATATGTGAAGCAGCATAATGCCCTTCTTGCAGGCAAAATCGAACTGTCGCTCGAGGAGATACCAATTTTCTCTGAGCAATATCCATGGGAGTTATAAGAAGGCGAAACGAAGAGCCTAGGAGACGTTTTTCAGATCTATATTGATCCACAAAGAAATCATCACCAGTGTTCGGAATATTCTTTACTCTCGGTGCTTCTTCTTCATCATCAACGGAAGTCTCAGAGGTACCATTTCTTGAAGTTGTATATGTGGAGGTATCATCTTTGGAAGTATCAATTATGGAAACGCCATCATGGGAATCGGTCATCCTTAAGTTGTTGTGACATCCATACAACGTTTATACTTCAGTACATTATTCGTAGATGCAAATTTCATCAAAGCAATGGAATTAAAGCACAACAAAATAATAAGGATGCTCGCATCAGCGTTTACAAAAATGGTAACTCTTCAACTCCTACCTGTTTACAATTTCACTAGCTGTAGTGACTATAATGCGAAAATTTCAAGAATATGTTCACTTCTTCAAACCTGCAAGGACGAACAAAAAAATCATTATTCAAAATCATAATTTGATTTTCCATAAAATTGTGAGCAACTCACATAATTTTCACAGTATGAGCAATTTACACCGAGTGAACATTCACTGATTTTATATTGTGTAAATACATTATTAAATCACATAATTCATGTTATTTCAAATAGTTATTAGTGCAGTAAAATAAATTAGGCTCTCAGGATCTTGTAAGGTGCATATCTTGATGATTATGCCAAAATCTCATCTAGTGTACTGGTTCAGGTTGTATGGAGCAATGTTGTTCTCTCCAGATGATTCATGCTCATCAGGATTCAAGTAGAAAGTATTCACAATATGGCTTGGAAGATTATGTATTCTGTTATGATTGCATAAATGTTGTCTTATGCTATTTGAAATTTGTCTGGCATTTGGCTGGATATGTCTGAAGATCATATCACACCTGGCCTTCTAGATAAACCAACAAGTAGTAGCATACATGTTGCAGTTTTTATTGGCCTCTCCATGCAGATACCAAGAGTTTAGCCAATCTATGAAGATCGTATTATCAAATTGAGCATGAGTGGTACCAATTATTTCCTGCCAAGTAGCAGGACAATTTAGGAACATGTGTGTCATTGTTTCCTCCCCACTTTTGCATATTTGGCATAATGGATCAATGTAGTGCAGAATGCTAGCTTTTTTAGCATTAGTGGGCAGGATTTTATGAGCACATTTCCAAATAAAGATCTTAATAACTGGAGCAATGTCCATATTCCAGATTGCTCCTCAATTTTTTGTTGCAGTATTATTTTTGTATAGATTATTTATCTTGGCCTTGTAGAGGGCTTTGATAGAGAACTTTCCTGTGTCATTTGGGTTCCACTGAATCTTGTCTTCCTCCCCTGGGTGAGTATCAAGAGCTAGAATGGCCTGAGCGGTATGTGGATTGAAGCAAGTTTGGACCAGGGTGTTGTCCCAGTGACCATTAGGTAGAAGAATACTTGAAATTGTCTCAATAAAGTGTGGGCAGTTTGTAGGTTTGGTAAGTCTTGATGGAATACTTGGGATCCAGATATCATCCCAAATTTTGATTTTCCTCCCATTGCAAATTCTTCAAACACAATGTGGTTGAATTATGCTAATGCCTTCTAAGATACCTTTCCATATCCAGAAGTCTCCATCCTTTGGTTTGATGTCCATATTGAGCACATTCCTGCCAATTAGATACTTAGCATCCATTAGTTGGTACCATAGAGAGTCTTTATCCTGCTCTAGTCTCCAACCAATTTTGGTGATCATAGAGATGTTGAAAAGTTCCATATTCATGAAGCCTAATCCTCCAAGTTCCTTGGGTTTGCAAACTGCAGTCCAAGCTTTTGGATGGTAACCTTTTGGATTTTCTAAGCTTTTTCCCCAGAAGAAATATCTTTGAAGTTTGTTCAGGTCCTGGCAAGTTTGCTTTGGAATTCTGAAGCAGTTCATCTGGTATATACTAGTTGTAGATGTGACATATTTGATGAGGACTTCCCTCCCAGCAGCATTTAGGTGAACATTTTTCCAGCTGGAGAGTCTTATCTTTAGTTTGTTGGTCGGTTGTCAGCCGACACAAATATAAATTACACTTTCTTACTACTCAAAATATATAATGAAGCAAGGGCAAGAAAGGATAGTTCCCACAGAGAGGACTAAGGTTGTCAAATTGTTTCGGTTTCCTATAAATAACACCGGGGTTTCTGATTTTTATATACTAAAATAAAATAAAAGCAAAACAATAAAAAGTAAATACGCAAATCAAGGATATGAAATATTGGATAAAGGTTTCATCTTCAATTGTAAACAAGTTATTGAATATATATGAATAGAATTCGTATTTAATCTCGCTATCATCAAAAGCCATAGAATACCTTATTGCAAGAATACTCCGTAAATTTCTTAAGTCATCAACACACACATTAGAGCTGCGTATGTGAAATCTACCTAAAGAATAACCTAACGCCTTGCGCTAATTAAGTTCAATTCCTAGGAGCATTAAGTTTCAGAAATAGGCTAATCAATGCAACTATCACACATTGCGCATGACAATTCGGACAAAGGTCAATTTCTATATATGATTACGAGAGTGTATCACTACAAACCCTAATCATATCATGCTACTCGTATTCAAGGTTATCGCTCGATGATGAACCCTAAAATAGCTATAGATATGGATGTGAGTTCAATCAATTCTAGACTCGACTAAACAAACATTCAATCATATTGCAATACATCAATCATGCAATTATTATAACCCGTAGAAAGTGAACAATGATTTTGAGAGAAAACTAATTCATAAAAATCATAACTTGTTTTCAAAATCCAACTACATCTTTAACCAATAAAAATAAATCAACTACTTGTGTTTTTTGGAAATCATCATAAAGAGTTTTGAAGAATCTATCATGTGAAACCCTAGAAAACAAGTAGAAGCCTCCCTAATGGAGATATCTAAGTTTGAGAAAGACTTCTCAATTTATATGTTTCTTCAATTCCAAAAGGATACTCTTTCCAATATTAGGTCTTCTCAAAACCCATCTCCAAGTGGTCCACCAAGCCCATGTGTGGAAAATAAGTCTCTGGATTTTTGGGTAAAAACTGGTCGCCGAATTTGATTACGTCATCACCGGAATCCGGTCACCAATTGCCGGAATCCGGTAACCGGGAAACTGACTTTGGCCACCTGAACTCGCCTCCGGCTACTGAAACTGTCACAAGACATTTCTATACTTCCAGTATCTCAACTCTGCTTCTCTGCAATTCAAACATTCACAAAATACCATCTAAGCCAATTCCTTGTTCTTGCGAAAACGTACCCAAAAGCGTAGCTTCAAACTCATATATGCCATGGCCGAGTCATGCATCCAACACATACCCCCTTCGTGATTCACTGAAATATTATGATCCCCACTTTCGGTTCCGAAATCCGACAACCGGAAGTAGCACCACCGGCTCGCCGTTTCTGCTCCGTTTTCGCACAATTTCTGCAGCTTTGGTTGTCGAATCTATTTCTCAGGCCAAGTTCCGCTCCTTCCCTGCAACTCAGCTTCTCAATCCTTCTAATCTTAGCATCACCATCTGTAATGAACTCAAGTAGCAACACTGACAAGTTTAGCCTGCGACAAACACTAGAAATTGCATGACAGCCTCAGTCCACCATTTTCTTCCGTTTTGCACTGCAACAACAAACACTTCCTTGGCCTTTCAAACTCAGGTTCTCTGTTGCTTCAATAGCTCAAAACACCTGCATTCATACAACCACTCAAATCGTAGTTTCCCTGTAATATCATTCCCAGCTGCTACACTTGCAACTGCCAATCCATTGTAATCCTTTGCACCAGTTCAATGCACCATTTTCTTCTCCTTGTTTTGTTGGCAGCTGCTCATTGTCTCATGTTTACCTGCAACAACCACCAGTTCACAATACCACTGATTCAAACTAGAGCTCCTTGTCTCAGTTTAACAACATCTCCAGCCACACAACTGTAACAACAACAACACTTGGAGTCTGTCAAAACAATATAGCTTCTGCATTCCATCCTTGTACATTGAGTCAACAATAGTAACCTCAGTTGCAAACTTCTCAGCCATCGACTCAAACCTCTGCCAAAACCATCTATGCAACACTTGCTCTCCCAGCTACAGCAGCATCAGTAGCACATCCATTCTCCAGGTCCATTGCTTTGCCTGCTCCCAGCATCTGAAACCACCTTCTTCGCAGCAGCAACAGCTAGAAGCAGCAACACAAACTTCCTGCGAGGCAAACTTCATCTCAGGTTCAATAATGCCACCAACGGCTGTAAACACGGTAGTAGCTCAATTCTCGGTCATTCCACACTCAGCTCTGGCCATCAGTTCCATCACTACATAGCTTGCATATCTCAGGTTCAAGCTTGCACTACCAAGACAGCTGCACTAGCTTCCTTTCTTAGCTCAATTCCAGCCTGCCTGAAATATTAACAGCAAACTCCCATCGATCTCAGCCTTAAATTCATGCCAAGCCATTCATTCCACCACCACTGCTCCCTTGTATTCCGCTCTGCCTCTCAGCTCTAGCACCACCAGGATTCGGCATAGCTCAGTTTCCCTGTAATTTCTCAATCCGGAAACAGCTCGTTCTCTCTTTAGTTCAGCTCATTGAAGCACCACCAGTACCATCTGAGCTGTAACCATTAGTTCCAATTGCAACTCAAACATCTTTGGCACTTCCTCAACTTCACTAATCCAGCAAACTCCATAGCAGAATGAAGCAATCCATTAGTCACGGCTGAACTTGCTGTGAATAGTTGCTCATTCAGGCATTTCTTCGAACAGCTGATAGGCGTCCTGCTCACTGATGAAGGTTGCGTGCTGTGTGTATATTGGAGATCACACACAACTCCTTCCCTGCAAACAAAACACATACACACAAACCCATTCATTACAGAGCTCAAAGAACGCCATGAATTCAAACCCATTTCTGCCTCAAACACCAGCAGACTCATCATTTCTTCTCCATTACAGCTCCAGCAGCTACCTTTTTCATTCCAAGAACCCATCAACCAGCTACCAAATTCAAACCGACTCAAATCCTTATCTCGAATCTCTTCTCTACTCTCAATCGACTGAAATGGCAGCAACTATTCTTCTCCTCTCTTCAACTCAATATCAGAACCCTAATTCCATTAACAATAGCATTGGATTCAAATCTTCACCAACTCCTTCTTCTTTTGATGTACTTCTGATTCCCAAAAGAATCCAACTTCTCTATTTACATGTCTTCAAATCTCCGCACCATTTCATCGATTTCCCAGTAAACTCTGGCACTTAATGGCACAGCCATTTCTCACTATGGAATTCAGGTAAACTGTAATGAATAAGAGAAATTCAATCCTGGGTATGTAGTGAACTAGGATGGCTATAGGCACCCAACTGATGAATAAGGGCCACCTCCATAATTCTGTCAGTTCCATGGGACTGACAAGCTTAATCATCTACATTGTTCATAACTTTCTCATGCGATGTCGGAGTGACCTTATTCTTTCGCCATTGGCTTTGGCTTTTCGCTCCAAATCAGTGATTTCCCCTTTTTTTACTCCAAATGACTCCATTACACCTAATAAACTCAAAAGCAAACATAAGGTACATAATTTACAAGAAAAGCAGCAAAGAAAGCATAAACAATAGATAAATAACAAGGTGTTTATAACCCCTATCAAATTCCCCCACACTTAGACTTTGCTAGTCCTCGAGCAAATCAAACAAAAATAATTCTAAAAGATACATACAACTCCGTGTCGTCGAGGTTACGGTCACTTTTAGCATAAATAACAAGCCTTTAAACCCCTAGGTGTCCCTAGTGGACGAGTTATAGTCTCGTGAGGGTTTACTAGAGATATACCCACAAAACCTATTTTTCCAACTTACTAGTTCTCCGAAATGATAGCATCCAACGCGCTAAGAAGACATAGAGATTCTGCACACTAGTCATAAGAAGTTAGACACATAAATGAACACAATCTCATCCTTAAAAGTTGAGAGAGAAATAACCATCCCTTGTCGAAAGAAATTCGGGTTCGGAGTGATCAAAAGTCTCGACTCTGCCTCACAAGTAAGGGTTTTATGAAAGTTGCTCTCAATAATAAACAGCTTTTTATGGGTCACACATGTGTCCAGGTAGGAATGAAGAGAGAATCCTGCGATATGTTGAATGGTAGGAAGGCAAAAACCCTCCGAATTGTTCTGAAAACCCACATCTTTTAATATTTTGAAAACCCATTTTTTCTAACGATCTCTAAGAAAGGAAATCAACCATTTAACGAAGGTGGGAATATGCTTACTTACCTCGTTATCTGTTCGGCGTGCAGCTAGCACCACTCTCACATCATCCATAGAAACGTCTTCGGTCTTCAATCAGTGTCTTCATCTTCTTCTTCGGTCTTCAACTCTTAATGATAACTCTTGAACTTCGTAGAATCTTGACAATGTGATTCTTTCCTCAAATTCCTTGTTGCTTGAAATTTCATTATAGATATTTCTTCTTTCCATTGGCTTTATTGAAAGAATACAAAACTAAAAACGAACTATACAAACCCAAAATATGATACAATGAATTTTTCTTGTCTCTTTTTTTTCTTTTTTTTCTTTTTTCTAGAAATATATATATATTTTTTTTTTCTTTTTTTTTATGAGACAAGAAAAATAAATACAAAATAAAAACAAAACAAAATAATAAAAACTAGTAATGAACCTAAAGAAGTTTTCTCTTGTCTTTTTTTTTTTTTTTTTTACAATTTTTTTTTTTTTTTTTTTTTTTTTTTTTTTTTGAGAAGAGAAAATAAAATACAAATAAAAAATAAAAATAAAAATAAACATGCAAGTACAAAGGCCATGGTGTAAGTTCTTTACCGCTTGATTCTTCACAACTTGTATGTCTTGATATCATAAACTTCTCGAACTCTCATCTTGATAATATTCGCTCTTGTACAATAATCTTCAACTTATAAAAATTCTGCTCCTTGTATTGTTGCTTGTAAACCTTGAACGTCTTCAACTTTCCTTCGAATTTTTTGATGCTCCTCTTGTTGATGATGATGGTGTTTCTATGGACCTGTTGGTGTAGAGAGAGATAAAGTGGATGGTGCTAACTGCGAACAAGATTACAAGTGGTATGTAAGTTAGCAATTCGATGTCACCATCATGATTGATAAAAATAGCACTCAAGAGATCAAAATAGTGCTTCTATGGTGGGAGGTTGGGCAGCTCACCATTCTGCCCGGAATTTACGTACGGTGACACACACTCTAAAAGCACATATTTAGACAGGTACAAAGAATTGAAGGTCGGTGCCTCACATTATGTAACATGGGTAGTCTCCACTATAGGGGATCACTACTCTAATACCGAATTCGAGTCTCGCACCTTATTTGCCACTGGCATGGTTAAATCCAACTTTAACTCTCATACAATCAAGAAACCCGATCATGTTCTTTGTCATCTCTAAGTTCAGTCACTCTTATGAGATTCTCGATGTAATCTTAGCGACATGTATACTATGTGACTCTAAACTAACTACAAGTTGGAGTTTTCTTATTTACTAATTTACACAAAAGTTGAAAAATTTGAAAAATTTACAAAGCAAATGCTTAACCACTCCCCCACACTTACACTTTACATTGTCCTCAATGTAAATTGAATCGTCCAAAGAAAGTCAAGGTGGGAAATCTTATAACAATATGCGACAAGAAAAAGTAAAAACAAGAAAAGAAAAATTAAAAGATAAGAGATACAAAACCTATGAAGCTATTAACCAGATAAAAGCTTTGCCTCCCATGCAAATAGTGCATATTTATACACCTTGGTTTAAAGTTTTTAGGTAATAAATAAAGCTCGGAGAAATTGAGGAACCAAATCAAAGTGGAGACAAGCGTCTACAATATGTCTTTGCAAGATTCATTCCCCATATACCAACAATCTGTTTACACCTGCTTACGGCAAAACTACCTATCCCTATACCCCTCGAGCAAAAGTTGAGGATCCTTCCATAGAACCTGCAGTGCCACCACCTTCTCCCTCTCTAGACCTAGACATCTCTTTTTTGGAAATACTAGCTTCACACAAATATTAGTACAATAAAACAAAATTCCTGTTTTGATTTCAATCTTGTTTGAGATGTTTTTGAGTGCTTAAAAGCTATTATGCCTTGTATCCGATAAAAAGCTTTCCCCACACTTATTCTTGTCCACACTTGGAAGTGTAGCGAGTTAAAGAATATAGTAAATCTTATACCTTAGTTTAGAGTCACTTCATTTCATCTTCCACGGTTTCTTGTTCCATAACCTGCATTGCCACGCATAGTGCGGTTATGAGAATCAAGTATCTCTAATGGCGGAAAGTATGAGAAACAAAGTCATTCAACAATATTCTCAACAGCACATACATTCAAACCAATAATAGGTAAAGGAGAAGAAACAATAGGCAACGGGTTAGATAAACCTTGCACAATCTCTTGTATCACGGAATCCTCTTCATCCTTGAAAAACTCAAGTGAATTATTCACCTCTTTTATATCATGGTCCTCTATCAAACCTTGCAACCATTCTTCGTCAGATTCTGCCTTAACCAAAGTCTCGACATAAACATCATCATTACAATCATTTGCAAGCTCAATTGGGTCTTCCACAATATTGGTCAAACCGGTCTCATTCTCAACATATTCCTCCTTGTTGTAAGGCACATACTCTTTTGCGGATGCAATATTTTCCATAAGGAATTTCTTTAGAACACTCCTTGCATCATCCTCAAGCTCTACCTTTTGAATAGGTTCTTGATCATTATAAAGATCAAGGCTCGAGTAAGCTACACTAGTGTCATCATATTCCTTTTCAACTTCTCCTTGATCGCAAAAAGACTCCATTGTACACTCCTCGGGGATGTCACCATAAATTGGTTCAAACGATGTATTTTCATAATAATCATCATCACTATCATAGTCAACATAACATTGGTCCTCGCTGAATTTAGTGTTGCTAATCTCGAACTCATCCTTTTGAATAGGTGAATGATCATTATTACGATCAAGAGTTGAGTTA
The DNA here is from genome assembly GCA_023531295.1 of Papaver armeniacum. Lineage (NCBI taxonomy): Eukaryota > Viridiplantae > Streptophyta > Magnoliopsida > Ranunculales > Papaveraceae > Papaver > Papaver armeniacum. The sequence continues at coordinate 226,971 of JAJJWW010009204.1, forward strand.
ACTACACAAATATCAACGAAAGTCCCCAAAGGTTCGCCTTTTTCAACATAATTATTCATTTCCTCTTTGTATTCATCAATGCCCTTTCTTACCTCGGAAACACCTCTTTGAAGCTCTTGGAGTGATCCATCCAAATTCTGAATATAGTGTTCCATTTGTTTGTAAAGCTCATTCGACAAGGCAAAAGTAGAATTACTTACTTCAGTATTGTTAGGCCAATTATATTCCCTTTGAATGGGTAAATGATCATAACTACGATCACAAATTGGGCCAAACATACTATGAGCACATTCGGTCGATGAAACTAGTTCCACATTTGGTTGTCTACGAATTGACTCCATGCTGACCATAAATTGTTGCATTTCATCTACCAAACTAGAGGAAAAATTAAAAGGAGCACAAGTATCATCCCCTCTTTGTGGTTGCTCACTTACATACCCACCATAAGAAGGTTGGAATGTATGAGAATAACTAAAAGGGTACATGGAATTTTGATCATAACCAAAGGATTGATTTTGATTTTACTCCCCGTAAGGGTGATAATTGTCATATTGTTGAGGTTGAAAGCCGTATTGATTGCTCCAATATGCTCCGTCCATAGAAATTGGTACCTGAAACGAGATTCTCAAAACTCGGTTAAGAACCAAAGAATAAGAAAAAGTAAAATAAAACTAAAAACAAAAATAAGAAACCAAAAACAAGTGACAACCGTTGCCTCCCCGGCAACGGCGCCAAAATTTGATTGGTTGTCAGCCGACACAAATATAAATTACACTTTCTTACTACTCAAAATATATAATGAAGCAAGGGCAAGAAAGGATCGTTCCCACAGAGAGGACTAAGGTTGTCAAATTGTTTCGGTTTCCTATAAATAACACCGGGGTTTCTGATTTTTATATACTAAAATAAAATAAAAGCAAAACAATAAAAAGTAAACACGCAAATCAAGGATGTGAAATATTGGATAAAGGTTTCATCTTCAATTGTAAACAAGTTATTGAATATATATGAATAGAATTCGTATTTAATCTCGCTATCATCAAAAGCCATAGAATACCTTATTGCAAGAATACTCCGTAAATTTCTTAAGTCATCAACACACACATTAGAGCTGCGTATGTGAAATCTACCTAAAGAATAACCTAACGCCTTGCGCTAATTAAGTTCAATTCCTAGGAGCATTAAGTTTCAGAAATAGGCTAATCAATGCAACTATCACACATTGCGCATGACAATTCGGACAAAGGTCAATTTCTACATATGATTACGAGAGTGTATCACTACAAACCCTAATCATATCATGCTACTCGTATTCAAGGTTATCGCTCGATGATGAACCCTAAAATAGCTATAGATATGGATGTGAGTTCAATCAATTCTAGACTCGACTAAACAAACATTCAATCATATTGCAATACATCAATCATGCAATTATTATAACCCGTAGAAAGTGAACAATGATTTTGAGAGAAAACTAATTCATAAAAATCATAACTTGTTTTCAAAATCCAACTACATCTTTAACCAATAAAAATAAATCAACTACTTGTGTTTTTGGAAATCATCATAAAGAGTTTTGAAGAATCTATCATGTGAAACCCTAGAAAACAAGTAGAAGCCTCCCTAATGGAGATATCTAAGTTTGAGAAAGACTTCTCTATTTATATGTTTCTTCAATTCCAAAAGGATACTCTTTCCAATATTAGGTCTTCTCAAAACCCATCTCCAAGTGGTCCACCAAGCCCATGTGTGGAAAATAAGTCTCTGGATTTTTGGGTGAAAACTGGTCGCCGAATTTGATGACGTCATCACCGGAATCCGGTCGCCGATAGCCGGAATCGGGTCACCGGGAAACTGACTCTGGCCACCTGAACTCGCCTCCGGCTACTGAAACTGTCACAAGACATTTCTATACTTCCAGTATCTCAACTCTGCTTCTCTGCAATTCAAACATTCACAAAATACCATCTAAGCCAATTCATTGTTCTTGCGAAAACGTACCCAAAAGCGTAGCTTCAAACTCATATATGCCGTGGCCGAGTCATGCATCCAACACAAACTCAGGTTCTCTGTTGCTTCAATAGCTCAAACCACCTGCATTCATACAACCACTCAAATCGTAGTTTCCCTGTAATATCATTCCCAGCTGCTACACTTGCAACTGCCAATCCATTGTAATCCTTTGCATTCATACAAGTTCAATGCACCATTTTCTTCTCCTTGTTTTGTTGGCATTTTCTTGCTCATTGTCTCATGTTTACTCGCAACAACCACCATTCACAATACCACCGATTCAAACTAGAGCTCCTTGTCTCAGTTTAACAACATCTCCAGCCACACAATTGTAACAATAGCAACACTTGGAGTCTGTCAAAAAAATATAGCTTCTGCATTCCATCCTTGTACATTGAGTCAACAATAGTAACCTCAGTTGCAAACTTCTCAGCCATCGACTCAAACCTCTGCCAAAACCATCTATGCAACACTTGCTCTCCCAGCTACAGCAGCATCAGTAGCACATCCATTCTCCAGGTCCATTGCTTTGCCTGCTCCCAGCATCTGAAACCCCCTTCTTCGCAGCAGCAACAGCTAGAAGCAGCAACACAAACTTCCTGCGAGGCAAACTTCATCTCAGGTTCAATAATGCCACCAACGGCTGTAAACACGGTAGTAGCTCAATTCTCGGTCATTCCATACTCAGCTCTGGCCATCAGTTCCATCACTACATAGCTTGCATATCTCAGGTTCAAGCTTGCACTACCAAGACAAATTTGCACTGGCTTCCTTTCTTAGCTCAATTCCAGCCTGCCTGAAATATTAACAGCAAACTCCCATCGATCTCAGCCTTAAATTCATGCCAAGCCATTCATTCCACCACCACTTCTCCCTTGTATTCCGCTCTGCCTCTCAGCTCTAGCACCACCAGGATTCGGCATAGCTCAGTTTCCCTGTAATTTCTCAATCCGGAAACAGCTCGTTCTCTCTTTAGTTCAGCTCATTGAAGCACCACCAGTACCATCTGAGCTGTAACCATTAGTTCCAATTGCAACTCAAACATTTCTGGCACTTCCTCAACTTCACTAATCCAGCAAACTCCATAGCAGAATGAAGCAATCCATTAGTCACGGCTGAACTTGCTGTGAATAGTTGCTCGTTCAGGCATTTCTGCGAACAGCTGATAGGCGTCCTGCTCACTGATGAAGGTTGCGTGATGTGTGTATATTGGAGATCACACACAACTCCTTCCCTGCAAACAAAACACATACACACAAACCCATTCATTACAGAGATCAAAGAACGCCATGAATTCAAACCCATTTCTGCCTCAAACACCAGCAGACTCACCATTTCTTCTCCATTACAGCTCCAGCAGCTACCTTTTTCATTCCAAGAACCCATCAACCAGCTACCAAATTCAAACCGACTCAAATCCTTATCTCGAATCTCTTCTCTACTCTCAATCGACTAAAATGGCAGCAACTATTCTTCTCCTCTCTTCAACTCAATATCAGAACCCTAATTCCATTAACAACAATATTGGATTCAAATCTTCACCAACTCCTTCTTCTTTTGATGTACTTCTGATTCCCAAAAGAACCCAACTTCTTTATTTCCATGTCTTCAAATCTCCGCACCATTTCATCGATTTCCCAGTAAACTACGGCACTTAATGCTTTGACCATTTCTCACTCTGGAATTCGAGTAAAAGCGCAATGAAGAAGAGAAATTCAATCCTGGGTATGTAGTGAACTAGGATGGCTATAGGCACCCAACCGATGAATAAGGGCCACCTCCATACCCATCGGTTCCATGGGGTGACAAGCTTAATCATCTACATTGTTCATAACTTTCTCATGCGATGTCGGAGTGACCTTATTCTTTCGCCATTGGCTTTGGCTTTTCGCTCCAAATCAGTGATTTCCCCTTTTTTTTACTCCAAATGACTCCATTACACCTGATAAACTCAAAAGCAAACATAAGGTACATAATTTACAAGAAAAGCAGCAAAGAAAGCATAAACAATAGATAAATAACAAGGTGTTTATAACCCCTATCATTTGTCAACACCAGGCTTGAAGGAGTTAATTTTTCTTCTGTGAGTAAACAGGGGAGAGCCTAAGTACTTGCCATCCAGCTGAAGCACTCGAACACCCATAATGTTGCTGATAGTAGGAATGAGATCTGGTTTGGTGTTTTTACTGGAAAAAAAACTCCAAATTTATTGAAATTGATGAGCTGGAATGAGGTTTGTCCAAAGATGTTTAAGATATCCATAATATTCTGGGCTTCAATCTTGTTGTCTTTGCATGAGACCATGCAATCATCAGCAAAGAGAAGATGGCTGATGGAAAGTGCATTTTTGCAAATCTTGATTCCAGTGACGAGACCCAATTCTTCAGCATGAATGAGAATTCTAGAAAAGGATTCCATGCAGAAAAGGAAAAGATAAGGAGATAAAGGATCACCTTGTCTTAGGACCCTATAAATTTTAAAGAAAACATCTGGAGAGCCATTGATAAGGACAGCAGAAGTGGTGGTAGATATGCACTGATGGATTTTATCGCACCACTGATCATTAAAACCAATCTTCTTCATGATGGTGGTTAGAAATTCTCAGTCCACTCTGTCAAAAGCTTTTGCCATGTCAATTTTGATTCTCATACTTTCATTTTCACCTTTTTTACCTCTCTTTAGACCTCATGGTGTGTATGATTTCATGAGCAATTGCTATGTTGTCAGAGATTTGTCTGCAAGGTATGAAGGCATATTGGTATGGGGATATGCTTTTGTTGAGATAAGGTTTCATTCTTTGGTCTATAAGCTTGGAAATGATTTTGTAGGTTGTATTATAGAGGCTTATAGGTCTAAAATGGCTTGGGGAAGAGGGATTATCAACTTTGGGAATGAGGAAAATGAAGGTGGAATTCATCTCTTTGAGCATGTGACCAGAAGTGAAGAAGTGTTGAACCATTTTGACAATGTCATTTCCCATAATCTTCCAGTTGGCTTGAAATAAATTTGGAGGAAAGCCAATAGGGCCTGGAGCCTTGTCACTTGCCATGCTGAACATAATAGATTTAACCTCATTGTGATCAGGGGTCCTATTCAACATATATTGTGGTAATGTTAGTGGGTATAAGGTTGATGATTTCTGGTTTCATGTTGGTAGTTTCAGCAGTGGACATTGTTGAGAAATGAGATGTGAAATAATTTCTCACTTCTTGGTAATCTGTTATCAATCTTGTATCTCCTGGTTCTACTTTTTATGGCTCTGTGAAAGTAGATGCTATTTTGATCTCCCAACTTAATAGTTTGATCTATACTCTAGGTCTTCCAAAATTTCTCTTCAATGTCTTGCCAATTCTTGAGATTTTGTACTGCATCTGCTAGGGACTGTCCTCTATCCAGTCTGAAGTATTTGTTATGTAACTAATGAAGATGTTGCTTGCATTCTTCTATGTTAGTTTTGATGTTGCCATAGACCTCCTTGTTCCACACTCTGATTTGGAGCTCTATATCTTTTAGTACAGAAAGGGTTTTGCTCCAACAATCAGCTATTATTTTCCTGCAATCCTCCTAATCCAACCAAGGCCGAAAGAACTTGAAAGGGATATTGCCATTTTTCCAATTAGGATTGGAATTGAGCATGATGGGGTGATGATCAGACCCAATGGCCAACATATTAGAAATGGTTGTGTTAGGATAAAGAAGTAGCCAACTTTCAGTTGCTAATCCTCTATCAAGTCTTTGTTTAGTGGGGGCAAAGCCCTTTCTTTTGTTTGACCAGGTAAAGGCGCAACCAGTAAAACCAAGATCCGCTAAATCTAGATCAAGAATTTTGATGTTGAACAAAGTAGCTTTAGAAGAGTCAATGGGATGAGTATTGAATTTTTCAGTGTCATGAAGGATAAAATTAAATTCACCAATAATCAAGCAAGGATGTTGGTTGGTGGATGCTGTTTTATCCAACATTTTCCAAGAATCGGCTTTACTAGCAGTATCATAGGGGATACCATAGTAGCCAGTGAAAATCCGAGGGGGGGCTATTTGCAGAGCTGACTATAGCATTGATATGTTCTAAAGAGAAGTCAACAATGTCAATAGAGAGATTACAATGTCAATAAATATAATATCAGGGTTTAGCTTTTTGAGCATGTCATTTAGGTAAATCTTGGCATCCCTAGTGTCTAACCCTTGGCAGTGAAAAATTGCCAAAAGTAGGACACATTAGGATACTTGGAAATCAGTTTCCTAGTGATATTATCATAATATTTAGTTATGTGAGTCAGAATAGTATAGCATGGATTTGAGTAAAATAAGATAATAGAGAGGATGAGAGGGGAATGTACCATGCTAGCAGATGTAGAATTTCCCAAGGTACCATTAGCCAGAGAGAGAGTGCCATTATGCTCTGTGAAGGTTTCATCCAGGTCATTGAATCTCTTGAGCTTTTCAGTGTCAGTGCGGTTGAGGTTCTTATCATCATCATTGTAAGTTGGGTTCTTTCTCTTGGTATCAGGGAGGGTGATCAATAATGGGTTGGAACTTTGATCCTCAAAGATATGAGCTTTTTTCTTTTCTTTACAGGCCTCTTTCTTTTTCAGACCAATTTCAGCCTCCATTCTAGTCTTGATTTGAGCCATAGTAGAGAGGGTATTTAAGGGGAAAGCTTTTGGGGGTGGAGAAGCAGCGAAGTAAGTATTAGCATCAGCAACTACTGGATGTTGAGTGTTGTCTGTAGTGTTGGTGTTGTTGGCTTTTGCAGCTTTCATCTTTGGGAGTTTTTTCTTATAAGTGCCTATAATTTTCTTGGTCATGTCTAACCTTCTGTTTCTGATTTGACAAGCAATGACATCAGGATGGGGAGAATTTGATTCATCGGCAGTGGAAGGATGGGCTCCAAAGGTGATAGGACTGCTAGAGGAAGAAGCAATGTTTGCTATGGCTTTTTATAAATCTAACTTCCTAGCATTCTTCATCTTAGCTTCAAATTCAGCCGCAGCATCAACATCAGAGTAAGGTCTGTAAATAACATCTTTTCCGGCTTGGACATTATTATTTTGTGGGGTTCTTGGTGGGGGTGCTGGTTGGGTTGTTGGTATAAGTTGTCATTGAGAATGGTTGTGATTTGGTGAAGTAGTACAAAGGGGACTTGGGTGATCAAGAATTCTGCAAACTTTACAAAACTTTATGCCATTAAGAGCATAAGCAAATTCCAGCCAGTGAGAGAGAGTAGGGGTTTCAAAAGCTTCAATGCCAAACCTGAGAGGTCTAGTGACATTAATGGTAAGTTTTACTTCCAGATTTTTTTTTCAAATCTATCTCTTCCATATGGCTTTTTAGCATCCTGATAGACTCCAACTGGTTTGACTATGTTTCTGATATCAGGAATGATCTGTGCTGGAATTCTCTTAATGAGTAACCAAATCATGACCTTTAAGAAGAATGTTGTTTTGGTCTAACTGAGTATAAATTTTTGTTTCTTTCCTGTGGAAAACAGAACAAAATAAAAGTAATCGTACCAGAAAACACGTGAAGTGCATACCACGGAAAAATCAAACATAAGATATCCCGTTTTATTATGATATAAAGTAATGAGATGTTATACTAAAATGAAGAATTACTTTTAATAATCTCTTCGTTACTATTATAAAGACGGGATATATCAAAATTCTTATATTAAGAAATAATTTCGGTTTCTCAAATATCTGAATCCTTTTTCTTTCTGTTTTAACCTTTATCATATTCCCAACATCAGAACCATCGACTGATGAGGGGATCCGTGGACACTTTTAGATGCACATTATCACATATTTTCTCCCTGACAATAATAAATTTAAATATAATATTTTGATGATACGTTCCTACCAAATATGAGAATGATCCAAAATATCAAACCTTATCATCTACCGATCTTAATTTCAACCATTAAAACAATTGATTTTCAAAGGGGTGGATGGTGGTGTTATACGTCCTGAGCTCATTTTTTGTAGGAATGTAAAGTTTTGTAAGAGAAACGTATCATCAAAATATTAAATTTAAATCCATTATTGTTTAGGGTTTGTGAAAAAAATGACACAAATCATGTATGATATTGTGCATCTAAGAATGTCCGTGGATCATACATCTTAATTGATATCCAAACAACATAAATAAACGGGGGTATAGTAGTGAAAAGTCATAGTTTACCTATCCACTGAAGTCATTAGATCCTCTGATAATTAAGTTTTGATTATTTGTTAAGTACTGATCCTCCAATTATTAAGTTTTGATTATTTGTTAAGCACTGACATACAAACTAAGTGTTAGGTGAAACTTGTTTAAATAATCCCTGTAAAAATTAAAAACTTGTTTAACTAATGAACTTAAAATTTTATTTTAACTATTCTGTCTAGGAATAGTTAAAATACTAAGTTGTTTAAAAAAAATTCAACTTCTTTGAAAAAGACTAAGTTGTTTGTCACAGGTGCCTCGCCATTCACTTGAGATGGTATTCGCTCCTTTGTCCCAGGAAAAGCTATTTTTAGTGCGGTTTCACGAAAACGTACTAAGTATTTGGACAAGTGTGTTTCACATGGTTATGGTTTGAGTGTCCTAGCTTTCTCCACTTTAGGGGAACTCGGTGAAGATACTTTGGGTTTCTTCAAGCGTCTGAAGAATCGCCTGGTAAGTAATGATACTAGTAGCGGCTTGGGTAGTTTTATTTTTTATATATTAGGCATTGCTATTCAAAAAGGAGTTGGGGCCCAGCTTGTTGCTAGGTTACCATCCAAAAGCTTTGTATGATTTATATTTCGTAGAAAATTTTTGAATCAACAATAAATTTATTAATATTTTAGGAATTAAAAATTTGTTTAAATAATCCCTTTAGAAATTAAAAACTTGTTTTGGTTGTAATCCGTTGAGGAATTAAAACTTGTTTTAATTTTAATTTTGGTTAACTCATGCATGTGCATACATGCACTAGGCATGGTAAGTGTCTCAGACCACCCATATTGCATTTCATTCACTCATAGAAATTGAGTAAGCATCCTTAGACCTCAAGGTCATTAGATCAATTTTAACCAATACCAAAAAAACTAAAACACATTAAAAAAGACTCATTTTCTCTAACAATGATTGGTTCATCGTGGATATACCATTCTTAAAATGACAACTTCCAACTAATTAAGGGTGTGCTCTTTGGTTAATCAACTCTTGAATGATATAAATATGTGACATGAGATGTCTAGCACAAATTGAATATTTGCAGAGAACAAGTCTTGTCTAAAGCGACAACGTGAGAGGGAAGAACAATCCGTACGTACTACTGATTCAATCATGGTAAGAGGTGGAGGGAGTGTTGGGATATATATTTAAAAACATAGTTTTGTAATTTTATATCACAATTAGAGAAATAGTGTGGTGGTATAATTTTGGGCTCCCACACTATAGACTTGGGTTCAAGTCTCACCCCATGCATTTGAATAGGTATATTTATATACAGTATCTATAATATTTATTAAAATCCGGGAGAGCGGGGCCTTGGGAGGTCTGCTGATCCAGAAACTTATTTTTTGCTGTTTTTAACTCTTGATTTCTAAAACGGTTTTCAACTTAATATTCCTAATTAATTATATTAATTTTTGGTAAATTTAATGTTGCCGTTTTATGACTGTTATGGAGGATTTTCAGTGCGCACTTATTGCGAAATTTATTTTCATTAAAACCGTATAGATGTTTTTTGAGTTATATAAGAAAAGTTTCTGGAGAAGATGGAATATAGTTTTTTCATCTATTTCGAGTTCTGAGCAAGTGTTAGAGAGAGTATTTGTTAGTTTGATTTCTCATAGTGCAGAGAAATCGAATAAGAGAGTTATCAGTTGTTTTATCCCATAGGTTTCGACAAGAATCGACTGCTAGCACACAATCAAGAGGCAGAGTCGCGAAACACCTTAAAGATAGCGACCTAGTCCGCGACTCAACTGTTTGAGATTCATTATTCTGTAATCTGTTTTTTGTGCTTTGTTTCCAACAGGGAGATTACCATCTGACGTGCTAAACAAATCATGTATTCTCGTCATTGGTAAGATTTTTGGAATCACGAAATTGGTTAAAAAGACCAAAATCAACAATTCCTGGGTGAAAAAGACATGTAAAATTTGATATTGTTCAAATGGACGAGAATGTAAAAATAGTCAGGATATAAACAATTTCATCCTACCAATTTTCAAATATTTTTTCTTATTTTTAATTTACATCAGGATGCATCCAATTTCATCCTCACTTTTTTTTTAATTTTAAGACATGATGAATCCAGTTTCATTCTTGCTATTTTTTTGGTGTCCATTTCACCCATACTAATTTTTACTCGTCCATTAGAACCATGTTTTAAAAATATTTGGACAAATGACCCATTTTCCGTTTTGGAATCTGTTTTTTCTTCCTTCTGACCTCAGTTCTATCATTATATTAGAGTTGTATTCCAAACAAGACCTTTTTTTTTTTGTGGTAGCTGGTGTAGAGAGGTTTGCGTTCAAAGCGGCTACATCAAATCTTGTAACATACTCCATTCGTTCCTAATTAATAGGCTGGTTTTGTTTTTAGAGAAAATTAAGGAAATTAAGAGGACTAATCATTGAAAGACACTTGTCAATAAAAAAAGTGAAGTGAAATGGTCCCCATGACACTTGTCAGCAAAAGAAGTAAAGTGAAATGGTCCACATGACACTTGTCATCAAAAGAAGTTAAAAGAAAAGTGGTCCCAGAAAACTAAAGTAACATTTGACTTTCCCAATTAGGAAATCAGCCTATTTTTTGAAACATCTATTTATAGAAACTAGCATATTATTTAGGAACGGAGAGAGTATCTGACAGAGGTGTTGAAGATGAGCAAGTCAATAGCGGCAAAAACAGTGAGCACTTGAGCTGGAATTTCATTCTTGTTACCATTGTTTGGAGCATTTCTTGCAGACTCCTATCTGGATAGATATTCTACCATTTTTGCATCTTCTATTGTTTACGTTGCTGTAAGTATTTACTTACCGAATTCAACACTTCATAGACAAATGTATAATTTTGAGCAGGCTGATTAATTGACATTATTTTGTTGGTTAATCATTATAGAAATATAGGGGCTGTTGGCATTGACATTAAAAGCACTGGTAGGGGAATAGATAACTAAGAATACTTATGACCACGAAAAGACTAGTTGAAGTCCATGGTCTTCTTTTCCTCTGTTTTTGTCTTTGTTTTTGATCGCTTTACGACAAGGTGGTTACAACCTGTAGATACCTGGAAAATATCAAAGTAGAAGGTCAGCCTCCCCGTATTTAAGAAGAGATGCTAAAGAGTATTCTACCCAAGATTGGGGAAATCTCCCCATATCCAAGAGAAAACGCTACATAGCGCCCCTTCCCTGTTGACAAGCACGTGTGCAGTCCAAGTCACGTGAGTTCATGAAGAAGAATCTAAAGTACACTTGTACTATTGTAGGGACAAATGTAGGATAAGAAAAGATAGGAGAGGATACATGTTGGACATTCTCATTTCAAGAAATGTTTATAAATAGAGATCCTCTCTCAACTAAGAAATAAGAGCTAACTTCTTGTGGCTAACCATGTACTACTTTCTAGAGTAGGCTTCCAACTCTACTATGATATTTATACCCATTACATTTTGGCGACCACAGTGGGAGGCTATCTCATAGGATTAGGACAGCGGTTCAGCCACTGAACGCTCACACCTCAATATTTCTTCTCGCACAAGCGTCCTTGTACAAGCGGGATCATCATCCAGGCGGATGTTACCCTTCACGCCTCTCATCCCGTCGCCTCCATCACTCTCTCCAATTTCCCTAAACTAATAAAAACAAATAAATAAACTCCTCTGGGCGGAGCCCAAAGAAATTCTAGCGACTGTTACTTATCCCGTCGCCTTCATCTCTCTCCCCATTTTCCCTAAACAGATAAACCAAAAACTCATCATGGCGCCAACATTTCATCCATTCTCTTCAGCGCCTTTAAGACCATCCAGCATCAACCGATGCGGCAGCGTCAAATCATCAACCCATCTCTCTCCTTAATTTTGTCTAAAGCGCCTCCATCCCTATCTAGCGCCTCCACATCTCTCTCTCCGGCGCCTGCTCATTTTTCTCTCTCTCAACAGCGCCGGTTTACTCCTCCCAATGCCTGTCGAACGTATCAAGGTAGCATCGCCTACGACGCATATACCCTCAACCCCCTACATCGAGCGGCTACAATCTAATGCTCAACGTGTCATCTTCAACACCCACAACTCTTAGAAGCGGCGGCGGATAACCCTTGTCTCTTCTCTTCGTCCCGTGTCTCCGTCACTCAACTCCATCGATATCGTATACAACCTGGCTTATCAATCTGTAGTGGCGTACTTAGTCCTTCAACTCGAGAGATAAGTCTCACTCCTCATATGCTTTTCAATTCGATTATAATAATTTTTCAAAAAAAAAAAAAAGAATATGAGAACTTCACGCCAGCATATACATTAACTGTTGAAATGATAACCCTCGACGCATCAAGTTTAATTAATAAAGTTTCTGCTTTATGATGTTATATCTTAATTGATCTTCTTAAATTGTCTGTTTGTAGAAGTGGTAAAGACCCATTACGGCATTACATTTGAGGACTTCTCTGGCGGTCCAAGCGGAACCATGAAACCATCCAAGCGCCTCCATCCCTCTCAAGAGACTATCTAAGCATCTCCATCTCTCTCTTGGAGGAGAGAAAATCAATCATCATAGCGACGTCCCAACTCAACTCCAGCGCATGTTAATCATCTCAACAGAGCCTCCATCTCTCTCTTGCCAGCGCCTATTTCTCCCAGCGCCTCCATCCCTCTCCAACGCGTCCATTTCTCTCTAACGCCTCCATCCCTCTTCAGCGCTTTCGTTTGTCTCCAACCTCTCTGAAGGGATGAGAGTAACTCAACAACGAGGGCGTCCCAACTTAGCCAACACCACCAACATGTCGAAACTTGGGCTATGAATGGCAGTAGAGGATCCTTAGGGCAATTCGAAAGACTTGTGCAGGCGTCACTTTATACTTTCTCTCAGATTCATCACGCCAGCATCATCCCCTCCGCTCATGGTCCAATTCAAATCAAGCAAATGTTCACTGGAAAGCTTGTGCAGGCGTCACTTTATATTGCTGCTAACAATCGCTTCCTTCTAGACCGAAAATATCATCATAACAACGACGTTGATAAAGATAAGTATCATCTCTTAATTAATTAATTCTTCAACCAGACTGCAATTACTGATGTTTCAAGAGAAAATTTGCTAAGTTTTTCCGAAACCACATTTTGGACTGATTAGATATATTTTAGTCGTAAGTGTCAAACCAAAGTGCTAATATGCTTTGAATGATGATTGACTAGTGCTTATTCTCGGCGCAAGAATGAAGACTTAAGGATTTGAACGATTAATGCTACCTGCAGAAAGGCCGTTTGAGAAAAATTCGTATAGAAGAGCTGTCAACAGCGTGTTTACAAGGATAACCGACGGTTTCATTTCCCTTCTCTAATAAGCGCCTACATCACCCACTGGCGTCTACTCATCGCCGACATCACCCACTTGCCTCTAAATAAGCACCTACATCAACCTAGCCAGTGCACTCCATCACTCTCGAACTATCTAGTTAACCAGAACAGCACCAATTGATAAAGATCGACATTGAATCTTAATTCGTTTTACTAAAGAAACAAAAAGGAAGATGGTTGTTTACAACGCCTCCACCTTTCTCCAGCGCCTGTTCCTTTTAAGCGCATACGTCTCTTCCTCGCTAGCATATATTTATCTCTGGCGACTCCATCTCTCCCGCCAGCGTATATTTCTCTCTGGCGCTTCCATCTCTCTTGCTAGCGCCTTTTACGTACATACAACGGCTATCGCCTATATGCTCAGCACTCAGAAGATATTGCCTCATGCCAGCAGCGTTTCTGTTTTACTTCTCACACAACAGTTGATAATGGGATTTTGTCCTTCGATTTGGAAGATAAGTTTCTACCCTTTTCCCATATGAGCTGCACCAGCATGTCATAGGCGGAGTCAACAGTATTAAACTCGAAGATGCATCAAAAAACAATCAGATAAGTTTTCTATACTAATATGATTATATTTAAAAGGAAATTGTTTTCGTTTTAAAAAAAAAAAAAAAGATCATATACGTGCAACATTGATGCTTACATAACTTCAACATCAGCTGACTAATTTTAATGTTTCTCATTTTCGGATAAAGACATGATCCAGTGGTGAGAAGCCAGAATAATGGAGGAATCGATAATGCCTGCCCGATAAGCATTTGCAAGAATCCCACAAAGAAGAAACGTTCAATCACTAAACCCACATAGACAGTTGGAAATGAAAGATAAGTACCATCTACCTTAAATGCTTCATTCATTCGTTACAACATGAACAGTCTTTAAACTTCGTAAATCATACAAAACAAACTTGAATGCAATAATTAAATCTTCCCAATGTGGTTGCTTTGCTTCAAACGAGACGGTACTTCACATGGAAAGTAGCAAGGGGCAAAAAACCCTCAGTTCAAGAGAGAACATCTAAAAATACTTTCCACTGTCGCGGTACCTATCAAATGGAGGAAACAAGTCATACGACGGAATATTAAAATCGAGCAAACAAAATATGCTTCAGCATAAACATACATGAAACATACCTAATCTGGAAAACTAGAGAGCTTATTTGTATACTTATTTTTGTAGCGAATGCATCACTAAATGAAAACCCAAAGTGACTTCAAACCAAGCAACCAAGTCAAGATTTCATATAAGGGACTTCGGCTGATGTATATCCGAAGCTATCAAAAATGAAGTCAAGAAGACGATGCTCCGACAAAAGAAGATCCTAAGTCATGATCAAAGGGGGCTCCGAGAAGATCAAGGAAATCAAAGACTTGAAGAGAAGCGAACTTCAACAAAGTAACTTTAGACGGACTCTCCGCGTTGTACTCTTTTCCCTTTGTCAAGGTTTTGTCCCACTGGGTTTCCCTTGACAAGGTTTTAATGAGGCAACATATTGGGGGTCCAAGTCCTCTCAAAGACCATGCCAAATTATGCATCCCACTGATGTAGATCCTGAGTCGAAGATACACCACACAAGGGGACTTGCAAGAAGAGAGCAAGCCCAAATAACGCCAAGAAGAGTGCAAGTCCAAAAGACGCCAAGAATAAAGCGAGTTTAAGAGAC
This sequence comes from Papaver armeniacum, assembly GCA_023531295.1. Lineage (NCBI taxonomy): Eukaryota > Viridiplantae > Streptophyta > Magnoliopsida > Ranunculales > Papaveraceae > Papaver > Papaver armeniacum. The sequence goes on from JAJJWW010009204.1 coordinate 242,191, forward strand.
AAGGGGACTTGCAAAGAGCAAGTCAAGACAAGGGAATCTACAAAGAGAGTACAGGTGTTTGAAGACGAGCGAACCCGAGAAAGGAAACATCCTGCCTAGGCGATGAGCTGAGGAAACGCCCAGCTGGGAGACTTGTAAGATCAAGAGGCATGTATCAAGGGAAGGCCGCCTGAGAGAAGCAATAGAATGTTGAGAAGACTAACGCCTTGCCCAAACAGCCAGGGGACTTAATGTAGATACCTGGAAAATGTCAAAGTAGAAGGTCAGCCTCCCCATATCTAAGAAAAGATGCTAAAGAGTATTCCACCCAAGATTTGGGAAATCTCCCCATATCCAAGAGAAAACGCTAGATAACGCCCCTTCCCTATTGACAAGCACGTGTGCAGTCCAAGTCACGTGAGTTCATGAAGAAGAATCTAAAGTACACTTGTACTATTGTAGGGACAAATGTAGGATAAGAAAAGATAGGAGAGGATACATGTTGGACATTCTCATTTCAAGAAATGTTTATAAATAGAGATCCTCTCTCAACTAAGAAATGAGAGCTAACTTCTTGTGGCTAACCATGTACTACTTTCTAGAGTAGGCTTCCAACTCTACTATGATATTTGTACCCATTACACAACCCATGTTTGCAAGCCTTTGGAGTAGATCAATTTTTTTTTTTGATCGGTCAAAGAGAAAATTCATTGAAATGAGAGGTACTTAAGATGGGTACCTCAACCCAATGAATACAAACGCGAACAAAAAGAAAAGGGCATTTCGACAAACCCAAAACAACGAAAAAACAAACTTACAAAGGCCGGAACAAAGAGTCACATAATGCAATGACCATATTCGCCGTTAGACCTAACATCCTTATGTTTGATTCGGCCCAAAAGAATGCTTGTATTTTAACATTTCTAATGAGGCTTACTAAATTTTTCTTTTTGTTTTCAAAGACTCTTGCATTTCGTTCTCTCCATATGCACCACCATATTGCAACCTGAATGTTATTCCAAATTTGACTAAGCCTTTCGTCACCCCAATTAAACTTCCGTGACTTCACATTTGTGGTGACATTTGAATCGTAAGTCCAATCAAAACGGCATCCTTCAACACAACAAAGTAATTCCAAATTTTCCGGGTTCTCCAACATTTGTGGAGCAGATCAACTTCAACTTAGAGAAATTGATAATCAATTACCAACTTTAAACAAAACTGAAGATGGTACTAATGCAAACATTGCTAACGAAAAGATCAAAAGTATGTTCTTTAAATGGTGGTACTTTGGTATATGTAGCGGAAGTTTGCTTGGCATATCTCTAATGTCCTACCTTCAAGATACTTATGGTTGGGGATTAGGTTAATTTTGTGATTCCTTTCATTGTCATGGCTATATCTGTTGCTCATTTCTCATGTGGGACTAAGTTCTATATGGTTATCGAAGAACAACCCAAGTCTATTTGGAGGAAGCACCACACCCATGATAAAAAATCAGTGACCTCTATTAAGGTTGCTGCACAGAAGTTAGTGCATCGCGATTATGTCGCCCTACCCACAAATTTATCGGAGGTAGGCGAACTTGAGTAAGCTCCTCTCTTTCATTTGATGTACACTCTCTCCTAAATGCATTATATCTCGTAGGGTAATATTGGTTTTTAACTCAAGTTATACATTTGATGCCGTACAACATACACACTTACCTGCGGAGCAAGCCTAGACGATTCTTTTCTTAATTTAGTTTTTCTTAGAGTTCTATTTTTGATTAACCTCTTCTTTTTTATTTAGTTTGTTAAGTCGGCTATCTAATGCCTATTTAAGTTTGAGTCATGTTTCAAGTTAAGACACATTATTATTTGATTATTGAAGCATAAACTAAATATCTGGTATTTATACCTTGTTCTTCCTGCAATCTTAGCTTTATTCAATATTCTCTCGACGTCTTTTAATCTTTTCTCATCTCTGCAATATCCTTAATGCATTTTTCAGTTAGGTTCTGCACTAGTTGGTATCATTCGACAGTAGAATAGATTTTTATCTTTTCTTAGATCCTTTTTTTCGCTTTCGCAAAACACAAAAACAGAAGAAGAAGGAAAAAAAATAAAAAAAAATCAAACCCTACTTTTCTTTCATGGCCAATAATACTGAGATAAAGCTTGTTAAGTTAGCTTCTGATGTTGAAACTATGCAAAATGATTTCAACGAAAGAATAGCTAAATTGGAAGACATGCCTGCACAGTTGAATTCTCATATGGAGTTTCTGGGTATCCATTCAAAAGAAACTGTTGAGACCCCTACAAAGGAGAAAGAGTCATCTGGAAAACACAGTGAATCAATATCAAAATCTCATGGTGTTGTTTATACTACTGGTATGCCTGGGTATAAACCAAAGAAACATGAAGTTTATGTTCTCAACCCTAAGAAAAAACCTCTAGTTTTACATGAGGACAGTGATGATGAAGACAATAGGGAAGATGATCAACACACACGATGGATTGAAGATAGACACATTCATTCAGGACAAACACCGTATGGCTCTTTACCAGAATACAAGTTGAAGGCAGATATACCTACCTTTAATGGGAGTTTCAAAATACAAGAGTTACTGGATTGGCTTTACGAAGTTGAAGCTTTCTTTGAATTTATGGATGTACCAGAAGATTCAAAAGTTAAGCTAGTAGCTTATAAACTCAAAGGTGGAGCAGCTGCTTGGTGGGAAAAGATTTGTGAAGATAGACTCAATTATCATAAGCCTCCAGTACGTACTTGGACACGTATGCGCAAGTTGATACGAGATAAATTTTTACCTCAAGACTTCATACAACAACTCTTTGTTAAACTGCAGAATTGTCAACAAGGAGCTCGTTCTGTGGAAGAATATGTTGCTGAGTTTTATAATTTGGTTGCTCGTAATCAAATTCAAGAATCTGAAAAAAAAATTGGTGGCGTGTTTCATTGAGGGTTTAAATAGGTTGATTCATCATAGTATGACTCAATCTGCCTTTACTATGGTTGAAGCCATTCAACAGACTATCAAGATTGAGAAGCGTCCTGCTCGTCCTTCTAAATCTTCTCAACCTCGTCAGCTTTGTTACAATAACACCTACTCAGGTCGTAACTACTAAGATCCGTACTTTTCTTCTTCTCCAAGTTATAGTTATCCAGAGGAGCACATACCTCCCCCTCCACGGCAACAACAAACCCCAATCAATTTTACATATTCACAAACCCATTTACCTGCAAATATTGCACCTCTTTTTTCTGCACCTATTGAGAGTACATATATTCCACAGAATCACGCTAAAACTACACCTATTCGTTTTTCTAATCGTCCTCAACAACAATTTCCACCTATTGCTAAACCAGCAAATCCATATTCTAAGTTTCGAGGGGAAAATGCAATAGATGCCAGCAACCTGGTCATACTTCTGTTGAATGTCGTAGATTTAATGGTTTATTGGAGATTCTACAAACCATGATGATTCTCAAGATATTGAAGATTTGGAGGATGCCTACGATTCAGGTGAACCTACTGATATTCGTGATTCTTTTGGAGAACATTTGCTAGGTATTATTAGTTTGCTCTTACTAAGTCAACCTTGTCTTTCTCAAAGACACAATATTTTTCGAGCAAAATGCACCATTGGAGGGAAGGTATGTGATTTAATCATTGATAGTGGAAGTGTGGAAAATTTTATTGCTTCTCATGTAGTTCACAAACTTGGTTTACCTGTTAATCCACATCCACATCCATACACAGTTGATTTGGTTAATAGGTCATCTACTCAACAAATTTCTCATCAGTGTGTTGTTGATTTTTCTTTTCTAGGATATGAAGATTCAGTGTTGTGCGATGTTATTGATATGTCTGCTTCTCATCTTTCGTTTGGACTCCCATGGCAATATGACATTCAGGCAGTACATAATTATTTTGATAACACTTATACTTTTCATCATCAAGGAAAGTTAAAAAGGTTGTGTCCTTCACAATCTTCTTCTACTGATAGGTGTAGAATACACCGTATTTACTGTATAGAGTTTATGCTTTCTTTGCTATTTTTCTTGTGAATTATGTACTTTACGTGTGCTTTTGAGCTAAACAGGTGCAATGGAGTCATTTGGAGCGAAATAAGGAGAAATTACCCATTTGGAGCCAAAAAGGCAACAAGGTCAATTCACAGGTGATATTTGGAGCATGCAAGGTTGCGCGAGAAAGGAGATATGCGTGAAATTAAGTTGTCAGTCTCCTAGAGCTGACAGAACTGAGCATCTGGTTAGCCCTTAACCACCACAATGGAGTGCCAGTATCTGATCCGTACGGTTAGAAGCCGAGTTGTTTCTCAGACAACTCAAGTTTTTCTCCCATCTTCGTTTTACTACATTTCACCTGAAAACAAGAAATGGAGGTGCGGCTGAGTTCAGGGTCGTTGTTGAGTTGAGAGAGGAATTCATGTGAGAAATTCAGGGGAGATTGAAGTGGTATTGTTCAGAGAGGAATGAGATCGAGGGGATATGTTTTTGTGAAGTGTGGTGGTTCGATAAATAGTGAAGATTGATCTGAGATAGAAGAGATCTGTTGATGCAAGTAATTGACGCTCGAATCGAAGAATTGGTGATGGAATGGAGAGGGGTTTCGAGCATGACTGAGATGGAAGATGATGAACCGAATCTGATGCTGTGAACCAGATGGAGAGATTCAGGGGCAAGATTTAGATAACAACGAGTTGTTGTTGCTGATTGATTAAAGAAGAAGTGCTGCTCGATTTCAAGGAAGGAATTGATGGAGGATTCGTGGTTGTGTAGGAATGATGGGTACTCGAGATTTGGTGGATTGTTGAAATTGAATTTAGGGTTTGTCATCTGAATCAGAGATGGGTTGGATTAGGATTTGATTTTTGCTCGAGTATCAGTTGCTGTAGTTCGATGGTTGACTGAGAGCTTTGTGTTGATTGCCACATGAAATAATTAGGGTTTGGTGCTGAAATGGTGTTAGCAATTCGTTCTTGCAAGTAACAAGGGTTGATTGCACAGGAATTGAAGCCGCATGCGGATACAGAGCTTGTGCAATGCAGAAATGGGTTCAAGAGAATGGATGCGATTATGATGCTGTAGTGAAGAATGTGGATGAATCTTTACACTCCCAGAAGTGAGCAGGTTTTGGTGGTTGCAATGGACTGGATTTTGGGCAGCTACATGGTTTGGCAATGACTTAATCGTTGGTTTTGAGCTTAGTGAAATCATGGAGATGGTGGTTGACAGTGGCTAGGCTTGGAGATTGCAGGGAGTAGAGCAAGAGTTACATGATGACCTGCAGTGGCTCGTGGCTGAGATGGTTAAGCTGGAATTGATGTGCAACGGAGTATGAAGATGGAATGAAGAATTTAAATGGTTAAAGGAGCTTATGTTGCAGGGAGGCAGTGGTGGTGCAGTTCAAAAGCCTAGTTGCAGTCAAGATAAGTTGGAATGGATTGCAGGTGTTTTTTTGGTTATCATGGGGGGTTTGAAGTTCAGCCAGACAATGGTGCTATGCAAGCACTTGAACTGCAGCTAAATAGGGAAGTTGCAGCTGATTGTTACAATGGCCAGGTCTGAGACTGATATGGCTGTGTTGTGGAGCTTTAGGGGCTGGTAAGGATTGTCATGAGATGTAAGCAATGCAGGTGTTGATGGTGGATTTTCGTTTAAGGTTAAATTTGTAAAAAACCATAAAAAATCATGCGCTGACATCTTGTAAAAGATAAAGCCATTCATAAGTGTTGGATACTCCCTCACTTAATTCACCAAGAATGGAGCATGAAGCAACAATCCCATTCTGTGAATACATGAAATTCCTCCAGGTTGGAGCATGTAGCAACAATCCCTTCCTGTGAATTTCATATCAGCCTTGTATTTCCAAAGTACTCATTATCGGTGTGGCATGAAGACCGAGTGTTACTCTTACGAGTAACACGAACCTCCAAGCACTATAATGAAACCATATAAGAAATACCCGCATGGCCGATTCTCGGTGTGTTATACTAGCCCGAGCCCTCGGTGTGTTATACTAGCCCGATTGAGCCCCTCTCGGTGTGTTATACTAGCCCGATTGAGCATCCCAAGACCGAATGTGTCGATCCGGATATGATCCGATCGCATCATCCAACTCCATAAGCATGATTGGATGACCCCAGATCAATTCCATCACCCCAAGCATGGTATGGAATACCCACGGCCGATCCCGCATGGTCGGTCATTGGCCTAGCTTGCCAAAAAACCGTTCATACCAAGCATTATGGACGGAAAACCCTAAATTAGGGTTTGCGGCATATTACATGTGTTGCAAAGCAGTCTCAACCATCCATCTTCGCAGGTATAGATGGAGGGTGTAGATGTAGACTCAAAGGGCCCAGAGCATGTCAACACGATCACCGTGGGACCGCCTACACACTTGACCAATCGGTCAAGACCAACAATGTTTGGCCGTGACAAAATCGTCACCCAAACAAGAGGTGGCGCACGGCTTTGAAAGCCAAATTAGGGTTTCAAGCCATCACGCGCGTCCATCTTCTCCGGCACGAATGGAGGGTCACAGATTAGATTAAGCAAGGGCCGGTCATACCAGCATGACCACCGTGGGCCCATCTACCTCCTCATGCGAACGGCCAAGGCATCCCATGCCCGGCTAATCCAAAACGCCCGCCCAAACATGCGTGGTTACACTTCCCAAATTGCAAACTAATCTCGACCGCTCAACTTCACCGGATGATTTGAGTGGCTTAGATCACGTTTTCATGGGATAGTCAGGTATAGGCGTGAACACCAGCCTACCACCTACATGTTGGAGTGATCGACCAAGACCGACCAAGATTGGTCGTCTCGAAACGCGTGCGGGAATGTCATGCGGTTTCCAACTCCTTTGCGGAAAGGATTTGCCAGCAAACCGATCTCAACCACTCCTCTTTGACGGTCAAATTGAGTGGCCTAGATCGCACCTTCATGGGACGGTAAGACATGGACGTGTACACCAAAGCATGCCATCTACATACACGTCCTGGGTCGGTCCTCTCCAAAATTCTTCCATTACTTGGTTTCGACCAAGCTGAAGAGTCATGCTTGCGCTCCTCTTCAAAAAACCCTAATATTCATTAACGGTCGCAGATGAGTGTCTCAAAGATCATCTCATCCGTCCAACTTCACCAGCTTGGTTATACAAACCCCGGTCCGAAGTTATTTGGTTAGTGAGGCGTCATTACCCATCACTTTACCACACCATAATGCGATTCGCATAAAATACACATGATACTTCACAAGTATCGACTTCGAATAACACAGTTATTCAATTCAAGATTACATGCTATCTTTCGTGGATCCATGATCCACACATTCAGAATATCAATCATGTCACAAACTGGGGGATACATACTGGGGTATTGGTGGCGGTTTACGGCGTGCAGCGTGCAACGCGCCATCACAAGAACGTGTCAAGAAGTCATGGACGGTTAGAGATGAACAGGAGAAGTGGGCAAGACTGGTCGTGTGGCACTGACGCACAACTCCATTACTCCATCACTCCACTTCCTCCACTTCCCACGAGAGACGTGAATAAGGCTCAATGACTTGTATAAATAGGTTCTCCGCCCTATTTCAAACAGAGCAACACAAGTTCAGACGAGACAGAAAAACCAAGTGTTAATACAAAAATCGTATTCAAACACCCAGAGCACGCTTGCATCAACCGCAAGCCCGCTCACCTTTCGTTACAAGTCATAAGCAAGCCAACACCTTCACAATCTCAACACCTTCTTCGCTTCCCTCCCTAAGATCAACCCCATCTCCTTCACTTTGTGACCGAAACAAGTCCGGAACGGCCATTTCTTGGTTTAGGCCGGACTTGCACAGCATTGATCTCTCGAATCTACAAGCACTCACCGCGCAAAGTGCATTTGTTTAAAGGTTTGAATTCATTCCTCATCCACACCCCAAATTACCAAATTCGACAGGAGTAGTTTTCACCCATAAACAATTGGCGACCACAGTGGGAGATTAATCTCTCGGTTGTAAAGTCAATTTCTTCGAAGTTCGATTCAATTTCAACAATTTCAAAAGGGTAGATCTTAGAATCAATTCAATCAACAATTCATTTCAAGATGGATGAATTAAGGTCTGGATCAGCAATCAACTCTGATGGGGCTAGTGTGGGTACTAATCCTGGTGTCGAAGTACCTGTCAGTGGAGCTACCGTAGCCAACACATCTCGAGGAGCCGTTACCTCTATCACCAACACTAGCGGAGCGGGAGACATCCCGCAAGGTGTAACGCCCCCATCACGAGAGCCGAGAGCAGCGCAAATCCCGGCATCGCCTCAAGTGTAACACCTCCCGGTGGTCACCATAGCAACGGCTTTCACTCCCCCGTCGGGACGAGGAGCCGGAGGCACAAGAGGAGGACCACCGTCTATTATCGTTGCAGACTTGATGGAGAAACAAGAAGTTCTTGCTAAGACTCAAACAGATATGGCCGCAACTCAGAAGGAGGTACTTACTTTCCTCAAGACCTTGACCGAACGATTGTCGCAGATTCAAGTCAATCTTTGGAGCCAACAAGAGATGCCTTTAATTCACCCGAGGGCATTTCCACTCGGACGAAGCTCGTGTTGCCCCGAATGTTCAAGAGAAAGGGACCGGACACCCAACTTCATCACACGTGAGGATCTAGAACGACTCCTTCAAAACCGAGGCAAAGGAAATCGACGGATGCACACCAACACCAACCTCCATACCCTCAAGATATGCAACGAATCTCTCTTCCAAGAGGTTACACCTCTCCCCAGTTCTCCCTCTACGACGGTACGGGTAATGCTCGTGAACATGTCTCTCGGTTCTTGGAATCCTTAGGGGAACATGAATACAATCATGTTCTGCGCCTGAAGGAATTCTCGAAATCACTTACGGGGAGGGCGTACACCTGGTACAACAACATCGCGCCTAACAAAGATATCCAACTCGGAGCGAGATGGTCGGCGCTTTCTACAGAAAGTATTTCTTCGTGTCTGAACAAATCACCTTTTCAGATCTAGGAAGAATTCTTCAGCGGAACAATGAGCATCCTAACGACTTCGTCAAAAGATTCAGAACTCAAGCGCTGGATTGTCATGACCCGAACGTCACCGAACGGCAATTGGTGGAATTGTGCATCAACGGGATGATACCCATATACCGCGCTCTGCTGGAGAATCTAGGCTTTCAAACGTTCTCTGAACTCCACGAAGCCGCAAAACGTTCAGCAACAACTGCACCGGCACTACTAGAAAGAACCAGAGTTGTTCGAAGTCAAGATTCACGTGAAAGTCGAGGGAGCAGGCGCCTCACGAACAAGCAATACAACACCGGTCCTTCTATGAGTGTAGTGGGCGGAGGAGAGAAAAGGAAAGCTCCAGTGACGGAACCACAAACCAAGCGGACATCCCTGGCACACAAGACTTCGTCTCGAAAAGGATCAGACAAAACTCCTGCACAAAACACTAAAGACACGGGTTTTCCCTTTCCCATGAATGAAGTGATAGAGCTCTTGGAAGCATGGATCCAAGACGACGCCGTAAAGCTGCCCCCTATCAGACGTCCTCCAACCGAGGAAGAAATGGCAGATCCTAGATATTGTTGCTACCACAGGTTCGTCCATCATCCAACCAAAGATTGCAACAGGTTGAAACAAATATTCGGGGAAAAGGTAGAGACAGGGGAACTTCAGCTTGGAAACGAGGGTGTTCATAGAGACCCTTTACCCATTAGGAACTGCATGATTTCTGGGGATTCTGTTCGCAAGACCGTACAATCTATGATGGAGCACATATGTGAAATCTTGTACTTCTCCAAAGGACAGCGCCAAGACATATTTTCGGCCCTCAACCACGTTGTGTCAGGAAGGCGTTTACATCCAGTAGCGGTCCGGGAACCCCAGTCTTTCCTGAAAGACATGAGCAATGGAAACTGGGGACTCCTAACCGTCACTCGTTTGAGAAACGTTGAATTCGATAGCGTGTTGATTGATACGGCTTCCGAATTTAACATCATTACTGTCAAGACCCTGAGAGCGGCAAAGATTTCGAAGCAGGAAGCTACCCGTCACCCGACTGTGGTTAAAGATTCAGCAGGAGAGCCCAGAGATGCATACGGATATATTGATCTGGAAGTCAAATTGGGTGATGCCTCGACGCAAGCAAAGTTCTACATAGTCAAAGATCACCCCAACTACGACATGATCCTGGGACGCCCTTGGATGCACGAAAACAAAGCAACACTGGGAGTCTGTCCTCTGCCGGTTTCGACACCTGAAAGAATCTCCAACACGCCTTCTGGACCTCCTGATGGCTGCCAATGGCTACTGCAAGCTCATCAACGCTGATAAACTAGAGGGCATAACGGTTCACTCACGATGGCTCAAACCTTACCAAACTTAAGATACTTGTGCTACCACTTTCCAAAGATCCTCCACACCTTAAAAACGCCGTGCTATATTTTTCCAGCGTGTTTCCTTTTATAGTTTCATGTCATATTTGTAATTCCTCCAGAAAATGATTGCAATACTTGCATTCATAGTTAGGGTTTCAATTTTCAATTTTCAATTGAAGCATTATTTTCATCTCGAGAACCTCTTTACTCCTAAAAACACAAAGTCCCGAGTCGGCCTAAATCAACCTCTTTTGGAACAAGAAAGGAAACCCTAAGCAAACATCTCACGGAAAGAAGGAAATAGAATGTGTGCACTAAAGGAAAATGATTTGATCCATCTGCCCCAACAAAGCCAGGAAGATCTTGCATCAGGAGCACAGGTCCGTAAATGTTCTGTCATGATAATTACTTCTTTTATCACTAAGGTTTACGTGAGAAGGCGCACCCTTGCGCCTGAGAAAGTTCGGTTTGATCTTGACAAAGGATTATAAAAGAAAAACTTTATTCAAATAATCAAATGGAGGAAAAACCTTGAACCCGACCGCCACCGAGTACAAGGAAGATGTTCAAGCGTACAAAATAAGAAGAAAGAATAAAAGAGGTTTTAGCCGTCAAGAGGATCGACATCGCCTGCACCACTGTCACCTGTTGATGCTCCTCCCTTCGAATCTACCTCATTTGCTTCATCGACATCTCCGCAGCAGTTAGCCAGCGTTCCATTCCAACATCATCAACGGGGAACATTAAAAAGAGCATCAACATTAGGAGCCGTACCCATTGCTTTCGGGTTTCGAGGTTCCTCGTGTCGAGTCAAGAATTATCACGCCGTCCCGAACCGGGTAATCACACTTGCCTTCATTCGGAGGTCGTTCATGCTCAACTCTCCGCCTCTTCAACCGCGCCGCAAATCTCTCGCCCTTGCGCTTACTAGTGTCTCGCAGCGTTTCCTCGCGCCTCCGCCGCTCCTCCATGCCAATTGCAGCTGAAAGTGCACAGATACGTCCTCTGACAATACGAAGGTGGGAGATAGACATCCCCTGTATAGCACGGCCGACTTCGCGAAGTGGAAGATCAATCCTAGCCATTACTTCTTCGTGCGCATGGTTTTCGGGCTTGTCGACTTCAAAACTTCTTTCTGGGGAAGCAACAGAATGAGCGTCCACTGCTTCCATGATAAAATGCAAAGGAGAGGGAGTTATGAGCACACACAAAAAAAAAAAAAAAAAAAAAAGAGGAGATCATCAAATCCATCGATCAGTTAATCAGAAAATCAGAGCAATACCTGAGATATAGAATAAACGACCACGTGAGACGATTCTTTATAATCTCACAAGTCGACGTAATCCTCGAAGGAAAAGGAATCTTTACTTACCACCTATGAAGGTCGCTAATTCGGGATAACAATCGATGAGGCTTATCAGATATACCTGAGGAGAGCCGTGTATGGTGAAGGAAGTACACTTGAAGAAGTGGCCGAGCTCAAATATGCACAAGAGGAACCAGAGCGACTCACCAGACCAAGTCCTGTTTCCTTCGCATCCTTAATCTGAACCAACCAGTTCGTGGCAACGCCCGACTATCCAAAGTAAATATGTATCTACTTTAGCCTGGTCATTTCAGTACATATGTATGTCACCATCTCATGCCTACCACACAATAGTGTAACCATTATGTGCTAGGCAGGGGACTTAATGTTGATGGTGGATTTTCGTTTAAGGTTAAATTTGTAAAAAACCATAAAAAATCATGCGCTGACATCTTGTAAAAGATAAAGCCATTCATAAGTGTTGGATACTCCCTCACTTAATTCACCAAGAATGGAGCATGAAGCAACAATCCCATTCTGTGAATACATGAAATTCCTACAAAGTTGGAGCATGTAGCAACAATCCCTTCCCCGTGAATTTCATATCGGCCTTGTATTTCCGTACTCATTATCGGTGTGGCATGACGACCGAGTGTTACTCTTACGAGTAACACGAACCTCCAAGTACTATAATGAAACCATGTACGAAATACCCGTACAGGTGATTCTCGGTGTGTTATACTAGCCCGAGCCCTCTCGGTGTGTTATACTAGCCCGATTGAGCCCCTCTCGGTGTGTTATACTAGCCCGATTGAGCATCCAAGACCGATCGTATCGGTCCGGATATGATTCGATCGCAGTCATCCAACTCCATAAGCATGATTGGATGACCCCGCATCAATTCCATCACCCCAAGCATGGTATGGAATACCCACGGCCGATCCCGCATGGTCGGTCATTGGCCTAGCTTGCCAAAAAACCGTTCATACCAAGCATTATGGACGGAAAACCCTAAATTAGGGTTTGCGGCATATTACATGTGTTGCAAAGCAGTCTTAACCATCCATCTTCGCAGGTATAGATGGAGGGTGTAGATGTAGACTCAAAGGGCCCAGAGCATGTCAACACGATCACCGTGGGACCGCCTACACACTTGACCAATCGGTCAAGACCAAATATGTTTGGCCGTGACAAAATCGTCACCCAAACAAGAGGTGGCGCACGGCTTTGAAAGCCAAATTAGGGTTTCAAGCCATCACGCGCGTCCATCTTCTCCGGCACGAATGGAGGGTCACAGATTAGATTAAGCAAGGGCCGGTCATACCAGCATGACCACCGTGGGCCCATCTACCTCCTCATGCGAACGGCCAAGGCATCCCATGCCCGGCTAATCCAAAACGCCCGCCCAAACATGCGTGGTTACACTTCCCAAATTGCAAACTAATCTCGACCGCTCAACTTCACCGGATGATTTGAGTGGCTTAGATCACGTTTTCATGGGATAGTCAGGTATAGGCGTGAACATCAGACTACCACCTACATGTTGGAGTGATCGACCAAGACCGACCAAGATTGGTCGTCTCGAAACGCGTGCGGGAATGTCATGCGGTTTCCAACTCCTTTGCGGCAAGGATTTCTGCCGCAAACCGATCTCAACCACTCCTCTTTGACGGTCAAATTGAGTGGCCTAGATCGCACCTTCATGGGACGGTAAGACATGGACGTGTACACCAGCATGCCATCTACATACACGTCCGGTCGGTCCTCTTCAAAATTCTTCCATTACTTGGTTTCGACCAAGTCGAAGAGTCATGCTTGCGCTCCTCTTCAAAAAACCTAATATTCATTAACGGCCGCGAGATGAGTGTCTCAAAGATCATCTCATCCGTCCAACTTTGACTTGGTTATACAACCCCGGTCGAAGTTATTTGGTTAGTGAGGCGTCATTACCCATCACTTTACCACACCATAATGCAAGATTCTGCATAAAATACACATGATACTTCACAAGTATCGACTTCCCGAATAACACGGTTATTCAATTCAGCATTACATGCTATCTTTCGTGGATCCATGATCCACACATTCCGAACATCAATCATGTCACAAACTCGGGGATACATGCCGGGGTATTGGTCTCGGCGGTTTACGGCGTGCGGCAACAACGCGCCATCACAAGAACGTGTCAGGAAGTCATGGACGGTTAGAGATGAATAGGAGAAGTGGGCAAGACTGGTCGTGTGGCACCGACGCACAACTCCACTACTCCACTTCCTCCACTTCCCACGAGAGACGTGAATAAGGCTCAATGACTTGTATAAATAGGTTCTCCGCCCTATTTCAAACAGAGCAACACAAGTTCAGACGAGACAGAAAAACCAAGTGTTAATACAAAAATCGTATTCAAACACCCAGAGCCTGCTTGCATCAACCGCAAGCCTGCTCACCTTTCTGTTACAAGTTATAAGCAAGCCAACACCTTCACAATCTCAACACCTTCTTCGCTTCCCTCCCTAAGATCAACCCCATCTCTTTCACTTTGTGACCGAAACAAGTCTGGAACGGCCATTTCTTGGTTTAGGCCGGACTTACACAGATTGATCTCTCGAATCTACAAGCACTCACCGCGTAGTGCATTTGTTTAAAGGTTTAAATTCATTCCTCATCCACACCCCAAATTACCAAATTCGACATGAGTAGTTTTCACCCATAAACAGCAGGCTAGAAGTTTCTGGAGTTGAGGCAAGTGCAGAGGAGTAAAAGTGTGTATGTGCAGCTGTGCTTGAGAGTGGTCATGGTGCAGGTCTGATAGCTGGGAGCAGCTGAAATGTCACAGGTGCGGTGACCTGAGAAGATGGAGGGGTTATTGTATTGGCAGTGGTTCGAGCGGGTGTTGGTTATTGTGCTAGAGCAAGGGTGAAATGTCAAGAAGCTCAGGGAGATTATGACAAGGAATTGCAGGTATAAGCATTAGTTGCAGGTGAAGCATTGGCTAAGGAGGAAGTAATATTGCTGGCCATGAAGGTTGCAGCTGAGAACTGAAGCAATTGCAGGCTAGATACAGTGTGGAGTGTTATCAAATGCTATTGGTATGACTGGTGGATTTTTGAATGGAGCAGCTGGAAGAACAGCATAAATTTGAATATGAGAGTGCTGGAATGGAGTTGGCAGAGTCTGAGTAGTGCAGGGCCATCATGGATGTGTTGAGGTGGTGGTGCACAATGATTGTGCTGCAGAAGTTTAGACCTGCAATGGCTCAGGCCAAGACAAGTCAGCCCAGCTAGTCCACTAACTCATCTGACTCGGTTATTATTTTGCTAACTCATGAATCTGACTCAGCTGAGTTATAGTATGATTCACCCTGACTCTCCCTGACTCGGTCTGACCGAGTTGACCCGAGCTAACCCGTTGACCCGACCGTTTTGACCCGGTTGACCGGTGACCGGGCGGACTTTGCCGGTCACCGGAACCGATTTCCGTCGACTTTTCCGGTCGTTTTCCGGCCACAATACCAGATTTCCGGTGACCACTTTTGGGGCGTATTTTCTACATGGGTTTCTCCTTCTTATGGGATTGGTGGATTCTCATCTAATGGACTTTGAAGGCTAGACCTAATTTTAGAAGTTGGAGAAAAGCTATAAAGGGAAGGTCTTCTACAACTTATAGGATATCTTATTCTTGGAATTTTCGGAGAGCCACTTTTGTTTACGCTTCTAGGGTTTGCTTTTGTTCTTCTTCTTCATTATTTTATTATTGAATATTGATTATGATGAACTCCATAGCTATGAGTAGCTAAACATCTTATTGGTTATGGGATAAAAGTTGATTTCTCAACATGCTTTTGATTCAATGAATTAGTTTTGTCTCAGTAATTTATTGTTTGTGATTCACAATTAATAGTGTTATAAGATTTGAATACTTGTTAGGTTGAGTCCGGAATCAATCCGATTTGTGTTCATCTCTAGAGCTATATTAGGGTTTTCAATACGAAAAAGTTGTTTATCCCTGATTCTAAGTAGCATAATTGTGGTTAGTGCTTGTAGTGATATATCCTACTAGTCACAAGTGAATCATAACTTTTGTTAAAACGTTTAGTGCTTTTACACATTCGTTTGCATTGATGAGTCTTATTCCATAAAACTTAATGCTTTTAGGGAGTTAAACTTAATTGTGCTTTTACACTTTAGGTTGCTTTCTACGAAGAATTCACATATGCATCTTTTAATGTGGTTGTGATGAAAACAGGGAATTAACGGGTTATACTTGCGAACAAGGTATCCTAGGACTTTTAATAAATACGAGATTAAAATACCAATTCTAATCATTGATGAAAATACATGTTTGTGAATGATACTATCCCTTGACCAATATCTTCTCCTTATTGATTATTCCAACTATTTGTTTTGCTCTATTTTATTTTTACTTTAGTATTTCGCTTAAACAACAAACATCCCCCCTTGGTTACCTTAGAAACTGAAAATTACATAACAACAATTGCCTCTCTGTGGATACGAACTCTTCCTTATCTTGTGCTTCATTTAAATTTAATGGGTAAGAAAGTGAAATTATTTTTGATGGATTGACACACGATCATCTACTCAGACCATTTGTAATGGGAAGACTAGCGCATTAGTAGCTACTATTGCTTGCTCTTTACAGAAGACTCATACCTTGAGTTCTCATGAGGAAGCTAAACCAATGATTGATATTCTAGACAAGGTACAACCATTATTATTTCGATTTCATACTTTATTTCCGGATGAATTGCCTGTCACATTACCTCCTTTAAGAGATATTCAACACTGCATTGATTTAATTCATGGAGCATCACTTCCAAATCAAGCACATTATCGTTTGAGTCCAAGTGAACATGAAATCTTGCAAGGACAGGTTAATGATTTACTGGCTAAAGGGTTGATTAGACCAAGCAATAGTCCTTGTGCTTGTCCTGCATTCTTAGTACCCAAAAAGTACAATGGTTGGAGAATGTGCATCATTTGTAGAGGTTTGAATAGAATCACCATTCCTTATCGATTCCATATTCCTCGTATTGATGATATGATTGATTTGTTGGCTGGCGCTATCATATTTCCAAGCTTGATTTAAGAAGTGGATATCATCAAATCCGTATTAGAGAAGGAGATGAATGGAAAACTTATTTCAAAACTCGTGAAGGGTTGTATGAGTGGCTTGTTATTCCTTTTGGATTATCCAATGCTCCAAGTACCTTCATGCGCCTTATGAATCAGGTTCTACAACCTTTCCTTGGTCAAATTGTTATTATTTATTTTGATGACATTTTGATTTTCAGTCGTAGTGAAAAGGAACATCTTATTCATATGTCCAAGATATTTAAGGTGTTACAAGATAATACTTTGTTTGTGAATTTGAAGAAGTGTACTTTCATGTCTTCCGAGGTTACTTTTTTGGGATATGTAGTCTCTGATAAAGGTATTTGCGTTGATCCTTCGAAGATTAAGGTTATTCAAGATTGGCATGTTCCTACTTCAATTAAAGATGTTCGGAGTTTTCATGGATTGGCTTCATTCTATAGACGATTCATTCGAAATTTTAGTTCCATTGCAGCTCCTATAACTGAGTGTCTCAAACATGAAAAAATTGCTTGGATAGAAGCAGCTGATAAGAGTTTTCGTACTCTAAAGCAAAGGTTATGTTCAGCTCCCGTTTTAGTTGTGCCTGAATTTTCTAAACTTTTTGAGATAGATTGTGATGCTTCGATCATTGGCATTGGTGTTGTACTCTCAAAAGAAGGCCATCCTATTGCTTTTTATAGTGAGAAGAATTCAGAAACTCAAAAGAAATGGTCTACTTAAGAACTTGAATTACTTTCTCTTGTTGGGCTTTGAAACAATGGCATGTTTATTTGATTCATAGAGAATTTGTTGTCAATACTGACAACCATGCTTTGAAGTTCTTACTAACCAAGGTTAAGAATGCATGATCGTTGGTTGTCTACTATTAACAAATATACTTTTTCTGTGAAATATAAGAGCGGTAAGACTAATCTAGTTGCTAATGCTTTAAGAAGGAGAGCTCATCTTCTTGCTACCATTCGTAATGATAGTTTTGCTTTTGACTACATTAAAGATATCTACGCTGAGGATGAAGATTTTAAGCTAATATGGGAACAATGTGGTTCTTTACATCATAGTGTGGATGATTTTCTCATTCAAGATGGGTTTCTTTTTAAAGGAAATCGTCTATGTATTCCTCAGGGATCTTTGCGTCTTCATCTTATTAGAGAACTGCATGGGAGTGGACTTGGTGGTCATTTTGATCGTGATAAAACTATTTCTCTTGTTGAAGAAAGATATTTTTGGCCTTCACTCAAGCGTGATGTACAGAAATATGTGTTAAAGTGCATGGTTTGTCAGAAATCTAGAGGTACGATTCAAAATAATGGTTTATACACTCCATTATCGGTACTTGATGCACCTTGGGTCGATGTTAGTATGGATTTTATTCTAGGATTACCTAGAACTGTTAAAGGTAATGATTCAGTCATGGTAGTCGTTGATTGTTACTAAAAAATGGCGTATTTTATTGCTTGCAAGAAGTCTACTGATGCATCTAATGTAGCTTCTTTATTCTTTAGAGAGGTAGTTCGTCTACATGGAGTGCCAAAATCTATAACTTCTGATCGAGATACGAAGTTTTTGAGTTACTTTTGGAAATCTTTATGGATGTGTCTTGGAACAACATTACAGTTTATTACTACTTCTCATCCCCAGACTGATGGTCAGACAGAAGTAGTCAATAGATCTTTGGGAAATTTAATTCGAGCAAAGTGCATGGACAATCACAAACAATGGGATGTACTTTTACCTCATATGGAGTTTGCTTTCAACACATCTGTGAATCGATCTAATGGTAAGACTCCTTTTGAAATTGTCTATTCTAAAGTTCCTAATCATGTATTGGACCTTGTAGTACTTCCTAAACTTCAGAAATCCAATACCAAAGATCATTCTATGGTGGAACAAGCTTCTCAGCTTCATCAAGAGGTCAGAAACAAACTTGAGTAATCCAATGCTAAGTATAAGGCTGCTGCAGATAAACACAAACGTCTTAAAGTTTTTAAGGAAGGAGAATTGGTTTTGATTAATTTAAGAAAGGAGAGATTTCCAGTTGGTACTTATACCAAAACCAAAATGAAAAAATATGGTCCCTTTAAAATTTTGAAGCGTATCAATGATAATGCATAGGTCATAGATTTGCCTGCTGATTGGAACATTTCTAATATGTTCAATGTTCAAGAACTTTTCACTTTCTATGGTGACAATGAAATTTTGTTACTTCCAGACATCTCAGGGATGAGTTGCATTCAAGAAGGGGGGACTGATGTCGTACATCATACACACTTACCTGTAGAGCAAGCCTAGACGATTCTTTTCTTAATTTAGTTTTTCTTAGAGTTCTATTTTTGGTTAACCTCTTCTTTCTCTATTTAGTTTGTTAAGTCGGCTATCTAATGCCTATTTAAGTTTGAGTCATGTTTCAAGTTAAGACACATTATTATTTGATTATTGAAGCTTAAACTAAATATCTCATCTTTATACCTTGTTCTTCCTGCAATCTTAGCTTTATTCTATCTTCTCTCGACGTCTTTTAATCTTTTCTCATCTCTGCAATATCCTTATTGCATTCTTCTGTTAGGTTCTGCACCAACATTTCATTTTGTAACCCTCAGCAGACACCACTATGTATCCAGCATTCTGGCAATCGACAATCGAACAACACGGCAAACAAGCCTAACGGTGAAGTGCCAGTAGTTGATACAGTTGAGGGAACAGAATATGTACGGAGGCTAACGCCAATTTGGGGAATGTTATTAATAATTGCAATAATCTTTCAACAACCAGCAACTTTCTTCACAAAACGAGGCAAGGCAATGAAGAGAAATATGGGTAACCTTTTTATGATCCCTCCCGCAACATTACAGAGTGCGATAAATGTTTCTATAATTTTTTAACGGCTTTATATGACAAAATAGTAACACCAGTTAATCGAATAATTAGCGTAGGGATTAGTGTGATGCAAAGGATAGGTTTTGGTGTGTTTTTATCAGTAATTGCTATGTCAACCGCAGCAATTGTTGAGGCAAAAAGACTTGAAATTAGCAGAAGAGAAACATCCATGGGTTCGGTACTTCGATTCCATTATGCATATTCTGGTTATTGCCTCAGTATATCATCCTGGGTATTTTCGATGTTTTTACAGTTGTTGGTATGCAGGAGTTCTTTTACAGCGAAGTTCCTAATCTTAGTATCGTTCATGGAGCTTGTTACAAGTGATCGCGATGGAAAGCATAGTTGGTTGGTTCTCAGATGATATGACTGAGGCCCGACTAAACAATTACTACTGGTTATTAGCATTCTCAAGTGCATTAAGCTTGTTTTTCTTTGCAATTTACTCATATAAGTACTACAAGTTGGTGAGCTGAAACACAGCAAGATTGCAAATGAATTATAAGAAAGTTATATTAACTCGGTGTGAGATGGTAGGGATTTATCTAGTACTTCTTTTGGCTAGGACTTAGGTTACTGATAGGGGTGAGCACGGGCCGGTATGGACCGGTTTTCACCTCATCCGCATCCAATCCAATTCACTACGGATTTTAAATTTGGCATCCGCATCCAATCCAACATCCAATGGATGCACGAATAAACGGATTGGGTGCGGATAATCCAATGGATTTGTGCTAGTTTAAATTTATATTAAAAAAATAAAGCCAATATAAATGACTTCTTATAGAACCTACACATTTTATATATGTATATAAATATAGAAGTGTCATGGACAACACTCTAAGCAAACACCTTAAAAATTCCAAAACTATCCATATATTTTCTAGAAACTACATAAATGCTCTTAATATTAACGGATATGGATGTCCAACGGATTTTCAAGGTTGCATCCGGGTCCAATTCGTAATCCGTTGGATTTCAAAAATCCCATCCACGACCAACCCATTAGCGAACGGTCCGGGCATCCATCCGCACAAATACGGTTGGTCTCGGTTAAATCCGCGGATTACCGATAAAATGCTCACCCCTAGTTACTGAGTCTCTTCGTTGTCCGCCTGTCCATTAAATGTTAAGTATTGATGCTCTCCGGAGAGCTTATGATGTTAATTAAATGTAAAGGCAGTTGTAATCGTGCTTGATTACTAAGTTTATTGGATAAATAAATTTTGTATATTCTCTACTGTACGCACAACTTTCTAACTGGGGTTAGTCAATTGGGATTAGTAGAGATATTTAGAGACTTTTTATGACGAGATTTTGGGTGACTCCCGTGAGTTTAGAGATTTTGAGGGACTTTCCGAATGATTTTCAAGGAATTATGGTGATTCATTGAGACAATAAAACATATGAATTTCAGCTTACACACATGAGACAAACAATATAGTATTTATTTATTTTACAAAATGAATATATGAATATTTCAATGAAAATGTATTAGTCCATGCATGGCTAACAAAAATTGTAACCATTTTTCCGATAAAATCAAAACGAGACAAACGAAAAGGA
Organism: Papaver armeniacum; assembly: GCA_023531295.1. Taxonomy (NCBI): domain Eukaryota; kingdom Viridiplantae; phylum Streptophyta; class Magnoliopsida; order Ranunculales; family Papaveraceae; genus Papaver; species Papaver armeniacum. Next base: position 263,460 of record JAJJWW010009204.1, read on the forward strand.
TTTGAATCTCTAGTAAACTATATTCCAACAAAAAAAAATTCTTCATTTTTTATGAATTTAATTGTAGGTTATTTGGTTATTGTTTTTAATATTTTGATATTTAATCCTTAAAGAAAAAAGAAAGAACAAAGTCTCTCAAAATATCCCCTACTTATGAGAGACTTTTTTTTAGTCATTTATGATATGTTTTGTAAGAAAAGTCTCTACAAGTCTCTCAAAACCATAAATCATTGATTTCAAATTCCAAATCCAATAACAGGGAATTATGAAGACTTTTAGAGAGTCACGATCAAGGAAACAATTTTGCACTCGCAGTGCGAGTTCAAAAGTTGAATTCGCGGCTCCATAGTCGTAGGATGTGGTAGAGATGACATCAGCAAACTTAACAGTTAAGTTTTGAAATATCTCTGGAAATTTTGAAATATCTCTGGATGTGGTAAATTTGACATCCTACGACTATGGAGCCGCGAATTCAACTTTGAACTCGCACTGCGAGTGCAAAATTTTTTCCACGATCAAGTAACAGAGATTATTTGAGATTTTGAAGAATTCTCTATTGACTAACAAGAGATTTTAGCTGTGTTACAAGGACACGGACACGGTGTCGGTGTGTCGTGTCCAATAAGTTACCTTGACACGACAACTTAAAAAACTAGAAAACGGGGACACGGATAGCGAGCATAGAAAAATACTTACATACATGTATATGACTAATAAAAAAGGCATTAGAAATACATACTCCATTGATATTTCTACGTATCTCCATCATCTCATAGATATAGCTCTACTTGTGGGAGAATTATCTCCATTTTTGCTAAAAAAAATCTAATGGAGATCAGTGGTTAGTTTCGGGAGTGTCTCTATTTTTATTACTAAAGACGAAACTCCTTATTGAAGCTAAAAAAATATGTTTTTACTAAAGATAAAGGTCCTTATACAAGTTAGAATGAAGAAAACATTTTCTTTCCTAATATAAATATGTTAAACCTATATTTGCCTTGCGTCTTTAGGGGCGCCTCCAAACGAATTAGGGGCGACACAAAAAGACAAAATAGGTCATAATCGGAAGGTTAATCCATAATCGGAAGGTTAATCCATAATCCCATTTTTTTAATGGCCAAACTACCCTTTACAATCGGGAGGTAACTATACAATCGGTAGTTAATCAACAATCGGTAGTCAAGATAGTTCATATAACTACCGATTATACGGTGGCTCTCTTTTTGCAAAATATCCTACCATAATCGGTAGTCAAGATAGTTCATATAACTACCGAATATAGAGTTGCCCCAAAATGTGATTTTGCAAAAATCTTTTTTTGAATTTTGGTTGAACATATAATCGGTAAGATAGGAAGAGCTATCATGACTTCCGATTATACAATCGCTCTCTTTGCAAATATCCTGCCATAATCGGTAGTCAAGATAGTTCATATAACTACCGAATATAGAGTTGCCCCAAAATGTGATTTTGCAAAAAATCTGTTTTTTTGAATTTTGGTTGAACATATAATCGGTAAGATAGGAAGAGCTATCATGACTTCCGATTATAAATAAACTCTCTTTGCAAATATCCTACCATAATCGGTAGTCAAGATAGTTCATATAACTAACTCTAGAATATAGAGTTGCCCCAAAATGTGATTTTGCAAAAATCCTCAATTTTTTTGAATTTTGGTTAAGTCTATAATCGGTAGTAAATGAAGTTATCATGACTTCCGATTATACATTAACTTCCTTTGCAAATATCCTACCATAATCGGTAGCCAAGATAGTTCATATAACTACAGAATATAGAGTTGCCCCAAAATGTGATTTTGCAAAAAATCCTCTTTTGAATTTTGGTTGAGCCTATAATCGGTAAGAAAGGAAGAGCTATCATGACTTCCGATTATACGATCGCTCTCTTTGCAAATATCAGCCATAATCGGTAGTCAAGATAGTTCATATAACTAGAATATAGAGTAGCCCCAAAATGAGATTTTTGCAAAAATCCTCTTTTTTGAATTTTGTTGAGCATATAATCGGTAAGATAGGAAGAGTTATCATGACTTCCGATTATATCTTGACTCCCCGATTCAATTATTCTCGAGAATTAAATGTTTGTGTCGTGGCGGGACCGAAAACCAGGAAAAAATCCAAAAGCGGAGTCGAACACGGTAGGAGGGGCTCGCCCGGACCCCCAGACCCACCGTATAGCGTCACAGACATTGTATTCATTGTATTCATACCACGTCCATGCCGTACCGAGTTTTTTCAATTGCATTGGTTGATTTTATAATCAGTAGCAAATGAAGGTATCGACTTCCTATAATCCCAGATAATCGGTAGTCAAAGATAGTTCATATAACTAGAATATAGAGTTGCCCCAAAAGAGATTTGCAAAATCCTCTTTTTTCTAATTTAGTTGAGCCTATAATCGGTAGTCAAAATAGTTCATATAACTACCCAGAATATAGAGTTGTCTAAAAAATGAGATTTTGCAATCGGTAGCCAACTAAACTACTGACATGTATGAAGGCATCTAGTATTTTAAATCCTATTTTTGTCTTTTTATGCGCCCCCATTCTTTTAACAGGGTACAGCCTAAAAGTGCCAGGTATATTTGAAGTGTCTTTTAATTTTATTAAATGGGAAGGGATCACGGGACTCCTACTTTTGACGCATGGAGAAGACAAAATTTTGCAACCGTCTATATTTCTCATCCGACGATGGTTATATATGCTGATGTGGCATCTATTTTGAGTCAAAATCTTTGCATGGCTTCAGTCAAGCCAAGCCAAACAATCGCTTCTGCAGTAACTTCCTAAATATATCTCTGCCCACGTTTTCATCTTCTCCGTTTTTTTCCCCTTCAATCTTCTTCGTTCTATCTCCATCACAGTGAAGTTCTCCCTTTATTGGCTTATGATTATCACTGAAATTAATTGATTTTACTTTATCATCAGTAGAAACTTTAACGGGTATGTTTTTTCTCCCATGAAATTTCCCACACTTTGCTTTTTGAGTTAGGCATCTGGTTTGTTCGTGATCAAGTATCTTTCGTTTATGTTGTTATTATAGAATATTGACACCCAATTTGCGAAGATAAGCACTTCGGTACATGATATCAACAACAATTACACTTACGGCGAATCAAGGCAAAAGATACTTGACTCTGTTCAACTTTTGTGGGAGGAAACAAAAGGCTCACTACCTCCTTCCTGTGATGAGATTACAAAACGAGTTAGCAAAAACCCGAGCTTATTTTGTCGAAAAATCTAATTTACAAATGCAAATGCGTAACAGTGGTTAAGTTATAAAAGTTGACAATGGCTCCAGTTTGAAATTCGTGGGCACTGGTTGTTCGATCCAATGAGAGACCAGATCAAATTTGTCAAACAAGAAAAAAGAATAGAAATGCGATAAACAGAACAACACCACATCAATAAATGCATAAAATCAATAAACGCCTAAACTCAATAAATAATTTAGAAAACCTATTGAAAGAACCATTTTTCTGATAAAAACATAATTAGAAGTGATATTTTCTCAACAAGAAAGACGCGAAAACAACACAACATCATTGTTCCAAATTCAGAACCACTACTTTACAAAGACCAAAATTAGGGCTCAATTTATTTCAAGAAAATAAGAGACCTGAGAAACAATCCATCAATTAAAAAGATCATATGGTGTTTCAGTAATATCAGAACAATAAACTGTTTCAGTAACAGTTCTAAACGCAGAAGGATAAAAGAGAATAAAAAGGGATGGAAATGTTTTAAGAATTTGGTTCCTTTTCAGGATATGTTTACTATCGGCTCGGCTTGGTAAGCCGTATATGAATGTTGAGTGAATGCCACATCAGCGAAAGTATGCCGTTAGATGAACTCAAAAGGACGGTTGAGAAATTTTGTCTAACCCGTGCGTCAAATGTAAGAGTCCCGTGATCCCGTATGTTATTCTTGTCTTGATAATTGAGTTGTGTCCTTATGTGTCGGACACGAGTGTCCGTTCGTCGAGTGTTGACGCGGCGTATTTTTCATTTATGGAGTGTCCTTGTAACAAAGGATTTTAGAAGTCTCAAAAATTCTTTCAACATCTCCACAAATCTCAATTGACCAACCCTGTAAGAGTTGTAGACGAGACATTTTAATCATTCAAGTCACGAGTGATGATCTTATCCCTCCAAATACTTCTCTTATATATAGTTGGGTCATTTTGTTTCCATCGCTATGGGAACAGAATCTTAGGTCATTTTGTTTTGTTTTATTTTGAAGCACAGAATCTTAGGTGACTCGTGACTAATGCCCGAGAACTCGATCATTCTCCGAGAGTACTTATCCGTGCTGGCTAGCACCAATCCAAGAGTACTTATCCGTGCTGGCTAGCACCAATTACGCCCGAATCAGTTAGTATAACATCTGACACGAAGCATGTAATCGCCTACTCTACGGAAAAAGGTATGCAACTAATAGAGAAATCTACTACATCGACACTAGTAGTTGAGTGTCGTGTTTTTATGTTCGGTTGAAGCATGTTTAGAAAAAATGGTAGCCTAGATTAAGTTGAAACCATGTTTTAAAAAAATGGTAGCCTAGTTTAAGTTGAAACCATGTGGGCTAATGCTTCGGGATAAATGCTTGAAAGGCTACTGAAGGAAAAACAGAGAATATTGTTCATCATGATGCTTATGCTTAAAGCTTAGCTCATCCCTGTAGCAAAATTCTTTTTTCATACAAAAAAGGTTTTCCAGGGTCCAAGGCTAATGCTTAAGAAACAAGTGAAAGTGAATATAACCTAGCAAAGGTAAGTATCAACACTACTGTGATCGAGTACTTCTCTTAACTATTTTCACTATGTCAATAATCATATAAAAATGCTAAAAGACATAACCTGGACAAAATAGAAACCATGTCGTTCTGGACATTACATACAGAATTAGATGGAGTCCTTTAGATAGCCACAAAAGCCAACCTATACAACTATCCTGTTTACTAGAAATATAATCACCTAAAAATCATTCCTGCTCTTCAATCCTAGGAAGCCTGCATATGCCAAAAAAAAAAAGAACAGCAAAGTTAGAATGATCAAGTAGCAGAGAAACAAATAGGAAAACGCTTGATGATCAAAGAACTAAGAGCCATGGATATGGTGAAGTTGAGTTGTAGCTTAGATTGGATTTCGGTTATGGCCACACCAAGCCTCAGATTTTGGAGGGACTTGTTACTCCCCTTTATCCTTCCCCAAACTCAACCTACACAAAGCATATGGATAGAGCCTTCATGCAAGTTACGTATTCCACTCTTATATTAATGCATTCGCTAACAATTCTTATACCCATCCAAAATCAATTGAACTCATGTACAGCCAATTCAAAACCAAACTTAGGGGAAAATATTCAAACACCATTCCTAGAAATATTTTGATATGGCTTAGATGCTAAGGATATGACTGGCAAAATACACAACTAGGTTAGGTTGCACAAAATTAGCCACCTATATACCTACTTAAATTTCTACAGAGAGTTGTCTTATATTTTCAGCTTACTCTTGACGTAAAACCATTCAAGAAAAATCACCATTAATGGATATTGAGCATCTAACCTATTGCTATTGAGTATCAAATTAATAGATAAAATCACCATGACATTAGATTCAAGAAAATCTTTGGAAAAAAGGAAAGGTAGTAACTAGATGCCAGTCATTCAAGCAACCTTTTTCAAAGTTACTACAATAAAACAAATTCACAAGAATAATTTTAAAAAAAAAAAAAGAAGAAAAAAAAAAAACCTTTTAGACAGCATCGTCTAAAGCAAGAAGCGAAGGTAGTGAACTCCCTTGAAGCAGCGCCGTAGTAGTTACACCTCCTCTTGAGATGTGAGACATTTTATCAGCCACCCCTAGCCTCTCCAAACAAGCTATCGACACACCTTCAGCAACAACTGTTGTTGCTCCCTTGTCGCTAAGCTCGGCCAAGAGCTTAGCAACTGCCTGAAATGCAAGAACAGTTAACACTGTAAGACCTATGGCTGTGTCAAG